>KZ308992.1:5605057-5699245 GCA_000376725.2 Ladona fulva
TCAGAAGTAATTCCATGAATTTCATATTTATATTCACAAATTACAATTCATTTGAGACAAAATATGTTTGGTTAACAACTTTGTCAGTTTATGAAAATATCTGAATTCTTTTTCCTGAAGTTTTGATAGTTTTCTTTTCCACTATTGCTGGTCCTTTCTTCTGTCTCTCCGCAATTCTTGTGCTGCTCTTTAATTACTTAAAAAGGGAACATGAATACAACTTATTTGCGATTTAATGATGGTACTCATTTTGGGTGTCTTGCAATAGGCTTCATTTTTGTCACTGAATTCCATAATCGTGTTCGAAGATACGTTTGAATGACAGAAATGTGTTCGTTCTAAAATAACAAAATAAGGTTTAATACCTTCAACACCTTAGTCTTTTCAAATCTCTCGTCCTAGTGTCTATCTTGTAAAAAGAGAAACCATCTTGTATCGACTTTGGAAAGGACCTGTATTAACTGATTGACTGACTGGTACTGTATTGGTATTGACCAAACTTACGACCTGTAATGACGCTCGACCTGTGTTGTTTCCATCTCACACGATTTTCCATCACGTTCGTCCTTTACCACTTTCACTCTCTTCTGATTGGTCACTTTTTTTCCGTATCTGTGAAAAAAGCTTCCATTATTTTCTCGAAATTAATGTTTGGAGTAGGAAAAGTATAGAGAATACATGTTTCATTTAATTTATCCTACGAATGAATTGCTGGGCTTTGAATTCGATTTAAGATGCCGCCAGGAGAGATACATATCTAAATCCACAAAACTTACTAATTTCACACCTAACCATAGATTTCGCCAAATGTTTCGTCGCATTAAAACAGTTTTACGTGTAGGAAATAATTCGTCCTAAAATAATTAATTTTAAAGGAATTAATTTTTACAGGAAATCTCTCTTGAGGCAATTTCTCTTTTTAGTACTACTCATTTTATTATTCATATCGCAGTAAGGATCTGAAGTCTGCTGTTGCCGAAAAATGTTCTTGTTCTTTAACTTGTAGTCTAAAAATAGGTCTTTTTCCTGGAATCCCGTATTAAAATATCGAGGAAAACATTTCCGCTCGCGGCCAAACTGGTTTTCTGCAACCATTAGAATTCCAGTCGGGATAACATCACGCGCGGCGTGAGATTACTTTTTTTTCGTCGTCGTCGGTTGCTTAGCTGAGATCGCTTCGAAGGAGAGAAGTGGTTGCAGCAGCCACGTTGTGTTAATGCAACAAATACCTTTTGAACAGAGCTAGGAAAGGTTTTTTACTGGTGCGCAGCTTAAGGCGTTATTTATGCTAAAGAGGAAAGATTTGCCAAATTTTTCATGAATATTATCATTTATATTTTATTAGCACAACTGAGAAATTAAGAATTGGATTCGTTGCATTTTGGTAATGAAATTGCCGCACGAAGTGTGTGTGAACAGGTTTTCATCAAGCTAAGAACTTACTTACTCTTTAATTATTGAGTTAGTGAAGCCTCTGTTTAAATCTTCTTTCTTCTAAAGAATCCCATCTTGCGTTCAAAAGCATCTGAGTAACGTTCACCGATTTGTCATCATTGCATCTCTTTACAAAATGTATCGCCATCTACTGTGCCTCTTCTCATTCTCCAATGCAATACTTTTCGTCAGGGCCCCATATTCTACATGAATACTCAAGTTGAGTTTGATTGGTTCGTCAATTACTACTTTGTTTTACCCCTGAAAAATATTTGAATGAATATTTCCTAAATATTGGTCTCCGTCTACTTGATTTGATTCTTTGTCGTAAAATAGTACTCACTAGAGAGGCTCTTACTATCAGCAATATCAGGCATTAGGTAAATCCCGGCAAAATGGATATTTGTTATGTAGATGATTCTTCTTTCCTATTGGCTGTATGCGCCAGCAATCATTTCGGAATTGGTAATGGTCGTTTGCTGCTTAAACCCTGTATATTTCGTGGTCTTTCTTAAAGGCAGCTGAAGTACCTGAGAGCGCGCTCTCTGATACTAAATCCATAATACGGTCAATGAAATCGATCTTTTCCAAAAGTGGGAAACCCATTTAGGTCACCATCCTTGACAGCCCAATTCATCATTATTCTCGGTTTGCAGCTTTCGTACGCCGCACAGGGTGTTTCTTAATGACCAACGACTTCATTTACTTAAATTATTCACCGTCAGAATCACTAGGCGTCTAAGTGGAAATTTAGAGGAAATATTGCTCGGAGGAAATAGTACCGAGTTATGAAAGGCAAATCATAGTCACCTCTGTAGGTTCTTTAATTATCCTGAGGAAGGATATTAAAGTTCGATGAAAATATTATCTAAAATCGATTTGGAAACCAATCTTTTAACGTAGATTATATCTTATTTCATCTCGCTGAATGACCTCGTTAGAAAGTATGGACAGGACTTGGATCAATGGGTCGAAGCTTTGTAGACACAACAGATTTAACCGTAAATTTCCAAATATTCTGAGTCAGTACTAAGAATTGGAATCAAAATTTCGGAGACTGCGAGGTCTGCGATTAAGCTACATCACTAGCTATTCTGGCCATTGAGCAACTTTTTCTATGTAATTCATTCGAGCAATCTTTTTGATTGCTCCTAATCGATTTGAGAACGATTTTGTTTCTTTTATTTCTTACTTTCACGTAAAATGTTGGTAGTGTCTTAGAGCAGTACTTCCCAACCAATGTTGGGAAACTATCAGTTCTGCAAAGAAAATTCAAACCTCTACTAACCACAGGATTTATTAATAATCGACCAAGGTTTCGACTCATGGAGTGATCTTCAAATGACTTTTCTTTGTTCCTGATGGAGACTTACCACGAAGTCACGGCCCAAGCAGTTGATTCTAACATAGTGTTATCTTTTTAAATAATTTGAATCCATATACACATGTACATACAAGAAATCGAAGTAATTAGTACGCCGCGAACTTTAAATTACTCACTAGGGAAATACGAGGTTTGGAATGCACTATTTTAGAGGATGCTTCTTCTTGGATGTCTTCCCCGGTTATACATTTATACCACCCAACACCTTCAGGACTCATTGCTAGACGTTTTGTAGCTCTTACCAGTCAACCTTTTCGCGATGCCATGGCCTATTTGTACTCCTGAAGCAACTTCTTCTGCCAAAGAGTCCGCTCCGTTCTAAATTTTACGTGTTTGGTAGCATAACGAATGGCTTGACGTGCCGCAGATAGCCAAACTTTCCGGTGATAAATTTCATCCTGCCTATTCCTTCCAACTTCCGTCTTGAGTTTAGCAGCACGAGCCGAGTAGAAAATTGTCCGTTTTGCGGTTAGATAACAGCTGACTCTCAGAATTAGAGAAGCGATTGAGGGCCTTCGATCTTAGAAAAACAGCCTCCTGTTTAGCTAAAGGGACAGAAAAAACAATCAGCTTCCTCTTCTCGGATCCAATGAGATATCTATATCGTTCGAGGGATTCGATCTCTGATGCTTGATCAGTGGTATACGATCGACTATAAACAAATCAAGGTAAAGGAAGTGGTTAGCATCGCAAGGCACGCTACTATTAGTGGCGAAGTACATACAATCCAGGAGTCGAAAGGGATATGGATGAAGAATGCAGCTCGTAATCTTAATGACTAACGTGTGTTACGAGTCGCCAGAGAACAAAATAGGAAGTATATCCCGATTTTCCTATTCATTACACACTCTTTCGAGGCTTAAGCGGGAACAAAATACAGTCGTTGTTATTATGTTGTTATTTATAGAAATCCAATTAGTTTTTTGGGAGAATCTAAAAATAACTACATATATTATATTTTCTTCGTCTGATACAGCAATTTCATCAAATTTCCTTCTAAATGTAAATACGTTCTTATTCAATTAATGCTATTTATTTTTAGTTTCACGAAAGTTAAGTTAATTGCCTGAAAGAAATTCCCTTTAATTTCCCAATGAGATTTTATTGTGGATCACTGTGTTTCTTCGAAAGTGCCAAAGCACTATCTTTAAATTCGAGGTGAACACAAATCTAAGTTTAATAGAGGCTTCTGCTTCTTTGCTTTGAACTGCGCTCACAGTAAAAAATGTGCTTGCTGTTTAAATGCCATCTGTTGAGCGCTAAAGTCATCTCCCGCTGTAAAAGCATCTCTTTTGTATCTCTCCTTTGCATTAACTTGGCGCATACTCACTTCCTCATTGAGGAGAAGGGACCTGTCTATCTCAAGATATAGGGAGGACAGCGCTTGCTTTGATAGGAAAATTAGATATTACTGTTTTTAGTAGTAATTAGAATCCTCAGAAATTACATTTATACCAAGTTTTACTTTATCTTTGCAAAGTATCCAACACTTCAGAAGCTCAGTTATTTTAAATTTCTATGGATTGTTACTTCCTTTCCAAAAATAACTTTCTCCCCGAGAAAGACCGTAGGAAACTATCATTAACTATTCAATCTTCATTTTATCGTACAATATTTGAATAAGGAAAAGGGTAAATGTAATTTTGCACGTGAAGGTGTGCGCCTAGGATTTTCATGTCCGTGGGCATTGCTTTAGATTCTGAACCGTATTAATTCACGTATTTTTTTGCACTCATATTTGTCTGAGATATTGTTTGATTTTTAAACCTGTGAAAGAGATATTATAACAGTAATATTATTACCTAATTAGTATTTAATATATGTCATATATTATTACGTATTATATAATGCATTTTGTTATTATGGTAGCAAAGTTATAGTAGTGAGTGAATAAGAAAATGGGCTTAAAACGATAAAATGAACGTATTTACCGCTCACATTTGAAATCTTTTAGTATTAATAAACTTTGTGATGGGAAGAGCTTCAGTGCATATTCTGTATCTTCCTAATAAATTGCTGAATATGACTAAGAACATGCAAGTTAGATAATCATCAACTTTTGCTCAATAGCAAAAGGGATGCCTATCTAGTTATCAATTTGAGTAAAGGGGGCTACGATCATCGTTTTATTACCTTAGTACATGTACGAAACTAAAAGGGTGCGGAGTGAGGCCAACTGTTCAATGAAGATTTACCTTTAGATGTTGAGTTGTAAACATCTTTTTTAGCGACTCACTTCTGAGCAAACAGGTCTAAATATAACGTTGTTTTCATGCGTCGAATTCGAGGTCAGGCGGAAATTTGCCATGCATGTGATCGAAAAAATGAGATGATTTTGAACGAAGTTGGCGTAGAAGGAAAAGATAAAGATATTAACTAGCCTGATTTTGAAGATTAAATGTTAGTGTAAGAAAAGGAAGCGTGATAAAATGTCGCTCTGCTAATAGATATTTAGATAGACCATTTATTGGCGAGGTTAGGCCCATATGGGCCTCTCTTCCACCTAACGTCGTATGTCATTGTGTTATGTACAAAATATAGTTATAACTAAAAGAAAGAATGCGGTGTGGGAAAAAATCATTGCAACCGAAGGTTGAGAAAGAAAAAACCCACGTTGCGGGAAAACACCCACAGAGAAAGGGGGTGAAAAAAACCCGCGAAAACACAGTAAATGCATATAAGGACAGTAAATCGTACAGTCAATTTAAGGTAATCAAGAATGAGAACAAAAAATGAAAATCGAATTATGCTACGCCAATGAAACGACTGTTAAAATTATGTAAAGATAAAAATATCTCTCGGACAGAAGTCAAGTTTTTCAAAATGAAGGAATCAGAAGAATAAATCATTTGAGAAGGAAATGGTTCAGCCTACTCTTTTACTCAAGGTCGGTTTATCTTATCGATCGTAAGATATTCATATCCTCAAGAATTAAGGGAACTTGCATTCTATGGATCTTTAGGTGAGATAATTATTTCAGCAAAAGTAAGAGTAGAAAAAATTTGGTATCTAGGGATTCGTTTGGTTCATACTTAAGATCGAGATCTATAACGAGCTCTCCAGGAAATTTCTCCAAGATCCATCGTTGCTCCTTTCTTATGCGGGAAAAAACGTTTTTATGATGTATGGGGATAAGTTTTGGTTTTCACCATCACGAAGGATTTTACGAGAACTTAGCTGAAATTACTTTGAGAATCTCTCTCTTATTATCATGTCTAGGGATTTCTATTCTGGGATTCCATTATCACGCAAAAGCATATATATCTCCGGGTTTTTAGTTTGATATTTTACTAACACATGGTGCTAAAAATTTAATTGCAATTTAGGAAGTTTTAGTCAGCATTTGTTTAGTAATGCATTTTATTCGATTGTGCATCCAATAATCGATTTTTCCTGTTTTCTTTCTTTTTATCATGAATGATTAGTAATAGGTGAAGAATAAGAATGAGGGATGCAAAATTAAGTACCAATAAAACGGAAGTAGTAAAATATCGAATTGACTGGTAATTACGTTACTGGCACTGCTGTTTTTTTATAAGTTCAAAAAATCCTTAATTTCAATTTGCTTCTACAATCGTCGCTTGTAATTAAAATATCTATTATATATTGCCTTAAGAATTTATTTTTCATTTATCACATACTTGGGTTTTACTTGAATGAAATCATTTTCATTAACGTTGCTTAGCTTTTGCCTTTTGCAGGACAATGAATGATTGGAGGATGAATGATGAATAACGATGCACGTTTGATAGTAATGCCCATAGATAATCAATGTTCTCAAATATGAATGACATTGCAGAAAAAAAACTTCCTTAAATATGAACGTTATCCCCAATTTTGAGATTCAGGAAATCTAATCCTGGGATAAAAGCCATTAACCATGATACACGGATGAAAAATGTCTCGAGAAGATGCTTCGCAGGCGAATCTTCCAACAGCCGGCAGAGGGGAAAGAGCGCAGCGAGTAGCATGGCTTGAATAACCGCATCCAAAAATAAATACTCGGAACTGGACGCAGGGGGTGAAAATGGACCATATGATGCTATAAATAGCACACATCTAAATCCAACGGTTACGATGAGCTATGGGATTTCGCAACATGGCGCTTCTTACACACAAATCGTGTAACATTCACTAAAATCCTGACTCTGAAGTAATATGAGTAATGAATATACTCCTGAGGATATGGGAACTGTAACACAAGTACGTTAAATTCAGGATGAGCAGTTTTGTTTCAGGGAAGCACTCAGTTATTTAGTAAATAAATATAACACACTTCCGCGTTCTATATATTTCCTCCACTTCCATTAAAATTTTTATATGTTTGGAATTTTCAGCAACCTTACCCCGTCTTTTCCTGTCTTTTATCATTTCCTCACTTTATCCTATTTTGATGCCGTCTTTTTTGACTATGTCCCACCCACGCAGCAGTTGTCTTCCCACTGATCTTCTTCCCACTATCACTCGGTTTAGTACGAGTCCTCCATCATTCTATGGACATGGCCTTGCTCATTTTAATCACCTAGTTTTAGCAAGTGCCATATTGCCCATAATGTATACCTTACTTTTATGTTTTACCTTACTCTCTGGTATCCTCCTCCTTTGAGACAAACTACGTTCGCATATTTACGTAGATATAACGCATGGTAATATTTTAAATGACTTGCTACTTTGGCAGGTTTTGTATTATTTAAGTGTCATGCGTGAATCGAAGAAAACCGTCGTTAGTGACTTCGAATGCATTTTGTTTTTAATGAAATATGAAAACTTCAAGTAATTATTTGAAGACTTGAGCCACTAAGAGAATTAAGTTTGACATTTAACCTGTATTTCACTTGCGATTAGTTTAGGTTAGTTGTCGCCAACCGGTGGTCCGCGGATCATTGCTCCATAAAAACTTATGGCGGTCCGTGAAGAAATTTTGGCATTAATTGCAAATTTTTACAGTTCACAGTTTCATTATGTTTTGAAAATGACTCGCGTCGCGCGATGTAACGTAGATGAACGGCGACATGAATTTTAAAAAATGGTACTTGTGTTAATTATATTATACATTTTCGTTACTTTAAAAACAATTCATATTAGTGATCCTCGGTGTTCAAAATTGTGAACTAAGTGGCCCGTGTGGTCCAAAAAGTTGAATACCGTCGGTTTGGTTTTACGCTATGGCAGAAATTGTCACCTCGCTGTTGAGTGTGCTAGCTTAAATTTTTAAACATTTTCCTATCGTCTTGTCCTTTCAAGAAGTATCGAATATATTGTATGAGAAAAGAAATGTGTTCAGATTATACTTAGTAAAGTTCAACAATCATGTTTATAACAACTTTTCGTGGTAAAGTTTGATAAAGCAAAAACGGGTTAAAACGTAGATCGAGTATTATATTACTTAGATTTTGTACGGTAGAAGTAACAGAATACACAGTCTATTGGTGTCCACCGTTGTCTCACCTTCATTCTAACAGTTTAAAACATGATAATTACATTATTCGTTCATTTTCCTTTGAAGAATACCTCCAACCGTTTTGCAAAGTTTCTGTAATGGAGATGCTTTAGTTGTACTTAAAACAAGAAATGTAGATTTTCTCCGATGAGGTATAGTATAATCTAACGTATCCAGAATCCGTTCATTTCCAGAATCAGACTCCATAATCGGATTTAGAGTGTACATTCGACGTTTTCAATTCAGAGATGCAGCTGTTTCAAAATGGAGTCACTGCCAATTTGCACTCGATACCGTCGAAGGGTCAGAGCTAAAAGAGGGTGGACTGAGTCACTACTATCCCATCGCTGAAATCAAAGGACGCTCGCTCTAAATTCAGACGTCTTACCACCGGAAATAGTATTGCAGACGAGGACGCAATTGCTTGTTTCCTTCGAAAATAATCACGCTCACAGGCGTGAGCAAAGGGCGGAGAAAGCTCATAATATCCGATTCAAATCCAGTGAAAATAATCGTCTTCGAATGAGTTTATTTCTCCTAGAAGTGCAATCCCCCTGCAGGCGCCGAATCTGTATCAAAGGCAGTCAGCATATTTATACAACTAAAAGCCGCTTGGACAGCATGTCTGTCACCTTTTTAACCTTAATCATATCTAAATGCATGGCTGTAGATTTACTAAATGACCTGTCTATCGTAGAAAAAATATTTAACATGTTATTTTATACACCAAGGAGGAACGCAAACGGTAAAATATTACTCACAATTATATATGCTGATCCAAACACGGAAAATAATCCTGATTGTGATTGATTGTATGCTGCAAAAAAGCTTTAAAACTCTTTCCCAAATATTTGTGCGATGTCGCTTTTATAAGCTCAATGGAGATTTGATTTCTTATTTTCCTTATATTAGTTCTTCTCAGAGTCACTCAACGCAGTTTATTGTATATTAGAGCGATTACCCTCATTTGGTGTTGTTACAATCCGAAACATCCTTTTATCAGTACCTTTTAGCTAAGTACTCAGAGATAATCCGGGACGGTCGTGTTTTGTTGGTGACATATTTTTCTACCAAAGGCAGAACTCTTCCGCGGCCGAATTGTTTCCTTTTCGTATTAACATCGAATAGAGGCCCATTCTCGTCTTCCGGAACGACTCTTGTGCAGTCGAGCTTTTCGTGATGTCTTATTCACAACTTGAAAAGTGTAATTTCTCCTTGAAAAATCTTCAACTGTAAACAGCACCTCACCATTCATCTTTGTAGACAAATTTGTCGAGGAGGGAAGAGATAACAAAACCCACTAGGGGAATAAACTTTAGATTATGCCTCTTCAGATCCAATTCAAATGTCAAATCCCTGAAATTTTCACCGGAGACCTTTTACGGACATGCTATTTTAATATTTGGTACTGTAAGAACTGCAGTATGATTATTCATCGTAATCTTAGTTTACGAAGTAAATGGAAGCTATTTGTTTCGTTGCGACTTTCTATTTAAGTGTATTTTAATTCCTCCTTACTTTCTGCCTATTCTTATCGTTTGAATTTCCGCATATACCTGTAAAACGATTGGTTGAATGTCAAAAATAACTTCAGTAAATTCTAAAAACTATAATTGATCAGCATAAATATTAAGCTTAAGTTATGGCACCGATTTTGCTTTACATAAATTATCACTCAAATATATCTAACTTTTCTTCTATTTTTACTTTTAACCAGTGTCAACAAGTTAAACATTCATAGTTTAAAACTGAAAGTTCTACTCCATAGTGATGAGGGAGTTTGCAATACAATACGATACAAACGTCTTTATTGGGCGAAATTGGAACTAACGAGTCCCATCTTCCATTTAACCGTTGTCAAAATAAGGTACAGATACGGAGTGTAACATGATATAAGATATTTAACTACGAGATATATATATTTCATAAGCTCAGTAAAAATAGAAATAAAAGAAGGAAAGACAGAATGGTTTTTCGTGGAGAAAAAAAGTGTGACATTTTTATCTCATAAAAAATACTTCCACTGTTGGATCACACCCACAAAGAGAAGGGGGCTTTCGAAAAAACTGCAAAAAAGTTGAAGGGGAGAGTGAAAGAAAGAGAGATGGAGATTAGAGGTCGAATGTAGTTAATAGGATTCTGAAAGAAAGTATTGATATTCTCTGGAGAAGATGAATTGATGTGCCTCGAGCGAAAGAATAATAGAAGAATAAATCTGTACGGAGCGGAATTGAAGAGCTATTTGCTTGATTACCTTAAAAGAAAATGCGTGAAATATGTGTTGGTAAAGATAAAAAAGGCCTCTATTCAAATCTCTCTGATCCGGCGTCGAAAATCGATGCATTGGTGGGCTGGCGTTCCGGTCCATTAACCTCCGAAATCGGGAAAACCCTAATTTCGTGGCTATTCTGGAGTCATAGCTTGCGTAAGGTTAGTTTCGGATAAGCTTCTAAAATTAGCGATTAAGGCGGATAAATTAAATCCGCCAGGGGAGCAGTCGCCGGCGCCGAGAGTGCCTGTCCGCCTCTTCTCGGCATGTTTTGCGACCGAGGAAAATGTCAAAGGTAAAAAAAAATAAATGCCGCGAGAGAAATAAGAGAGCTAAGCAATTGGAACGGTTTCCAGGAATCGTCTCTCTTCCATTTATGAAGATGACGTCAGCCCCGCGTTCCCGCGCTGCGCCCTCTGTCCACTCAACCAAGATGGCGCTGTTAACGCCTCAGGTACGCCGGGAATGCGAAGGAAAGAAATAGGATGTCTCTTCGTTTAACCTTGAAATCGACTGAAATCATCCCGTTTCGTATCTTCCAGAGGTGCCGGAGGACATCCTTAATGACGCTACCGTTATTGTAGCACGGTTTTCAGGTTAATCCATTCACGAAAAACCGGATGTTGAGTACGATCACATGTAATACCATAGGGATAGTAAAGTTGCATGGAGATATACTAAATTAATTATAGCTTCTTCATATCTACCCCATGAAACATTTATCATATTTAGAAAAGGACTATACGTTCAAGTCATTTACGTCACCTTCTGTAATTGATTTTAAATAGATATCTATTTTGAATTAATTGTGTGTATAGTCCGTGTTGTCTCGAGACAATTCCGGAATGAAGGACTTGGATAAAGAGGGGATGGCTATGGAATCTTTTTATTCTTAAAATACCCTACCTCTAGACGTCGATAAAAAGAACAATTAACTAACATATCTTTGTTGAAATTAGAGCCTGTAAAATCATTTCATCTAAGTAGAAAATATAAGAACCGGAAGACTTAATACGAGTATCAGTATGCGTGATTTCGAGCGATAGCGTCGAAAGGAAAGCCTTTATTTTAGGACATTACATTTATACTTGCACATCTGCCAAATGCCGATAAACGAGTTTCAGGATATGACTGAAGATAGGAGTTCAGAAATGAGTTTTTGCATGTTTTTTTAGTATAAAGTCTCGTATAGGAGAGGGAGAATACACTTTCAAATCGATTCTATTAAAAAAAACCCACGAATTACAAAGCGACGTCTATTACTTGTTTGTTTCAGATGAAGTAATTCAAAGAGTCACAGGTTTACATTAATATGTTTTGAAATATAGTGACTGACATTAAAGCGATAATGCCATCAAGCTTATGCTTTGTAAATTAATTATCGCCTTGGAGACATGGTACTTTCGATGTTGAAAATAATCCAATCGTTTACACGAGTAACCAAAGAAAATGATATGAGAGATTTCTGTAGTCTTTAAATAAAATCAAAGGAAATCCTTTAGTTTACAAAATAATTACAAGAGTTTCCCATAGTTAACATGCCACAGAAAATGCAGTTTATAAGATTCATAACAAATGTTCGAGACAGAGGGTCTAAATGGAAAGTAGACCTTAAGATTTTACAAATTCAGGATGAAAGGAAATCTCAGTGAGATGGAAACGTAGAGATAAATACTTCTACATTAATAAGTCTCAACCCGGCGGAATTCCTTACTTTTTTGTCTGCAAAATGACGGAAGCGTTCCAAATGATACGTCTATCGCAAGAGAGAATGCGAGTTGCGAATGAAATTGAAGAATGGAGTCGGGCACGATCAATCTCTTTTCTCCAAGAAGAATCTGCTTCCTATTTATTAGTGGTGAAGCTTTCCGGTTGGGCAGCTACCGTAGATGAAGACGAATTATGTGCCATATTCGTCAAAAACTAATCCTTACTAATTCTCAATTTTTTTCCTGCGGATTGTGTGAAGAACAATTGGATTTCTCTTTTAAGATCACTGCAGCTGATTGTGTCATTAATTTGTATTAGTTAGAAAAGATGATTTACTGGGTGAAATCCAAATAAAAACAAAAACTTACTCCGTCCTCAGAAAACTATGTTGACTAAAAACACCATCGGTTTCGAATTTTGTGCTTCAATCCACAAAGTTTCTTGACTTTATTATTAATTCGTAATTATTTCATGTATAATGCTCGTCATCAATCCGAATATTGGCATGTCGTTTATCTTCAAAGAATCTTGTATTTACTTGTGGCATATATATTTACAGTTTTCCGTCTTGGGTTATACGAGTATTTTGCTTTGAAGTAATTGAAACCGTAACACCGCTGCAGAGCGACTAGGTGTGTATGATATTCGGTTTAGATTATTTCAATGATATCGTGCAATCTGTCAAAGAATAACATCATGTTTCCTCAACTGGAAAATAACTGTCATTAGTAATAAGTGGTGCATGCGATCTTGACCCAAAATACCTGAAATAACTCTGACATCAGGAGTTTAAATATTATGAGATTGGTCAAACAATCTATTACCCAAACAGTTTCTTCAATTTCCCAATCTTTCATAAACGAACTGATCAAATGAGTCGAGACTAATAGCCGTGATAACAGCGTTAGATTTCTCAGGATGAAAATCACAGTTTAAGCAGTCACTTCAAAGCTCACGTTTTGAAATCGCCTTGACAAAGACAACATTTTCCGAGGCGCTTTTTCATAAATCATCATCATTTGGGAGAAAGCCGTGGTTAGACACTAATAAGGCGGAGTGCGGTTCCGCAGACTGGTTGGGTTTGCTGGAGACCTGTCATTATAAGGTAAAGTGGCATCGTCTGAATCCACGTCTGGGAAGCCCCTTCTCCTTTTCGGTGAAAACTTGTGAAAGATTCTATTCGAGACTGACGCCGCTTCTCGTTATCTTCGCCCATCTTTTAAAGATTCCTTTCCGTAAGATAGTTCACTCTTTCTCTAATAACTTTGAGACCGATTTTCACACTCAAATACAAAACCACCATGCTTGTGTCAAACAAGTATATTTTCTAGATCTAATATTAGTTTCTGTGGCGTGAGAGATTATGGGGACTTAATGTTGCTTCTTAAATACTTCTCAAGGTTATCAAATTAGAATTAAACAGATCGTTTTCTTTATTAAACCCGTCCGATATCTCTAGATTTCATTTTTCAGTGTTACTTAAAAATAACTTGTAACTTCCTTTTGCTGTCGCGAATATTGGGAAATCTTACTTTTCATTTGGTTTTAGGATTAGAATTTCATGTATCGAATAAATTAATTTAGTTTAAGTCCGAAGGCGGTCATGATATTGAGCTAATTCATTTTCATTTGAAGAGACGAATGAAGATAGATAATATTCCGCATTTTTTTTTATTTACTACCGCATTCAGCTTTAAAGAGCTATTCTGGCCATGTTAAGCCGAGACATACTCTTGAAAATAAGAAATGTTGAGAAGTATCCTTCATTCATTCCTTCATATTCAAGTTGGACACCCAAGATCTTCGGAAAGTAGATTCTATTTAATAAAAGTGTTTCTTTTGTGGGATATAAAATTAATTTTTGAAATACTTTTTGAGGAGTTAAAGGGCTTCTTTCATTGCAGATTGAATTTTAATTTAAATTCGCTCGGCAAATTTTGTCCCAAAGCCATGCTCTCACTTGATTCCTTCAGAGCCTTCAGAGTATTCTCAGTCTGAAAAGAACTTCGAACTCATTCTCCTTAAAATGAAGAAGCTCTTGATTTCTCTGTTATTAAGCCAAATCGATTGCAGAAAGTTTATTTCATTTTGAATCAAGCTTAGCTGCTTCGTGAAAAATTTTCTATTGTACTCGTAATTAATCAAGTAAGATTTACTCATGGCTAATAACGATTTTATACTCGAATATATTTTTCTCAAATTTATCGCTGATATCACGAAATCTATACATCTATATTGTTAATCGAATTTTGTCTTTTTTGTCTTTCTGGTCTGAAACGTTTATGATTGCATGGATTCTAGAATCGAAGCAAAGAAACGACCTCTTCAAAAAGATACGGTTGCCCTTCATTATGTCTATAAATTACGTGGTTGCTTTCGCCAACTTCGGCTACTTTTTTGGTGAATCATGTCGTATCTCTTCCGTTGAAGAGAGGTGTGCGTGACTCCGTGCCTAAACATTCGCCGTCTTCGAACGTGACCGTCACGCTAGGAGGGACGGGAAACAACAGAAGAGACAAGAAACAATTGAAAATCTTTTGCCTGTCACTTCTTTTTATTCAGTCTTTCGGAGAGTATGCCAAACTTTTGCCTTTATTTTTATGATTATATGGTTTTCTCCATCCATTGAATGAAAGGAATGAATAGGAATGCTGTAATTACGTTCTCCTCAATTTTCCTGTAACTGGTATCGTAGATAATTCGCCACGAAGTAATTTAGAAAGGATTAAGGAAAGGTTTGAATTCTTTGCAGGATAAAGTCCTGCGGCTGATCCCAAAGGAATAACAAGTGTGAAAAATAGAAAGCTGTAATTTAGCCAATGGAGTAGGAGAAACGGAAATGAAAGAATTTTAAGACCGGGAGTCTAACTTAGAACTTTATATCCAAGTAAGTTACCTTGAAGAACAGTTCCACTCCGTTTTGGGGCTCTATTCCGATATTTCTGCGTTAATTAACTTTTATTTAGAAATTTGGAAATATCTGTAGCGCGATAGATTTTCTAATCGAGTACTCAATCAAAGTAGTTAATAAGCGATGATTAACGCATGGTTTACGTGATAAATTTTAGATGATCAAATTTTGTAGACGTTTTCTCTTTCATTTCTTAATCTAAGTAAACATTTCCTTTGTTTAATCTCACATTCTCACATCCATAGTACATTGTTTTCAACACTATTTTCGTCTAATTTCGCATACCAAACCTTTATTATAAAATCTTTTTTTTTGGCAATCTCTTATTCTTCTTGAATATCTCCCCTTATGATCCCTTTCCGATGCATTTTTCGCTTTTTAATCCATCGCTAAGTAGTGTCGTGAGGATTGGAGTTTCGTATGTTTCGATTGGTACGAAGTTCATGAGGCGAAAGAAGGCATGCATTGGACCGATGCATCGAAGCTCCATAAGTGAGGAACTGCAACACTTGCACGGTTCCGTGGCTGCAATTGGTGGAGATTAAGGAAGAATGAAGGAGGAAGTACGCGCTAACGAACTCTAGGAGCCTTTTTCTCGGTCGCTGTAAACAAATGAATGGACAGGAAGCGGCAAAGACAAACAACCGAATAGGCGTGAAAGCCAAATGGATGAATACTGTTTGAGACTGAATCAGCTTAGTTGAACTTTCAGGAAGGAGAGAAAGGGAGTTGACCTTTCTAAATTTTAAGATGTTATGGCTAGACACAAGTCTTATACTTGGAAATTAATCCCCTTTCCGCTGAAAAGATACACAATAAGCAGTTATATATCGTTTGTTTTATCAATTGTAGTATCCGCTTTAGCTAGATATCCTGAAATAGACATCTTTGAAGCTCTAAAATCCATATGAAGTTTTCGCATTCATGCTTGAGACGACGGGATAATCAAAGGTAACCATAGAGGAATAATACGTAATATATAATACTATTCATATCAATCTTCCTATAAGGATGAGGGAAGGGTACTTAGCAAAAGGAGGTGTGCATCTTAAAACCCTTTAAAGTGAAAAATAGCGACATGAATGAGACTTGAACCCAGGCTGCGCAGAATGTGGGAGACTTGGCTTCAAGTCCCAGTCATGTCGCTATTTATCACTTCTGTTTATCCTTGGGATTCTCACTCATTATTCCCAAGTTTTCTCCAAAATTACGATTAATTACGATTTAATTATATTGAAACATAGGTTTACCGTGAACGGAAGATATTAATTAATTAATTAAATTAAGAAATTTCCGCCTAGTTGTTTTTGCCTCGCCTGCTTAATCAAGATATTCACTTTTAATTTGACTTTTATTGCAAGTAAATGCTCTTCCATCCCTTAATTAGTCGCATGTCGCTTTTATCGAATTAATTTCATAATTAGCCACGAATTTACGGTTGTATTGCTGAATCATGGATAAAACGCTTAAGGATCCCTCTTCCCGAACTCGAGAAAAGTTGCTCCTTTGTTCTTCGGACGACTCTTCTGAAGCTCACCTCAAAGACTGCGGATCAGTACCTATACTCAAGAACTACTGGTGCTTAACGCGATAATCCGAAAGACTTGCAGATGCGTCGAGTGCCAAATCCGCCGACACAAGTTCCGCAGAAGAGAGAGTCCCTTAATTTTCGCTCTAAATTTATCCGAAGGGAAGGCATTGATATGTGGGCGTGCTAGAACCCTTTTCCAGAGGAAAAAAATATCGCGAGACTGGAAGAAAAAAATGTTTGCTGGCTCTCATGCACTGCTTCTGTTTCCTCCGGTGAAATATTTTAAATCAGTTGAACGCCAGCTGTGAAACAATTTGGTTGAAGTGCGCTAAATTTAGTTCCTGAATCGCTTCAGAACTAGTATTCATGATGCGTTAAAAATTTAGGGATTGTCAAATGCGCGTCCTCTGTAGTAAAAAATATGATAATGTATAAGATATAATAAAATTCAATTGAGAACTTTCACAATTTATTGTGATCTGAATTATTTGGCATATATGTACTTTGTATGTATGTTGTATATACCCAAGTACTTAGTATTAAGTTCTTTCTTTGGAAGAAGCGCAAGCTCAGTAAGTCAATCGGTTTATGTCCTAAATTGGTTAAAGTAAAATCGTCTGCTAGAGAGTAAATAGTGAAAAATATCCCCATACTGATGAATATCGCTTAATTCTTGTGGAAAACTTCAAGTTTATATAATTTACTTATGGCGAATAATTCAATTCAATTAGAGATAGATTATTTTCAAATCCAATGAAAACTTTCCTTTTATTTTCTTTGTAACTTTTTCGTGCGATAGAATTTTATGGCATTATCCGACGCTTCGTATAATTCAGCGAATCTTTCCCTCCTTGGCCGCGGGATCACGGATTATCTCTTACATCAGACTAATATCTGATCTTAATGGGCTACCGTATGGCAGTATTTTATTACTCTCGATAAACACCCAAAAAGCTCTTAGAAAGCGTTGTGGTAGTGCGGAGGGAACGGGGCCTGCTCTTTTCATCGCCATTCCAAATATACTCGCCTTTTAAAGTGTAGCTTCTCTCAATGGTCTCAAGAGCGTTATCGAATGAAACCCTTTCTTATTTTAACGTAAAAACAACGCACGCTGAAATTCCATTGAAGTGGGACGGTTGGATTTATAAAATGGAGCAAAATCTCGCTTAAAATCTAAGCTTCAAGATGCTACAGTGCCTCCGGATAGCCATGAGGGTATTGCGTTCGACTTCCTTGAATGTGGTTCCAGGTTCGATTCCCAGTGGAGGCTCACGTGCGAAATGACCTTAGCTGTCGAAGCACTATTAAATACTTACTACTAATGCAAGATATGACATTTATTTGTTTAAGGTGACCGATCTATAATTATGATCAAAATGCCTTTGTTGGATAATAATTGACGTGTTTTTAAAATACATACGTAAGGGATATATAGGAAACTCCCGTCATTATAACCACTTTCATTAAAAACCCAGTCATTGTAAAGAAACTTATTTGAGGTTAAGAAATAATGACTGTAACGGATGCTACTACTGATAACTATTATCATTTAATTGTTATAGATGATCTTTCAGAGAGATTATTTACTCAATTAAATAGCAAGGTAACGTCAAGATACAACATAATTAGGATGTTATAATGGATTTATTTTTAACCTGGGAGTAAGAAGAATAACCTAGAAACAGAATTGGTTTTAGTCGATAATTTCATGAACGATTTGTGTGTACAAAGAAGTAAGAACCAGCTTCGAATATACATGATCTTACTATCGATACAGTATAGCGGCGGAAAGCTGCCGAGTACCTGCCTGGCCTCACATTTTCCAACGTTTAATTTAGGGATGGCGCCCTGCCACATCGTGTCCACGATTATTCTGCGGCAGAAAAAACGTGTAAAGGGGTTGATTTCTTTTTCGTGACCGCTTATATTCTTTGGGGGTGACCCTCAGCAGTTCGTGTAGGCTCCGAGACCTTATCCATAGCTAAGCCGCAAAGTTCGCTTTCATGGAATTTATGGGTTTCTCGGAGTGGAATAGTTGTGAGCGAGCTTTTAACGAACGATAAGCAAATTACATTACATCATCATATAATTGTATCAATCAAAAAGGTCCGTATAATACGAAATGCAATTTAACATTCCGTATTGGTATTGTTTCCTGCCTCTTATCTTGATAAATGAAACATATTTCTCATTTTTCTTTGGGTGAACGACAGAGAATAAGCATTTCATTTACTTTTGTCTCAGTATTTTCTTTGTAGTATCAGAAATACTGTAGTAAGAGAATGATTTTCTCTTTCTTCATTGAATTATTTGAATTGTGTTGTTGATTTGGTTATTTTGCTTCTCAAATGTTCAATTTATCCTCTTGCAGGATTCTAAGCGAAGAAAGCATTGAAAAACCATACCTCTACTCATTTTGCCTAATCGCTTCATTCTTCTCCTCCAAAGCCTTTTGTAGTTATTGGAGGAAATGAGACTTTAGGATCATGTAGAAATTGTAATATTCCTTAGAACATTCAGTGGGATATTTTTGGCTTCTATTTATGTAGTATCTTCAGTGCATATTCTGGATATGTTAGCTACTCTAAGGGTTTATTTAAAACGAAATCGCTAAAATGCTTATATGAACTGTTTCCAAAGTCTTACACACTTCATCGATATCATCCCAGCTAGAATCTTCCCCTTCTTGCTCAAAAATTTTTACCTTCACCTTAGCCAAAATCTTCTTCTAATGATCGAGGAAAAGGGGCTCCCGGATACCCTAGTCGGCAACGCGTTCGATTTCGATGAAAGCAGTCCCGGGTTCGATTCCCTGTGAAGACCTACATGCGAAATGACCTAAGCAGTCGAAACACTTTTAATAATAAATACTACTGAATGAGGGAACACTGGAGGAGGTTAATGAATTTTCTCATCCAGGGAGCAGAATAACTAAAGATGGAAGGAGCAAGATGAATAAGAGAATGGCAAAGATGGCTTTTAACAAAAAGAAACGCCTCTTTATAACAAAAATGCGTCAGCCTGTGTACAGGGAAGGTATTACTAAAAACAGAAGTATGGAATGTTTCTCTGTGCGAGTGTGAAACGTGGGCGATAGGAAGGAAGAGATGAGGAGGCTAAGTTGCTTTGAACAATGGTGCTGTACGAGGATGCTCAAGATCAGTTGGAGGGATAAAATATTAAATGAAGAAATTTATCAGAAGGTGGGAGATAGTAATGCCTCCTGGAAAAGTATGAGACATTGGTGGACAAGGCTAATAGGGTATAAATAACCACGAGAGATAGAGACAATAAAAGGAATGGGTGTTAGAAAGAATTGAAGAGGAAGATCTCGCCTTAGATATATGTGCACCAGAAAGTGGAAGATTTTGACTGTGCTAATTACAAAGAATCGAAAAGAAAAGTAGAAAGTTGACCCGACTGGAAGACTGCCGGAGAACAATCAATAAGGATGGAACTCTGAGGAAAAATTATCTTCAGGGATTGCTTCCACCTAATTTTCGAAGGATATACCTATTCACGGAGTAAGGTATAATTTACCATAAATTCCTTTCGAGTAATGCTCTTGATGATAGCACAGAGATGCGATATCGTTCACGAAATTATGAAGCGCTTTATCGTTTTGGCGAAGTGTTTGCGTTGGTTTTAATGAAGAGGAGCGATGGCAGGTATTTGAGGATGGATGGCTTTTTTATGCGTTGGGTTTTGTGGTAAGGGTAAAGAGGGGCGTTGCTAAGGTAATGTCAGTTAATGGAAATGGATTACAGCAGAGGGACACGTAAGAACTGAGATTCATTTACGTACATCTCCATATTTGCTCTATCAATATCATTCTCGATTCTCCGTCACATTCCTATGCCAAAAATCGAGGTGATGTAGAATTTTGAACACAAGAGTGAATCGTTTGAATCAGAAATGAATCAAATCCCATAAACGATAAACTTCCTTCACGCTTGAATTTCGGTGTAATCGAAAATGTATTATACAAATAAGCAAGTATAAAAAATGACCACTATCCATGGTCGGATCCTGATTCATGAATGGCTGCGCCAATTATAGGGTCAGGATGGTTATTGGTGAGGTTTCTCCACAAATTCATTGTTACCAACTTGTCTCTTATTCTTTGAATTCTGTAAAACGGGAGAAGGCGGTGAAAGTGAACTAGGTTTTTATTGATACAATTTTAACTGTTCAGAATTCTGTTGCTTTTGAAGGGAGTCTAAATAGTAATTGTCCAGCTAGCAGATGAGCGACGAGAAATTTCCTGGCGGGTTATTGCCCGAACACCACTTGATTACACGGTAAAATGGCATTTGACAGTTAATTGCGGAAAATTGAGGAAATAAGATATATTATACTTTAAGATAATTTATGAAGAGACTTCATGCAATTGTCACCATCCCTTAGCAATCTAGATCCGTCCCGACCAATATGTATTGCTTAGTTACTAACAATATGTAACAAAGAGAACGTATATGCCTGCGACACTGTTTTTTTGGGGAAATATTCATTTATTTATTTATTAATAAAAACATCAACATACAGCACGAAGCCAATTACAGTTGACGATTAACAATAGTAAATAAAAAAATCAACGACATAAACAATAGATTAAATCATTAATAAAATAACATATTTCCAAGTCAAACTCTTGCAACCATGTTCTAAATTGATTTGAGAGGTGAGAAAAAAGGATCGAAGTGATTGTTGGAAGAAAGGGAGTTGAAAATTGAAGGAATGCGGAAGAAGAGTGATCTTTTCACTGTTGATAGGCGAGGAGCATTCAAAGAGAAGGTATCAGATAGGCGGGTTGTTCTAGAAGGAACACAGAAAGAGAAAAGAGAGAGTGGGAATTCACTTTGCCTTTAAGATATTAGGATTTTCTATAATGAATGTACTTTCTTTAGAGAACCGAAAAAAAGTGCAGAACGTTAAACTTCTACTTACTTTAGCAGTAGAGGAGAAGTCGGTGTCTTAGGGCCACCCACTAGGAATTATGAGTAAAAATTCGAATTTTTCATATAATACACACGTATACATTCCATAGATACTTTAGTCGCTTCAATACGCTAAAAATAAATGAAAAAGTTTTGAATTACAATACATAGTATTCCTATAAATTACAAAGAATGTTGGATAGACTTTACAAACTAATATATCCTATAAACGGGTAGACTTACTCAACAAGTATGAAATTTTTTCTTGAAGCGAAAAACCAGAACAATTTTACTGAGAATTTTTTTAGCATAGTCTGCTTGAGGCCCATTGCGCCTAATTATAAATCCGCACCTGGCCACGCCTTGAAATTTAAGTGTGTGTGGAAGTTGGTGTACTAGCCTTTGGCGAACCGTCGGAGTCGCAGCGCAATTAGCCTCAATTCATAATCCTTTGGCATGAAAGAAAGAGGCACGAATGCGTGGACGCATGAAATCAGTGCAAAGGGAAGTGAAGTTATTTGTGCGAGACGCGAAGAATCGGGGTAATCTCCTCGTTACTTAGGGGAAGAAGTTCTTGCGGCGGACGGAGAGAACGGCTTAAAATAGGCGACCCTTCCCACTATTTACTTGTCCCTCTTTCACTTAATGTAATCAGTCGAAAAGAATAACATCCGAAAACTATTCTTCAAAAAAAGGTAAATATTTACTGGAATTCGAAGAAGGAAGAGCGATGAAACGAAACTTTAAAATCGCCATAGGCAACTTCTCCATTCTTAAGAGGAAATCTATTTATTTATTCAGTTTTCTATATTTACTTCTTTGCTTAGCCTTATTCCATCACGAGTGGATCAATGGTGTTGTGGCAATGAGTTGAATAAATGTATATATGTATTCTTATATTCACAAGTCGAGGTATAAACATGTGAATATGCTGATAAGAATGGCTTTATAGAAAAGAAGCTTCAATATTGGTATTAGAGACTTAAAACGCTCGTATAATGAAAGGGCAGATTAGAAAATTTGTGAATCTCGATTTTAAATAGTGAGCTATTGAAACTTCATGAAATGGGTGTGTTCTTCGCCTTATGATTAGTTGTTATTAGATTTTTTCTGCAATTTATTTCTTCTGAAAAGAAACTAGGAATATTTGTTGGAATTGAAAACAAACTTCATAAAGGAATAAATAAAAATACTATGGGGCATAGAGTGGAGTTTAGAGTGGAAAGGTGAGAATACATGTATTGATAAGAAAACTGATTTGGAAGTTTGATGGAAAAGAAGTGAAAGTTTTAATTTAATGAAATGAGGAAGAAATATTTTGGCCAAATAATAAGAGGGGTTATGATATTGGAAAATATAATATTGTAGTATTGGGAAAGTAAATAGTGAAGGAAAACAAAGTTGTAACGAAGAAGAGCATCTTCAAATGAAATAGGGAATTTAACGGTGCTGGGGTCTATGAATAGGTAGAATATTGCTGGAGTGAATTAGGTCTCGTGTGAGTCACTTCTTGAAGCAAATTCAGCTCACATCCTCACTCTAAATTATGATTAAACCACGCACACACGCGCGTGAAAATTTTCATTCATAAACAAAGAGAGTTATTTTCCCTTAGTAATCTGCGAGGAATTGGGTCAGCAAGTCTGGCCAAGGAGGTCAGTGGTCAAGAACCCTACCACCTCAGTCTGTTCCTTAATCTGAAGTCGTAAAATCCTATTTGAAACTCCTTAGAAATCATTCCTCGAGGGGGTCCATAATAAACGTCTGATGGAAAGCACCACCGCTGTGAAAGTAATCGTCTTCGTCCCGTTTCTACGTTATCAATTAAAAAGTGATAAGCGGGTTGCGAACTACGCAGGGGACTTCGATGGCTCGTTCAATGGCTTCCTTATCTTCCGCATGAACGCCACTTGCGCTCTTTTGAAAGGTAAACAACCAGTGAAAGTGAAGCCTTCAAGATCCCGTCTCTGTTCTGGTAATGGAGAGAAAGACTTTCCCTCGGCGAGCGCGTATGGAGGCCACCCAAGTGCCCTCTTCAAACAAGAGCTCTTGGTTATGACGACGGCGATGGACGGCCGTTGGGGAGCCTCGACTATTTACATAGCATCGCGCGAATTCATAATCGTCAATCATTGCTGAATCATTACGTCTGTGAAAGAGGTTTCTGCGTAGTTTCGGTGGCCCGCAGTTTAGAGGAATGGGTAATTTTCGTGATAATCAGCACCGGATTGAGACAGAAAGGCAGATGACTGCACCCGCGATGGTTAGCAATTAGCAAAAACTTTTGAGAAATATGAACACAATACAATTTTGAATCTAGTTGTCGTTGTAAAGGGGATATTAATAGACGTTTTGAAGTATATTTATACGATTGCGAACGAATTTTAGAGAATAATCTTGAATTGTTAAATGAAAACCGCGGATCTCTTGCATCTTGCGGGATAGAATGTTTCCTTACGCCTATTTGACATTAAAATCGATTGAATCTGTCGTGACTTTGTGAAACTCCATAACATTAATCGAAAAACTAACTAAGCTAAAGTACATCAAATAACTATGCTATGCAACTTTAACATTGTTATTTTAACAATTAATGTTGATATTAGACATTACCTCACCAGCAGTGTACGGAAGAAATTATGATAATTTGAGATAGCAATTTGGTTGAGTAATATACATGGTTATTCAACATCAACGTTTATCTGATTATCTTGCACCAAAAATGAGATGTTGAGTACAATAAGCGAGATCAGATTGATCATTGCCTCAGGGCAACTGTACGTATGAATCGAGCCCTGTTAAGAATGCTTAAGGCGTGGCTTCTCTCATCAGAAAAAGTTAAGTTTTGTTTGATACATTTTGGCCGACATTAATGGTTTCCAATTATATTGTGGTCAGTTTTATACTTTCATGTGAGATCGATTTTCAACCGCTAGTTTTCATTAGTTGTGACTTCGTTCGTAGATAAACCACAATGATGTTGCCAGGAGTGATGTTTCAACAAAGATGGCGGAGCAACATTGGTTTTTCAGAAGCTTAAGGAGCCAATAATCCAAGAAATAAACTACTCTTATGTATCACATAAATTTCTTCCTTTAGGGTCGTTATACAGCACCATATTCCACAAGGATGATAAACAAGTAGGTCTTTAAATCCAGGAAATTAATTCTTACTGATGTGAGAAGGAATGGAAAGCAACATTAAGTATTTTAGAGAAGAATAATGAATAACAAATCTTCCGATCCTGGGAAGCAATAGGCACTGTTGGGAGAATAGACATTTTAGAACTTATTCTAAATATCAAGCACTGCTTTGCTGATGAGTGTTTCCCAAAACTTAATCATTATGGTTGCGAAAGAAATCGCTTTTGAAAACCTTGGAAATTGCACAATAAGTTTCCAATTAATATTTGTATAACTTCCGGTAAAATATTTCCAATCAATATAGCGAAGTATACACGCTTTATAATATTTGGGATCTTCCATTAATGATAAGGTAGATCCAGACGAAGAAGTGCGAGCCAGAACAGGAATTTCTATAACGGCCTTCATGAAGGTCAGGCTGTTTTTATGCGATAGGGGTCAAAGTGTAAAAATCAGACTTAGATTTATCAAATGCTACGTGGGGGTCAACTCTGTTATACGTATGAAATTGAACCTTGGGCGCCGAAGGTTGCCACTATGATTAGACTTGAACCTTTTGAAATGTGGTATTTTTGAAGAATACTACGCATTTCCTGGACTTGCAGAACAACTAATCAGGAAGTACTTTAGCTGATGAAAATGGATCTCCACTTATTACGAAAAAAAAGAAGAAAGCTATCGTATATGTAGTGGTCATGTAATTCGTGGATAGAAATATTTTCGTTTTCAAATGATAATTCAGGGGAAAATCGAAGGCAAGAGAGGGGCAGGAAGAAGAAAAATGTCTTGCTACCACATTATCAAACAATGGACAGGTCGGACATTTGCCCAGGAAAGCCATACGGCACTAGACCGAGAACGGTTCAACGAAGTGATAGCTAACCTCTGATATCAGAGACGGCACTCAAAGAAGATACACGTTTTATTGTTTGAAAGGTCAATTTTAATTCTCGCGCAATTCTATTTAGATACAACACTGCGATTGTTTGATCCAAAACCTATTCCCTCCATTAATCTCCAGCAATGGCGTAAAGATTAAAGGATTGGTCAAGAAGTAGCGAATTTAACCTGCAAATTATTACTGTATACGAGAGAATTGCGGCCGTCAATCATGTGAAATTACCTTCGAAGTTATTCCCGTAATTATTGACGCTAATGGAAGATAATGAACTTAATTTTATCTCAGCCTTGCTTATAGTTCCCTAAAGAGACAGTATAAATAAAAGAACCTGAGGTAATTATCCTCCGTTAAGACTGCTGGATTTTTTTAAACGTCTCGGAGGACAATATCCTTGTCCTATATACTTTTCCTATCAGATGCAAGCATTGTGTAATCAAGGTGGAAGATTGACATTGTGATAAAAGGTATAATCTCCATAAACTTGCTCAGCTCAGACTCAGACTGCTTTCACTTAACTTTTATAATAAAAGGTCCGTTTTCTTTCCAATTGCATTGCGACTAAAATGACACTGATCAAAAGTAACAACTGGAATAAACAAGCAGTTAAGCATAGTCTTCGAATAATCAGCTCTTTCCTCAGTTAAACTAACTTTTTAAATATAAGATGAAGGAATCCTCGCCGATGGCAAATAACAGGCCAACCGTTCTTATTAACGAATGGTTAAGTTTTGAACCGTTCCTAAGTCCTCATTCCAATCCATTTCGGAAAATGCATCATTATCTGCAATCTGATGTCCCCTTATGGTCAGCTTTGGTGCAATTCGTCCGTATCAGCATAAGCCCAGCCATTTCACAGTATTATCCCGAAACAGCTCGCGAAATCATCTCAAGTTAAAATACAGATATATTAGAGACAGTCTTTTGCTCCCAATTTATTACTTGGTGGTACGCACACGCGATATTCTGACACTTTCTCAGGATATAGTACTAGTATAGTATACTGATGCGAAAATTTTGAATTGATTACATGAATCAATGCAAATATTCTGTTGTTATAACAAGCGATAAGCTTTGAAATGTAGGTTACTCAATAATGCTAAATCAACCCGAGTCAGTTTAAGATAAGGAACACATTTTACTAATCCAATTTCACGAGTGTCTGACCAATCATCGGTTGGTGTCATTTACATAAATACTGAAATCAAACAGCAGTATCCTGACACTTTCGGGAAGCTTATTTATGCATGTTTCTGCTACGTTTTCCGTTGAATGATTCCATTCCGTTATTGTGTAAATTATTTAAATAAATTATCGACTTATTTTGGAGAGAATTTTCCGCTCGAACGTCGATGGACTCGTCCGGAGGCTTCCTCAAGGCCGCCGAGGCGTGTAGACATTGAGAGTGTTAGAGGTGAGGAAGTGGGCGTGGGAGTGATGAGGGTGGAGAAAGGCGTGAATGTCGCCCTTGAAAGGGACTAAGTCTCACCTTCAAACACTCGAACCTGCCTTCAAACTTCATTTCAAGTCGCACACATGAAGTTGGTGAACGTTACCCTACGAAGCTTCTTATTCATGGTAATTTGTTATTAGCATTATATATTTTTTGGTCATTATTATTCTCATATTAATGTCAGGCCAAAGATTTAAACTGTCCTTAATCTTCATACGAAAGAGACGCCATGGTGGCGAACGATTTTTATTGAAATTCTGAATATGAATTCATTTTATGAAAGTACCAAACCTAATTTATACTGTTAAGCAAAGAAAAGAATCATGGCGTACATTCTGAAAACAACTAGAATGATCAGCTGTGCTATTTTATTTCTAAGCTTCAGACAAGTGCTATACAACACGGATAATTTTATGGCTCTCCAAAGCGATTTAATTTTCTACTTTGCTTCTTTTCAGGAGTTTTTTTACTGTGAAAGCGATGACGCTATGCGGATGTACTCGTATGAACTTCCTTATGTTAAGTAGAGGTCGATGGCCAGGTTATCTTCTATTATTAAGTATAATTGTTATTAGGCTATCAAAAATCAAGTCCACGGAAATGTTCCCTCAATTACATAAAACGAATTTCAATATAAGGAATAATTCTCTATCCAGTACAATTGCCATGGTGGATTTTCTTCCAAAATGGATTTTAAGACCACTGCGTTGAACACATCTGCTATTCTCATTATCGTTTAGAACTCACTGATATACTCACTCACTTATGAGTTTCGCCAACCGTTCGGTGCCTCATTTGCCCCCGTAGAACGTCACAGAAAATCCCGGCTTCAAATTTAGTCTTCAAACAGTAAACTTATATTCATCCTTGGAGTTATATCTACCAAACTGTAGGTATGGAGCCATACACACTGGTGAATTTGTAATAAGGGTATTTCATGTTCAAGGTTCAAGTTAAAAATTTTGTTCATTTTTATTTTGGAATCATTAGGGAGCATAACAAAATTCCTCTTAAATTAAACATCTGATGGTAAATAACTCATTTTTTTGGGGAAAGACGAAATTAGAATAGAGGGCGAGCTCCGAGACCGTGAGGCTAGTAACTCCGTCTTAATGCTCACCGTTAATGTGAATTCAGAACGGATGAATCCTATTGCCAGCGAAAAGGAATCCGTTACCTCATACAGTGGCAGAATAGCGTAATTCGCGAGCATCAATAACGAATTAAAAGGACATAACCTCAATATGGACTTCTGTTTCGGAGAGGCCATTCTATACTACCACCATTGGGGTATAAAGATGGGTAAATATTCCAGTAGGGCGACGCAATTACCCTCAATTGCTTACAGAGCGTCTCCTTTTAAGGCCCAAGGTCACCACGATTGATTGATCTAACGCCCACTCTTGTCAATGTGACGCCGCCCAGGGCTCTCCGGCTGCTCGAGGCGGTCGTCTGATGTCTCCGCTGCTCTGGAAGGCGGAATCATGGCGAGTAAAATCTATTAAGAAGAATAATTAGTCACAGCACTGCCAGGGAAAAGCGCTCATTTGCATTAAATAGTCCAAGTCGATTATCCGAAAGTTCAGCCATATTAGGGCAACATTCAGGTCTACGCAATGACAAGTATATTGAGCGTAATGTGGTTAATTATGCGCTTCCAGTACCATTTCATATTATAATTAAAAGGCACACATTGTGTTCATAAAAATTAAAATAATAGTCTAATATTCAATAATATAATTAGTAACCCACTTAGGATCATTAACCTCGGTTTAATTAAAACTTGCATAAAGTGATGACGTTGTCGTATACAACCGGTTCAACTGAAGTGGACGTCAAAACTAAAATTAAAGCAATCACTGTATCCCGAAGAGTTGGTAAAAGATCTCTTTCATATTAATTTCCGATTAACATTAACATATTATGATGACAGTTAATTGCGTATTCATTAAATACTATCGGAAGCAATTGATGTCATATTAGTTCCTGATGAAAACCGCTCCGAAGCATGGCTAAACCGATCATTTTCTTTTCGAAGGAAATCTCGGCGGACATCCTCCAATTGCGTGCAGCTTCCAGAACGACTTTCTCTGCGGAACCTAAAATAGAAACTAAATCATCACGCTCTTAATTTCGGACAGTAAAGAGTCGCTCATTACAAATAATTCGTTGCAGAATCCGGTTATATATCTCACACCATCAGATAAACACTTCTTCGGAATTTAATTTCTTCAATTTGGAGAAAACTCGTGGCTAATGTTGGTAAGATGATATTCATTTTTTTAGGAGGACCTTGAAGCTTGAATATATCAAGAATTCATATGAATATACCAAGAATAAAATTTTGATCGTTAAATTCACGGAGTCATATCTTATATTTGGTTCAAAATACCTGCTCCATCGTCATGGTGCAGTGCTTTTTATCCAGAAAATGTAGAACGGGGCAGTCAAATATATTCCTTGCTTATCTGAGATATCCTCTTTAGATTTGTCCATAAAGATTTGGGTTGGAAAACAATGAGTTGTTACTCAAAACAAACACTGGGAGGTCGGTAGGTTTTCATCGTAAACATATTGAAGTTGATATGAATCGGGCCGGAACAGTAGTTTCCTATCAGTCTATTAAATAAGTTGTCAAAGCATCTACGTGATGAATTTGAGAAAGTACCTGGAGTAAGGGAAGGCGAATAAGGGGAAGCAATCGAAATGTTTTTTTTTTAATTGCAGTGTACGTGCTGACCGCATACCTCCTGTTGAATGGTGACTTGCCATATGTTTTACGTGACGCGCCTGATTCATTCACCTGAGTAGTAAAATATCAGCGATTTGAAATTGACGAACGGAGTTTCGTTTATACTGCTCCATTGCCTAGAACCAGTTGCTTTATCCTCAATTTAGGCGGCCACGGATGTCATCGTCCCCGGGAGATTTTTTATGGCAACGACTAGTGAAAGGTGCTGTTAGCATTTCGCAAGGGCGAATTCCTCGAAGGACCTCTTTTGATCATTCCAGTCTCGTCTTCGGATGCGTGCTGACGCATCATCCGACGCCTTTATCCTCCGCCCGCACTTTGAATACCTCCGTTAGCGGTTTTGCGTGTGAGGAAAACGGAATGATCCCAATGCCGTCCTCGGATATTCCTGAGAATCATTGTATTCGATACTTGCCAGAAGACCCATTTTTAATTTCTTCACATAGTATTTCTTCACGTAGGCAGAACGGAGAAAGTGGTTTTTCTTGAAAAACTAGATTCGAAATTTCACTTGAATTCTGCTCAAATTTTGTATTTGCTCAAATAATATTGGCAGGACTTTTGGAATCTTCTGTGGATGTTTGTCTGCAAGAAGTTGTGGGTAATCGTAGGGTGCTTTAATTGATAAACCTTTCGTGTTGTAATTTAGGAGGAGGATAAGAATTCTAAAGCTTTTCTTGGATAAACCTATCAAGTGATAATTTTCGAATGTGAGGTATGCACCCGCAAGCGACCATAGGTTCAATTCTCGAGAGTCCAGAAGTGAAAATTGATCCGCGCTCTTTCTACAGAAATGTTATCAGTTCATACTCATACACTGCATCTACATTCGAACGGGATAATACCTTCTTTGCTGCAATTTATTTAGGTCAAATTGTTGACGTCTGGAAGGTATTAGGTAGATAACTATTTATTTACCTTTTGTGACACGCATTCCATTGCTGATCGAAAATTTACCGCACCTACTTTTAAGTAAGGTTTTTCATCTGCTGTAATTGACGGTTGATCAATTCAATTGCGGTGATTGTTAATTATTAACGACAACTATCAACAATAATTAGGTGGCTTACCTCCAGATTTACGAGGATTTAGGTCACTGATGGAAAACATCTACTTTGAGGTAACTTTGCATTTAAAGTAGACCACCGAAATAAAGTTTCGCAGTTACATAGACATCCAGATACTAAATTTTTACCACTGAAAGGGAAAGGACCGAAAAATAGAAAAAATTGAAGATTTTTCGTCGAATCTTGTTTTTATGAGATATTCATGATCCTGCGAGTTTTCTTTCCGCATAAAATGTGACAGGTGATAGATAACTCACCTAAACGTTTCAGTCGTCCAATAAGTTTTCTGTTTACTCATCGAGGATTGAAATGCGTGCAGAAGCGTTTGACGGCTATAACTCGAGGAGGCCTTTTCGGATAGCGTTTCCCATCAAAGTGCGTCGTCCATCAAGTAGATATTGTCCATTTACGAGTTTGCTTTCGTGCAGCGAAAGGGTGTTGCCCTCTGTCCCACATTTTGGGAAAAATCGATGCTATCATAAATGTCCAAAAAAGAAAGAATCAAAACCAGCTTCACTTCGCCACGGTGGAGGAGGTTTTAACATTTTGGCTTAACTTTAATCGTTAGAAGTATTCGTACCGTAAGTAGAGGCAACCTCGCTGGAAGGGGCATTCTTTTACCCAAAATGTTTTTGTTTCAAACTGGTCCGTATATTTTACGTACATTGTGAATTTATCATTCAAGTTACGATTGTTATTATCAAATGATTTTCTATGTCAAATTGATAGGCAATCATTTGTAAATTCAAGAAATACTAGGCTATCATTATTACTATACTCTTACGGTGAGGTTAGGCCAAATTGGCCTATCTTTCACGCAGTCTTTGAAGTTATTACATGACAACTTTTAACTGTTACATCAAAGGCTATACTTAAGTTAAATATTATCTATAATAATACAAACAATATGGCATATATAAGCTAGATTAGATAATGTAATAGAGGTAAGCTAGATAACAGAAGAGACAGAATAGAATAGGGGTGGTTTCCACCTTCAGATAAAGAAATACTCCTAGCGGAAATAAATATTGCATTGATCCCATAAGCGACGTTAAAAAGAACTAGGAATCTGCAGAGTATTAGTCCTCCCTTTCACGATTCATTTACAGAGAAATTTAGTCTCATTGCGCCCTTAAAAGAAATGAACTATGGAAGACTACTAGAAAAGGTTTCATAATCATCCATCGTTCCTAAAATTTGATTATACCCAATAGTTATCGGCCAGTAACTAACAGAAAATGAAATGCAGCTGAAGCAACCTTTTTAAAGTAAAATTTAGTTTGCCAAGCATAGTGTCAGATATTATGGACTCAAGTTGTAGGTAGAACAAGATCTGGGTGAAGAATCACTTATGACCACAGCTGTTATCTACTTCGTCGAAAAATGTCGCCGTTATGTACTTCATTCGTTATAGGTACTTCATGAGGTGATTTTTAAGGGCCGCATTAGCAATATGTTTACTATACAGTGGAAGCCCTTGCCGATTAATTTGGAATTGCGTGACCTGAATCTCTTGACTGTTATACTGAGCTAAGACGGGAACGATGACAGAGGACAAAAATAAGAACCTGACATATAATTGCTCACCTGATAGATTAATCAACAGCTGATCCATACGAATTATACGGTTCAGGACATCGAAGGTTTATTTGTCTCGCGAAGTTTTTGCGAAAACAAGGATGATTGAAGTATGCATAATTTTGATGTGCTTACGTTTTGAAACGTGTCTCTCAATGATTGCGAAACGAATGCGAATGAATTTCAACTTCTATTCGGCACTTTCAATTGTAGCGCAGAGAATATTAACGGTACCCTTTTTCCATTCGGAAGATTTGACCTTGGGTGCGTTTGAATTGCATTGTGGGAGTGACCTTTCCACTCCACCTGAGACGGGGAGAGTCACATCACGCGCTCCTATTTCAGATCTCCTCGAATAGGATCGACGACCCCTTCTGCAGACTATTTCCGACTCTCCTTCGCTCTTACGCATCTCCCGGTCATCTCCACCCAAAGATCAACGCCGGGTTTCGCAAGCCATTAAATGCGGACGGCCGTAATTTCTTATTCCCTTTGCTTCATCAATTGGTCGAATGGAGACTTTCTATAACTTTAGGCTTTTTTACAACCGCGGAAATATCGTTATTTCAGATACATCATCATCTACCAGTTACCGATTAAATATGGAAACTCTTATTTCTCCCATTGTGTTTTGTAATCTAACCAACACTAATAAAGAATAACGAAAAAGGGACTGATACCTTTATCACAATATTTTATTCCACGACCGTGGTTTCGACCCCTTAGGTCATCATCAGGTGATTATTTTATTTTCGTTATTTTACATAATGGAGACCTACGACAAAGTTGGGGCCGAATTATTAGATTCTATAACCAACACTCATACTCAAAAGTGTTTTTTTTGTGTGTCTTCTCGTAGAAGTTCCACAAGTAAAACCTGAATACGTTAATTCTATGTACTACAAATCTATGCATTCCTGTGATCAAATTTTACTTCTGTTACTTTGATTTTTCAGTTATCTCAGATGTTTTAAATCCAAATTTTTATAGATCGCGAAGTGATAAAAACAATTGAAAATCTTTCGCGCACAAATTTTCCAGTTATATAGAACAAGGAACGACTTCAACAACCTTAATTCTCATCGTTTATCACTCAACCACCGGGTTCCACAAATTTATCGCAAATTACTTTTTTCGATAAAGCTGTCGCCTTCTGCCGAAAGTTTGCGTCTGATGAGGACATAATTTTGCTTTAATTTGCATAAAATAGTCGCGTTTTTAAACATGTTACAATCGAATTAAAGAGATATATCGTGAGTACGAAAAGTGAGAGATCGAAAATGGCAATGGAAAANGGTCACTGGGGAGTTTCACTATTGCAGTAGTATCAATAAAATCCATACACTTAGATATGTAATCACTCCTGTCCATTATCACCATGCAGTTTCCTTTGTCCGCCTTGGAAATTACAAGGTCTTCAGATTTGACTGCTTCCTTGATTCTCTTCACAAACTTCTGATCCGGTAGAAAACGGCCAACTATCAACAATAATTTGGTGGCTTACCTCCAGATTTACGAGGATTTAGGTCACTGATAGAAAACATCTACTTTGAGGTAACTTTGCATTTAAAGTAGACCACCGAAATAAAGTTTCGCAGTTACATAGACATCCAGATACTAAATTTTTACCACTGAAAGGGAAAGGACCGAAAAATAGAAAAAATTGAAGATTTTTCGTCGAATCTTGTTTTTATGAGATATTCATGACCCTGCGAGTTTTCTTTCCGCATAAAATGTGACAGGTGATAGATAACTCACCTAAACGTTTCAGTCGTCCAATAAGTTTTCTGTTTACTCATCGAGGATTGAAATGCGTGCAGAAGCGTTTGACGGCTATAACTCGAGGAGGCCTTTTCGGATAGCGTTTCCCATCAAAGTGCGTCGTCCATCAAGTAGATATTGTCCATTTACGAGTTTGCTTTCGTGCAGCGAAAGGGTGTTGCCCTCTGTCCCACATTTTGGGAAAAATCGATGCTATCATAAATGTCCAAAAAAGAAAGAATCAAAACCAGCTTCACTTCGCCACGGTGGAGGAGGTTTTAACATTTTGGCTTAACTTTAATCGTTAGAAGTATTCGTACCGTAAGTAGAGGCAACCTCGCTGGAAGGGGCATTCTTTTACCCAAAATGTTTTTGTTTCAAACTGGTCCGTATATTTTACGTACATTGTGAATTTATCATTCAAGTTACGATTGTTATTATCAAATGATTTTCTATGTCAAATTGATAGGCAATCATTTGTAAATTCAAGAAATACTAGGCTATCATTATTACTATACTCTTACGGTGAGGTTAGGCCAAATTGGCCTATCTTTCACGCAGTCTTTGAAGTTATTACATGACAACTTTTAACTGTTACATCAAAGGCTATACTTAAGTTAAATATTATCTAGAAAAATAAATTAATAATACAAACAATATGGCATATATAAGCTAGATTAGATAATGTAATAGAGGTAAGCTAGATAACAGAAGAGACAGAATAGAATAGGGGTGGTTTCCACCTTCAGATAAAGAAATACTCCTAGCGGAAATAAATATTGCATTGATCCCATAAGCGACGTTAAAAAGAACTAGGAATCTGCAGAGTATTAGTCCTCCCTTTCACGATTCATTTACAGAGAAATTTAGTCTCATTGCGCCCTTAAAAGAAATGAACTATGGAAGACTACTAGAAAAGGTTTCATAATCATCCATCGTTCCTAAAATTTGATTATACCCAATAGTTATCGGCCAGTAACTAACAGAAAATGAAATGCAGCTGAAGCAACCTTTTTAAAGTAAAATTTAGTTTGCCAAGCATAGTGTCAGATATTATGGACTCAAGTTGTAGGTAGAACAAGATCTGGGTGAAGAATCACTTATGACCACAGCTGTTATCTACTTCGTCGAAAAATGTCGCCGTTATGTACTTCATTCGTTATAGGTACTTCATGAGGTGATTTTTAAGGGCCGCATTAGCAATATGTTTACTATACAGTGGAAGCCCTTGCCGATTAATTTGGAATTGCGTGACCTGAATCTCTTGACTGTTATACTGAGCTAAGACGGGAACGATGACAGAGGACAAAAATAAGAACCTGACATATAATTGCTCACCTGATAGATTAATCAACAGCTGATCCATACGAATTATACGGTTCAGGACATCGAAGGTTTATTTGTCTCGCGAAGTTTTTGCGAAAACAAGGATGATTGAAGTATGCATAATTTTGATGTGCTTACGTTTTGAAACGTGTCTCTCAATGATTGCGAAACGAATGCGAATGAATTTCAACTTCTATTCGGCACTTTCAATTGTAGCGCAGAGAATATTAACGGTACCCTTTTTCCATTCGGAAGATTTGACCTTGGGTGCGTTTGAATTGCATTGTGGGAGTGACCTTTCCACTCCACCTGAGACGGGGAGAGTCACATCACGCGCTCCTATTTCAGATCTCCTCGAATAGGATCGACGACCCCTTCTGCAGACTATTTCCGACTCTCCTTCGCTCTTACGCATCTCCCGGTCATCTCCACCCAAAGATCAACGCCGGGTTTCGCAAGCCATTAAATGCGGACGGCCGTAATTTCTTATTCCCTTTGCTTCATCAATTGGTCGAATGGAGACTTTCTATAACTTTAGGCTTTTTTACAACCGCGGAAATATCGTTATTTCAGATACATCATCATCTACCAGTTACCGATTAAATATGGAAACTCTTATTTCTCCCATTGTGTTTTGTAATCTAACCAACACTAATAAAGAATAACGAAAAAGGGACTGATACCTTTATCACAATATTTTATTCCACGACCGTGGTTTCGACCCCTTAGGTCATCATCAGGTGATTATTTTATTTTCGTTATTTTACATAATGGAGACCTACGACAAAGTTGGGGCCGAATTATTAGATTCTATAACCAACACTCATACTCAAAAGTGTTTTTTTTGTGTGTCTTCTCGTAGAAGTTCCACAAGTAAAACCTGAATACGTTAATTCTATGTACTACAAATCTATGCATTCCTGTGATCAAATTTTACTTCTGTTACTTTGATTTTTCAGTTATCTCAGATGTTTTAAATCCAAATTTTTATAGATCGCGAAGTGATAAAAACAATTGAAAATCTTTCGCGCACAAATTTTCCAGTTATATAGAACAAGGAACGACTTCAACAACCTTAATTCTCATCGTTTATCACTCAACCACCGGGTTCCACAAATTTATCGCAAATTACTTTTTTCGATAAAGCTGTCGCCTTCTGCCGAAAGTTTGCGTCTGATGAGGACATAATTTTGCTTTAATTTGCATAAAATAGTCGCGTTTTTAAACATGTTACAATCGAATTAAAGAGATATATCGTGAGTACGAAAAGTGAGAGATCGAAAATGGCAATGGAAAATTCTTTTATAAGGTAAAAGTAATATCCCCTTGTATTTCAATAAGGTAGAACCGGTATTAAGTGAAGGTAGATTTAAAAACGAGCTGCCTCCTCATAAATCTCGGTTCCATTTTTTTTCTTAAAGTGATGGCGGATGCTGGAAAAAATCTCCATAAACCGCTCTTCCTCGCTGCAGCCAAACAAAAAAATGCGCTGCCTTTGAGAGTTCCCACGTGGAAGCGGCTCTTTGCGGATCGAGTGGATATAATATCTAGAGGGGAAAATTTAATCTTGGCACCCTTCCAACCGCCTATTTACAAGAAAGCGTTTATATTCTCTGCGAACTAAGCATCTCCGACAGCGACGCCGAGGGCAATGAATTCTAACTGAAAAAATAGCGTATTTAACAGATTCCGTAACTCTCGCGACCGAGGAATGCGTCTAAAAGTAGATGGCGATTTATGTAACAAGCAAGTCGCAGGCGTAAACTCTAAGGATATTACTCCATTTCGAGGGAATGGTGGACTGGAAGCGAAAAATTATTTTCGATGTAACGTTAAGAAATTTCTATCGCATTAAAGTATCGACAAGGATAAAATTTCACTTTATACGGGTCAATGGCTTCGAAAGCAATTGCGATTTGTATTGGTACAAATAATGTACTGATAAGTTAATACCTTGTTTAACCCAGCAATGTACTGATAAGTTAATACCTTGTTTAACCCAGCAATGCTTTTTAGTGATTTTCGTTTTTCCTTCATTAATAGTTTATTCATCGTTGTATTGGTTTATCAGCCAAAATCGCGCTTCAGTCAATTTATTTCTTAACGGTCTACTGTCCACACTTAATACGACGTTCAGTTTTTATCGAGGACTTGGAAACATTTCCATATAGAGTATCCTTTTTCTGCATTTCTTCTTTCTTTTAAATGTAACTTTTATCAAAGTTCGTAGATCTATAAATTGCGATTACTATGATGTATTTTTTACTTTTTAGATCGAAAGGACAAAGAAATATTTCAAATAATGTTCAGGAAAATATTTTCTTAAGTTGCGTGCAAGGAGGATAGTGTCTTATGAAACTCGATTTTTATCGAAACTTATTTATATTAAGTAAATGTAAAATAAGAAATTGCGAAGTAAATCATAGCTCTTATTCGGTGTCTTACTGGTGGCAATGGTGGTGGTTGTTAACAAAACTAAATTAATCCTGTAGGCCTAAAAATTCATTTTTCCAAAGCATATTGGTAGAATGTGAGGTCAGATTATGTTATTTAGGAATCGATTTACAATAACTTGCATGTGTGGTGACTCTGTAATTACCAATTTAACGCTTCCGTAACTCTTTGCCGAAGATCCATCCAGCGTCGATTCAAATGTTGAGACGTGGCTTAAATGGTCTATCCCATGGGAAACCTTAGCCATTCTTATTCTCGGGTTGCCAAAAGCAGAAATGCGTGGGCACTGAGGAGTTCAATGGCCACACTTTCACGCAATTCATCCGCCTTTAATGCAGTCGCGCATCACCAAACTCATTACTTTCTATTTTAATGACTCTTTCGTATAATTATTCAGAGTGAAGCTCAGTTTTAGAGAGGAAATTATTTTCTTTCCAGTTTTCTTGCTACGTAGTTTGCTCCGTTAGTCGCAACAGTCGTGGAAGCCTAACTTAAGAAATTTTTCCACCCATGATACGAGTATATTTATGACTGTACCTTACGTAATGTTAATCGATCGTAATCCTAAGTTCTATGGATTTAGACTTTTAGAAGGTAGACTTTTCTAAGTTTTAACCTCTTTTCAACCAACAGCAGATGCATTTAGCGAAGAATTCAAATGAACGGCATTTATATTTCGAATTTCGCCAGTAATTATGACGTTTTGTAATCCAAGATGTGCGCTTACGATCGATACCCTTTCAATGACGACTCATATTTTACGTACGTATATATATACTTCATATTTCCTGTTGGTTGCCATTAGGCCTTTCACCAACGTTCAGTTTTCTCGTAAAGTGAACGTTTGTTTAGATTTCTGCTGTCTTACAATAACTCTTTACCTTAATCTCCGTATTTTTACAAAATTCCTTTTGGATAATTTTTAAGAAAGTCAGTTTTGTATTCGATGAGTCTGGATGATGATTATTTCCCAAGTAATCTCAAATTACTCTTTGATTCTGAGCGTGCACGTTTCAGTTGAATTAAAATGCTTCGATCTCCCTATTTTTGCAAGTGAAGAGATGTGTCTGAATATCTGCAGAAAATAAGTGGATGTTTGGCATCTAAGCATACAGGTAGAGATAAGGGTGAAGTCTGACTATGAGCACGTACTCTCCCTTTCTACGGAGGAAGCGCACCTCCGAGGCGGCGGCTGCATGGTGGGCGTCCACGGGGGAGGACAGCGAGTGTCTGCTTGGTCACAAGCCAGAAGACGCCTCCCCTCGAAACGCTTTAGCCTCTCCATCACCTTTACCACCCTACATTAACACTTCTACCTATAATATTAAGCGATGGGCGTTTCGGGACCGTCCCGGATATAGTGGTCGCTTCCTAGAGGGAAATGTCCATAAGCACGTCTCAAAGATGGAGTAGATTAAAGATAATGCAAATATTAAATTAAACATATATATACGAATTTATTTTTCGGGCGTAATTAGAACTAATTAGTCTCGTGTTACATTTAACCCATTATTAATAAAATAGATTAAAAGCGAAATCAAAATCAGTTAAAATTAAATTACTAATACATAATGGAAATATATTATACAGAAAGACAAGGGAATACACGATATAAACAGTTATATTACATTTAGAATATTTACGAAATAAAAAATATAGAAAAGAGGTGTGAAAGAGTGAGAAAAGAAGGGTAGAGTGAAAGAAAATAAAGTTGGAGAAAAGGTCCAACGTTAAGAAAGGTTTGATTAAAAAATTTCACTGTCGGAGGAATGCTTCTCGGGTTTCCAGCCGGGTGATGATGTTTGGAAGCTCCAACGTTTCGGCCGCGACCACTGGTCGCGATTTTTGTTGCTTTAATAACAACCAAAAATAAAACGAAACCACGCGACCGGCAGATACAACATTAGAACGGTCCACAAGCCTAATAAAAAGGTCAGCTCGCTGTTGAGTAACGTCAAAGACCACTTGGGCCTTAAGACTTCAGGTGTATACAGGGTCCCGTGCAAGTGTGGACAGGTATACATCGGAGAAACTTCCAGAACCGTGGAAACACGCATAAAAGAACACGAAAGGAGCATACGTCTTGTACAACCAGCCAAATCCGCAATTGCTGAGCACTCCCTAACTGAACATCATGAAATAGATTTCAGCAACACCAAGATAATATGCAAAGGTAACGGATATTGGGATCGTATATACAAAGAGGCGATCCAAATACGTCGCCATAAGAATAACATCAATAGAGACGAAGGTATTTTCCTGAGTAAAGCCTGGAATGGTACAATACGCCAAATAAGAAAATGAGAAATCTCCGTGCAACATGCGGCCTTTTCCACCAATCACAGACGTGGGAAGAGAGGGGGTGGTTGTCTCCCGATAGTATATATACCGGACGAGAAATTTCATGCGACATCCTTGAGAATGGCAGCAGTGGTCGCGGCCGAAACGTTGGAGCTTCAAAACATCATCACCCGGCTGGAAACCCGAGAAGCATTCCTCAGTCAAATACACCGGGAAAGCATCAGATCAAATTTCACTGTCATTAGAAATTTGAATATTTTTGAATTTTTAAATTGAATTTAAATTATTTTATATTGTTGAAAATAAGTCGCACACTTTTAGGTATAATATATCGATAAATTTACATTTGTTTCCATCATTGATTTGAGAGTAAATATTCATTTTCTTAGAGGATTTGATTACTAATAAACCCGGCGTAACTTTTTCAGTCTTTTATGATCGAATTTTGACTACCAGAGTAACACCGTATTAAAGTTAGAATCTAATAGTATCAAATAAACATGATCAGTCTCATATTTTATTTAATGAAGAAGTAGAATAATTAGGAAATTCAAATTGGAGAATAATTACTAGGACATTAGGGACTCACTGCAAAATTGTTCGTTTTGAATAGGGCAAGATTTATAAGGAAAATACGTAAAACATGTTGCAAAAGAAATTCAGTGGATCGTATTTCAATTTCGAAAGAAACTTGAGCGTTCAGTTAGCTTTTATTTCAAGGTGCTTTCTGGAGTATGTTTTAGTTAAGATGTACCAGAGAAAATTGTATTAATTTAAATTGAGTTTATTTTAATTTACACTTATAGTGAGCGGTATAGTTCTTGCTTCAAAAAAGTTACTCTACAAGCTGTTGATGATGATCAATATTTGTAGTTCTGCAGTGATCATTGTTTTTATTTAATATCTAACATAACTTACTATCATTCATGTTATCCTGAAATATAACATTCACATCAAGAAGATACAATGTTTATATTTAGCCGAAAGTCGTAATTATTAATTAGTCGTAGATTAATTCCATTTGTTATATAAAACAGAATTACGTTGTTTCATATAAAATTGAAATGTTGAACTGAATTGAGAAAAATTTTAAGTTAAGAAAATATCACGTAATATATAATTTATTTATGAGAAAGCACTAAATTGTGATATTTCGAGATCAAGTGAATCAATTTTCTGCCCTTTCGTTTAGCGCAGCGTGTATTAGAATTAGATCTTTTCTTCGCGTATAATATTCCATTGAAACGCTTTGAATAAAAATAAGGAAAGGCAATTAAATAGTTATGAGATTCCTTTCAGTCATTTCTTTGAGTACTTCAAAATGTAAGATGATGTTAGCGCCACATAAGTAAACAGGACTTACGTAAATTATTTTAAACACATCCTCCTAACGAAGAGTGGAGGAGTGGAATAGTGGTTTCCGATGAATATCAGCGCATTCTTAAGCGATTCCACGTTAAAGAAAATGACGGAGGAACTCCTTAAAAGGCCAAAGAGACGAACAGAATTATTTTACAAGAAACACAAATGTGTCGCATCGAGTGAAATTCGGGAAATGTTTATTCCTTTCCTTTTAACTCGAGTCGTAGCAGAATATTTTCACGGAGGTGATGGCCGGAGGAAAAATCCTCTTTCTGAGCCAAATGGTCTCTATTTTTTACTGCACCAGAGAGTCGTATTGCATAACCATGGGATCACAAAAATACGTTGATTTTTTTCCCCATTTCCGCTCTATAAATAAATCTTGCTTCCTGCAGACGCCGGCGATGGCACTTATGGGGTGAGAACATGTCAGGGAAACGTTTTAAGGCGGTCTATGCCAAAAATCCTCTCTCTTAGTTCGCTTTCTGCATCCTCTTCACTTCCCTCTCTTGAGATTCTTGCTTTTATAAAGGCGTGAATCACATCGTCTACTTCCTATACTACTAGCCATCGATAGCGCATGGATTATTCAATATGTGACGATTGTCTAACGTTTGAAATTATGGTCATCAGAAAATATATTTGTGGACTTTTTTTTAGCCCTTATCATAAAATGTGTAGCCTTAATTATTTTAAAGGAAGAATTATAGAATTATTTCAATCGGGGATATACAGAGAAACTTCTTAAAACGAAAACGGTTAACGAAGATATCGGTTAATGACGTGAAATACTGATCAGTTTCATTTCCAATTACTTTTAGAGTATGAATTGGTTTAACGCATAACGGTCAACACGTAAATATTTTACGGCCCACATGGTCACAATATTCTTCCGGTAACACAGAACCGCTTTATGGCGGGATTTCAACCGGCATATATGTATATTTTTATTCTCTAAATTAAATACTATATGAATTTTATTCATAAATTTTAAAACTAATTTATAAAAATTAAATAAGAAATGGATTGACGTAGTTAATATTATTGAGTTCACCAATTAAAAGTTTAATCAATGAATGTAAACATGTCACTTTTCTATCAAAGGGGCGAGAAATACTCCTATTTATGATACACATAGATGATGGATGTTTGCAAGGAATTCGGTTAATACGAAATTCGGTTCACGTGATATATCTAGGTTGGCCCCTTACATTTCCAGTTAACCGTGTTTCATTGATTAGAGTTTTCCTAAGCTGAAATTATAAATAGTGGAGTTTGAGATTGTCACATTTTTTTCAAATATTCGTTCTTTTGAAATCATTAATTCGCTTGATTGATTCCTTACATGTATATAAATGAAATATATACTTAATTTAAGATCCGGTTTATTAATGCCATCGGTGTAGGTAAATGGCATAGTCAAGTATGTGAAAGCTCTCTTTAGTTACCTCTATAGGAATCTTTAAATCAATCGTAGTGGTCCGATTATGACAAAAAAACAAATTTTATCTTTCTTGGCAATTTAATTTGTCCCTGCTATTATTCCCGTAAGTTTCCGTGTATATTTATTAAATTTTTTTTTACCATAGCAGCGCGTGAAAGCGAATCGGGTTAGTCGAGATATCTGCACATAATAGCATGCCGATCTGTGAAAAGAGATGGAGCTAAGTTATTTAACAAAACATACTACCCAGTAACATTGTGTGCTAACGAAACTGTATTACATTCAAGAATACGTAATTCAAGCATATTTCTAAATTCTAGAATGAGACCGATTCAACGTCACGCCAGTTGGAATATTCCCCGCGCCATCTGTCGAGGATTGCATGCACTAAGGTCAGCGAGTTTGACAGCCCGTGACTTTGGTTGCAAACATTTTCAGAAATAGAAGATTGAATTAATTTTTTGGTTGGTTAATTTTTCCCATGCGGTTCTATAACTATGGTTGGAGATGCAAAATAATCTTTACGAATTTGGACTTTGGAGAAAATGATGTACTTTTCATTATTTTTAAGAAATGAATCTTAAATTTAAAAAGGTTTCGATTCAAAGAATATCAGTTTTGTTTTCTTAATAATTTATGGATTAAACCTTCCGAATAAACATTATTTCTTAGTTAAAAATCCTCCTGAATTTTCCATTACCATTGAAGGCCAAATCTGTTCGAACCAGAGAAGTGAAATTCATAAACAAAATAAAAGAATTTCCTGGCGGTCTCTGCTAGTCTAAAACTGTAACCCGTCTCCAGAGACGCTACCTCTCCATTTGCCGTTGTTGTTGTATTAATATACAGATGAATGACGAGGGATAAACAGAGTTTTCTTGCTCCCTCCATGGCGTCGCCAAGGAGCTGCATAAAGTGCAGTGAAGCGATGTTATTTCTATGCCGTATTTGTTATTAGCGCGTCGCCTAAATTCACAGCGGGAGAGTTAACAGCCAGACTTGGAGCGCCTCGAAAAGAAAGACCCGTTTATAATGGCGACTTCTTGTAAACAATGCGTCATAGCGAATAAGCGGAGGAAATGAGAAGAAAGGACAGTGGCGCGAGGTCCAAATGGAATGTAAACATACGAACGGCTGCGGTTCCACCAAGTCCGCTGGGTAGGGAAAATATCGCAGAATCAGCGACTACCAAGGTTAATTACGTTTGGGCGCGATAATGAAAACTCAAGAGGATGACGAATTGCGGTTAGCTGGATACCAAATGGTTGGTCTGTTCATTATTCAAATTGAGTGCTTTTTGTGCAGCGATGGCATATCACAAACTCGATGATTCACCAGCCTTTTTATCCTAGATAGTTCTTTGATAATGATGACGCGTCTTAGCCTGCAGATATATTCTGATTATGCTTATTTAATTGCGATAGAACCAGTGAAGGTCAGCGAGGACATCTTGCGATGTAGAGACTGACTGATCTTCAACATTCCCAATGTGGGAGGATATTGAAAATCTTTCGGCTGAGATGTTAGCGTTAAAGTATCCTCTTATATTTCTTAATTTAAAATGAATAAAGTATTAATAATATTTTAACAATGAATTGCGAGCTAAATCACTTTCTTTTTAAAATTTGCTCGTCACGGACCTCATTCGGGTATATTTATTTTAATATTGTTGTCAACTTCTTTTTGGTTTAACGTCAGGAGCATTATAGTTGCGCGGAGCACACATATGTACTTAAGTACAGTACATTCAATAATTTCACGCCAATACAATGTTATATTTCAGTCCATATACTTTGATTTGTATGATTGTCATGACGATGTTGAGTTGAGTTTAGGTAATGTATATTCAATGTTAATGTGTATTACTGTAGGTGAAAAGCTGCCACCAAGCATAACCCATTAAGCTGTTTTTTAAATTAAATTATTTTCACCGTGTACATGACATGATGTCATGTTAGAGGAATGGACGAGTACAATTCAAAGTCAAAGAAAGAAATTTCAAAGAGAAACTGTGAAGGGAATCATCGCACTTTGTTTAATTGTAACATTAGCCAAAATACATTCAATCGTCGATCATTACAAATAGTTCGTTGGATGTTACAAATTTAAGAAGAGTTAGAACGAAAACAAACCTCGGAAATATATTTTATGCGAGTCTAAAGAAGATTTCCTCTGTTCGGTTTTGGTAAGAACTTTTCCAAAATGAATGCCACCAGAACCCTTCGTTGCAAAAATGTTGTATTGAGAATTTTACTATGAAAATCGCCCTCAGAATTCTTCACCTTGAGCACTTACAAAAGCCTCGATCGAAAAACAAAAGAGGATAGAGTGCCTTTGAGAGGCGTTGGGTAAACACACCTGCCCTCGAATGAAACTGCGGCGCAACGCCATCTGCGTGCCCATTTCCAATTCATCATTGTGGTTAACATTTTGACACAATATCTTACTCTCAGGTTAATCCTACTGTGAGAGTTACAGACTGTTTTTCCGAGTTTAAGGGAAAACATCTCATTCATTTAGTCATTCGTTTATTCTCGTGAAATTGGCTGCGGTGATCCAAATTATTGATAAAACCAAAAATTTCAGAAAAAGTAAATAAAACCAACAAAATAGTAGCATCCTTTTTCTGATATCTTATGTTTCGGAGGTATATCCTTCTGGACTCCCGGATAACTAAGTGGGCAAAGCGTTCGAATTCCGTGAAAGCGGTCCCGGGTTCGATTTCCGGTGGGGACATACCTAAGCAGTCGATGCACTTTTAACAATAATACTATTACTAGTATATCCTTCTGGAGACTGTATGTATTTGATCGATTACAGAAGATAAAAATTTACACTTGTGTAAATTACTGGTGGAATTAGCTATGATGATGAAATACATCCATGATGGCTCTAAACCTACTGGTTGCATGATGGCGTTGAAAGATGGAAATAATCTCCAACCAATTGGAGGTCGATTAGAAAAAACTGAGCAGAGTACACCAAACGACACAATTTAACAGGTGGTGTTTAGTAATGCGTTTCGACTTCGCGATTCGTTAACCGAATGGTACATCAGATTTCAGCGAAGATTTATCTATAATCATAGAATGTATTCACAAACAATTTTACTAATAGTTATATATATAAGGAATATTAATGTCAATCAGCTTTTATACGAATAGATGAATTTAATTCGCTTCCTATTAATATACTACTAGTTCTGTGCTATGAAACTTCGGGAATCGCTTTAGCGAAATGAATAGTGTTTGATTCTGCCGTTCACTACGTATTATGGCTTCAGGTTGAGGAAGAGACGGTATTGAATCAATTTTTCCTAAAGAAAACTTAAATCAACGTAATGCTCGAAAAGCTCTTGCCCTGCGTAACACAGCCCATAAAACAAACGTAGCGTGGAAAATAAGTTCATTTTCTGTTTCAAATTCTCCTTGCAAAAGTTTTCTGTGAATTAGCATGTGCATAATAATAAAATTTCTTTTTATTCCGATCCGCTGAATTATGCCCCATCATGCATTAAGATCCCTTCCTTCAGAAACTATTTACGTGCAATGACTCAAGAGATCACTTTTATTTTATTGTAACATGTGACAGGATTTCCTAAAGTACAATTAAATTTCCGGAATTGAAGAAAAATTTCACTCTAATAAATTATCGCTAGGGTTGAGTAAATAAGGGAACCGGAGAGCTTGGAAGCCTTCCTCAACTATTTCCAACCCACTTAAGAAAACTTAAGAGTGGGTTTCAGTTGCTTTCAGGTCAAACCGATACGGGGAAGTTAATTACCGATAAATTCATCCTCCCGCTTTCTTTTTCCATCGGCAGAGGATGGAATCACCGTTCGATTAAAGAAATTCTATGAGAGTTTGTTGGCGGTTTCTTCTTTCACACGCCCACGCAGACACTGTTGTGCAACTGTTTGCAGATCGCGCCCCTCGTATATCCCAGCAGAAGAAGAATTGAAAAGCATTCGGACGAAAGTTCAAACATGGGCTCTCCAAGGCCTCCTCTTCATCACTAAAATGACCACTCCTTTGTTTTATTGGGCAGATTCTGTGGATTTCCAAGCGATAATTACAGGGTGCAGAATAAGAGGTCGAAGCAATATTAACCTAAGCAAACAGTCATTCATGATGGTCGCCATCATTATTCAAAACTGTCCTAAACCGTCTTTTTTTGCGTATTTTCCGGAAGGATTGAATTATTGTAATATACTGTCAATATCCCTCTAAAGATAGGATTTCGAAAAGGTATAAAATTCCATTTGATGAATATTATTTCACCAACAATCCGCCTTAATAAATTCACCAAGTACCTACCATAAGTGCTTTCCGGCTTATATTCGAAACTTTTTCTGGTTTCTCAGGAGAATGTATTAATGTATAACAGTTACAATTTATTCTTGTCTAATTAACGAATGTAATTATATTCCCTTTGATGGTATTTTCATTTATACACTTCGAATTTAATGTACTCATTTATCGGCGATCACTTTTTCGATTGTCGTGCAAAGAAAATTTTTATTCATGGATTTTGTGCAGTTCATTCAACATGGCTTCTTTCTTGTAAATGGAATATATTTTGAAATTAATGGCGTTTATTATGATATCCCTGAGTAAGCAACACGCGTTTAACATGCGTGCAATATGCTGCATTAAAGAAAAATTCCTAACAAAAGTATTTGCTTATCTAGGATGAAACTCAGGAAACTATAACTAATTTAATGGACTTAGCTAATTCCTGGCTGATCTTTGTGATGATCTCATCAAAAGTTGGTTCACTCACATGACTCTATTGAAGAGAAAATGCATATGCATGAAATTCCCATTCTTCCATAAGGACGTTGTGTCGCTTTGATATCCTTAGTTCGATGCAGAGGAACGGAAAAAAATAGCATAACAATGCTTCTGCAGACTTCGGATAGTCATGTGGATGACGCGTTCAATTGAAGGTGAAAAGCAGTTCCCGGTTCGACTCTCGGTGGGAGCTAACGTGTGAATGACCTTTTGTGAACCCCTTTTTAATCACTTCTACAAAGAATGCTCCCGTCTTTCTTATCTTTCAAATTATTGAGACGGAAAATTTTATGTAAAAAACCTCTAAATTAACGTGACCATTTTTTATTATCTAAACCCCGATAATTAATCTCCCTGCATGATAAATTTTGGTAGCTGATTCAACTTGTTTTGGGCAGAAACAGAAGAAATGCTTACGTTAGCGTCTGTAAGGTTTCCGGTCACTATCAGGATTTCGAAATTTTCTCGTTCACCTCTTCTCCTGCGCATACCCAAACAGAAACGTTATCCAAGAAAAATACTGGTTCTAGGTATCACAACATACAAATGCCGAGAGAAAATTTTCGACATCATTTGTTTGGACGCCATTTATCTCTCCGCATTCTTCGTCCGATTCCATCGCCACGTCGTTCCCGGAGACACGGAGTTGCACATGCAGCGTCATCGCCTTCGTCCACAATCAATTAATGGAGGCCATTCATTTCCCTCGAGCGCTGTAAAAGGAGCCACGTGTTTGATAGCTTCGGAAAACATCATCTATCAGCGCCTTGTCATCGAACTGTTCTTCACACTCTTACTATTGCTCCAGCGGTAATCTCGGAATGAAGTTTCCGCAGCGATGCTCATTTCGGATTTTCCCCCTTCCATTGCCTGTATCTCCCGTTTTCTCTTTGTGCTTATCTGTCATCTCTCTACATGGACTCGGATATCCATCTCCGTCGACCGTAGACGAGTAGGAGCTTGGTGCATTTTCTCAGTTATCACTAAACAGTGCACAAGCGGAATATCTATCTACTAAAAGCAATAGAGCAGTGTTTAATGAAGTACTTTTTCTATCGTAAACCATTTACTCGAAATGAATCAGAATTTTACAAATTTATGCAAAATATTCTGAAGTCAAGAGGATCTTACGAAACGGCAAAAGCGGTATTATGAGTCCAAATTAGTGATGGGGCGATACGAAAATTTATACCGATTGCGATACTACTCTAAACATTCGATTCCGATATGATTCCCGATTCTGATTAGTAATGGTTGCATTGGGTTAAATTTATTATTTTTATCTATCGTTGTTTTAGTAAACAAATCCTTAAAACCAATTAGAGTCGTAGAAATGAATGTTCTGAAATAGGAATTGATATCGTTTTCATTGCAAGACTTGGTTAAAAGTATCAAGAGTATAGTAAATGGAAAAACGTTTAAAAACAATACATGGAACATTTTATTTATTAAAATCATCTAACTATCACCTTTAAGGCCTCAAATTCAAAACAACAATTTCAGTTAATTTTATAATTGTGTTAGATAATTTACATTTTATTTATTAAATTAGAAATAAATAAGTGAATTAATAATGCTTAAAAAGAGATTAAAATTTCAAATTTTATTTAGAGCTGAAACAAAGTAAACTTACGTATTTTACGGATAGTTCAAGAATCTGGGAGAAGCTAAAATCCCACGCGTTACTGAAGAATAAGTTAAATTAATTTACATTAAACATTATATTTAGGCGTTAGTAAGATGTATATATTCTATTTTTACTGTTAGTACAATCAATAAGTATTTATCTATATGGCATTAATCACCATAAAAGATAAGAATAGTCAGAAATAGAAGATTGAGTTCCGAACAAAGAGTTCAAATGAATTTTTTTCGTGTCGGAAATTAGGTTGAAAATTCTCCAATTCCGATACCGACTCCGATACCCAAAAATTTTCTTATATTTCCGATTCCCGATTTCCGATTACGAATAATAATTAATAATAATTGTCCCATCAAAAGTCCAAATTGAATGAAATGAACGAACTTCGAGATATATAGCTTTAGTAAACCATCATTACTTAAAAACTTTCAATGTATTCTCTCTCTTCGTACGCATCTTCGGTTGGTTTTCTTTATTATGAATCCTCAAATCTATTTCAAAGGTCACTGCATTTCAAATTAATTATTCTTGATTAGAACCACCAATCATCAATTTACCCTATACATATTATCTCTATTAATTTTCTGTATTCTATCACGTCTAACATTGTGTAGAACCAGTTATCATTATCTTCGTTGTGGATAATACTACTCGAATAATTTACATTTTCCAAAATCATTCGTCATCATTAATATTTCCTTTATACTTTTTCAACTACCTACGTAATACCTTTTTAATTTACCTTTTAGTCTTACTTTTTGTTATGAGTAATCATACTAACTGCGTAAGAAAACGAGCTCTACAATCGTTGCATAAAATGACTATAAATTTTGCTTAACAATGTTGATGTAATGTCGCTTGAAGGAGTACTCTGTAAGGGAAAACAATGCACCGATTTCGCGTTATGAATGACTCATAAATAAAAAGACTTCGCCTAAAAAATAGATGGCAATCCCTTCGTCGAAAGCAAATAATTCATCCATCTTCTGTAGGACCTTCGGAAGCGCCATGACCTCCGCCCACGTCCTTCGTCGCACTTATTATTAGAACTTATGACCTTTTAACTCATCATAAACGTAACAATCAAAAGATATCCTCCGCGAAGTTTTGATGGATGTATTCGAAGAGGAGGTCCTTTTAATACCCATCTATTTCCCTCCTGGGATGGTTAGCATTTGTCAAAGTTAATCCGAAATACACGTACACAAGTACATCCAAACCCATGAGTGCTCGAGTAAAGTACTATGTTCTTGATTACTTTCTCGATGTTGATTTTATTTAATTTCTGTTTTCTGTACTGCATCTACATAAATAAAAGCGTTCTAACCACGAAAACTGTTCATTCTCATACCCAGCAGCCCATATACTCTTAATATATACCTGTAACACGGAATTTTTTACAAAAAATTTCCATAAAGAGGGTTGGGAAGAGAGGTATGCCGTAGATGATTAGCATCTAGAATCCAGTATTTAAGGGGCCCCGTTCTAAAAAAAGCATCTTTCTTATTTTTCGAAGGGTAAGCAGTACATCTGTATCAAATTTTGTCCCGTCAAAGATCGTACTTTATTTATAAACATTTACTTATCAAATGGGCCAAGGAAGCCGAGTACGGGCTTCGTTGAAACCTTTACCCGGGAAACCTTTACCCGGGCCCCCTTTGCTAGATGGCCGATCTTGTCCATAATAAAGGAATATTTTCCTTCTTTCATCATGACCATTTATGCAATTAAGTTAGATAAATATAATCTCACATAAAAAACATGCTATATATGACTGTAACTAATTAAAATAATGCGTAAAAAGTAATGCATTGAAGTTAAGGGTCAATTTGCCACGAAATCGTATATTGCACGCGTTAGGAGCGAGTAAACGGTGACGCTAAATTGAGGTTCGTCTCTGTAGCTTTGAATCTTTTGATAAGGATCAGCTATTAATCGAAATTTGGTTATTTTCGTTGGGATATGTTTTATCCGTAAATAATTTAAAGATACTTCAAAAAGATTGTATTATTTTGGGATTGATACACAGACAGACAATAAAAGCCCAAGTGTTAATTGCAAGCTATTCACCTAAAAAAATTGAAGATACTCATAACTCTCCATGAATTCTTTTCTGTGGCTGATCATCACTCCTTTCCCCTCACTCTCACTCCTCTTTCGCCATCCTTCCTATGGAGTGAACAAGATTAAAACAAATGACTATCAAAAAAAGCCGTCCCACGCGTTTTCGTTGTGTCCTCGTTCAGCCTGGTGTCATCTTCTCTCTTCCGCTCTCTCTCATCTTCCGAATTACGTAAGAAAAGTTGTGATGAGGCCGTTGTTCCACAGTCTCCTCAGAATTCATTCGGAATTGATTAGATAATTCTGCATCTAATTAAACTTTCTCTGATGTCTCATATCTACCATTATATATTAATTGTCATTTGAGATTAAAAAAATGAATTTATATCATATATGAACTGTAATAACGTTGTTCAAACGAATGGAAGGTAAATATCACTTATAGGTGCGATTTTTGTGAAATATACATGAAAATCTTAATGAAATTATTCTGCACTTTCTATTAACAGTTCCATACATTTGTCAGTTACGAAAGCTACCAACTTCCTATACCATAAATACATGTGTGTAAAAGGATGAACTTCAAAGAAATCAGTAGTATTATTCTGTATTTCTATAAACTATATTTTTATAGCTCACGGTGGTTTGAGATTACACCAATCAGAGAGCAATTAATATTTGCCTATGTTACGGTTTCTGCCTCAAATCCGTTCATTTTTAAAAGGATGCTGACTGATCAACAATCTAAAAGTATCACCATGCATGAGTTAATTTTACTTTGAATTTTGACTGCGTATATCCTAATACGAAGGCTTTCACTGTGGGTTGTCTGTATGATGAAATTCTTCCAGATTACCAGCGTCGTTATCTGAATAAGCAACGTTTTGCCGCCGTTGCTTTTCATTCATATGACGACGCTGCGTCGGGAAGAATTTTGCCATTGTGCATCCAACTGTGACTCAGAAAAGTGAATGATTTAATTTAATCCCTCTAAGGAAAATTTGTGGTAGGTGAGCTTTCGACCGAGATAAATAATAAAATATTTCCTTCGATTTACCCTTTTAAGTTCCGTGAATGGTCCATTGTTTATTATCATAGTTCCATTTTAGAAATTGTCATTTCGATGGGCTAGTTGATAATTTTAAGGAATAGTTAATGATCATCGATGAAATAAATATACAGTGATATGACTTAAAAAGATCGAAATCGACCGAAGTATTATGTTTGTGAGAGAATTGAGGGTCTCTACCAGTAATTCTGGTAGAGTGAGAAACTTTACCAGTAACGTTGGTAGATGAGGATGAGCTGAGGATGCAAATCATCCGATGTTGAGATGAACTGCCCTCGAGAGCGCCATCGTGTGAAAGTGGAATCTTCCCAAGGTCACGCGCTCAATGGTACTCTACCGATTTCCTTTAGGATATTCAAGGCAAGCTACGTCTTTTAATCTCTCCATTGCGTATCATCGTACATGGAAAAGTTGATATTTGGTCATTCGAAGGTATATGAGATAGTTGAGATTAGCGGGATACGCTGCGTTATTATTATTTATTAGGAATACGAGCTAATATATCTCTAAAACTAATGGTATCCAGCGATACTTGACGGAATTACATAGTTAAAATATTTTAAAATATTTAATTCAAAACTTGTACAAATCCACAACATTATGAAATTAAGGGTCTGAGACATAAAATATGAGACAGATTTTGAATTAAATATTATAAAATGTTTAAATAATATATCTCTTAATTTAATTTATCAATTCGGGCCATTACTTATGAACTGCGGCGTAGCTGATTCTTAACAAGCATCCCGCCGTGCATTTTCCATTGCCCCCAATAAGGATGCTCTTATAGAAGATTGCCAGGTTCCCAAATATTTTATGGTTGCGGAATGGCTCCCTTAAGATCCTGATACTGAAGAATTCTGCTCTCAATTTCCTTAAATGCCCATCACATAATTTCGAAGTCAATTTACCAAGAACCGGAATTACACTCAGATGTTTCGTTTTATTCGTTCGCTATTTCTTTTATTATTGGCTCTTTTCTTAGCATAGTTTTTCTTAGTTTTCCAACTGCGTTTGAATCCTAAGGCATATTCATAGTTTGGTTTTTGGTATACTCATGATGCGTAATCAGAGAACAGTAACCTATGGATTAACAAATGCTTAGAGAAAACAATCGAAAATTGAATCATAAATGAGCAACGTAGGTAGTCTCTATTCACGTAATGGTAATATTATTATGTTTACAGTGGAAACAAAAGCCCCAATTTAAATCCGTTTTAAAATAGGCCTTGGTGTACTATCATTGCCAAACGAAGAACACGGACTTCCATGTCCTAGCCCGGAAAAAACACTCCGGGACTCGAACCCTGGACCTCAGTGTTAGAAAAGTAACGCACAAACTTTTCCTTATTAGTAGTCTGGGTTTATATTTAATGGAATTCCTCAATTAACGACCTGTTTGCTTAACGACCGCTCGGGTTTACGACCAACCCGCTGAAATCCAGTCTCGTTTGGGTCATCATATTTTTTGGTGTAATGTTTTTAATAGTCTTCAAAGATTTGAGTCGTAAGAACCACATTATTACAACCAAGGTGTAAGACCAGGTTTCGATAATTAGGCCAGAAGGATGTAGTTAAGATTGGCAATTTCTGTCGATTTCCGATCAGTGCATTTATATGTTAGGATCGTGAAGTAGCGTTGCGAAAGCCGTGACCAGATTGGCAGTAGCCATTCTATTGCCTCTCCAAAAACCGTCAAGATATTTTTTACCATAAACGGCGGAAAATAGCTTCGACCGCATTTTCCGTTTAAAGGAATCGCACCCACGGAATTTTCTGTCGACTGCCACCGTAATTTACAGACAATTCATCGCGGCGATTAACCTGCCCTCTGGCGTTTAATAAGCGTCGGTGGCAACTCGACGGCCTCTATAGGTTGGGTTGACGTTACTTAATCGGCGAAGAGGCGCTGCCCGCGGCGGTGCGTGACGCAATCGATTCGGCGAAAATGACTTCATTCCTCGCGAGAATAGAAGTCCGAGCAAATGTCTCGGAATTTTTACGGCGCTCCGCCCAACAAGAGGAGATTTATTCTCTGCCTTCCGCTTCAAACATTATGCAAAGCATTCTTGACACCGGCTGAAGGAAAAGGTGCCTTTGGGAAATTTCGCCACGCCCCGAATGCAGCGCGACCTGTCGGAGTAGAAGGATAACAATCCGATTATTTGGAGCCTAAAAATACTTTTGTGTGTTTGTAAATAGGCCTTCGCTCACGCGAGGAAGCAAATATGCAGTAGCCAATGACTCATGTGACGATTTATCCCTTTCATACCTCCAATATATATGCAATGAAATAAATAGGTTGATTATCTTTGTCAAAATAGTACAGGTACCGTTTGTTTCCTGGAAATAAAGACGTATGCTCCCTCAATCTATAACTAAACGAACTTTCTCGTAGCTTTTCCCTAATAAATACTACTTCATGTTTCTTTCATTTGACTCATTTTCACATTTCATGAAAAATTAGTTTCTCAAGTCTAATCGCTTCTTTCGCAGACTCTTAATCTGTTTTTCGTGGTTAATTGCCCATCTTTACTAGATAGTTTCCAGGGTCATTCACGTATAATTTAATATTTGCATTAAAAGATATGCATTTAAACTCTCTTGTATTTAAACAAATGTATATAAGGCATACAATCTAAAGAAACATACAATCATCTGAAATGCTTATTGCGTATGTTTTTCTATAATTCTCTTTTACAAATTTAGAAACTTATATTTTGGTTTAGAAACTTGGTGATAAAAGAAATTCTTGTATTACCAAATGGCGACTGTGCCTGCAACTTATGCAGCTGCAATTACTCCTTTTGTCTTGGGATTCTTGATTCTCAACTTTCTCAAATCCTTCACGATACGTCCGCTATTTCAATTAACTTAAACCTGTTACTCATTGACAACAGGTATTTCACCTCTATTTTAAATCACTGCCACGTAAGCAATTCATGTATTTCCAAAGTTCGTAACATAAACCTTAGATTAATCCGAACGCCTTTTTGTGAGAAATGTAATAATCTGAATTGCCCATGAAGTAAATACAAGAAGTAAGTAAGATATGTATGATAGAATTTTGTAATTTATTGAATTCTAATTCAAGCAAATTTACTTTTTCGCTTTTGCCAGTCATTGATTTATTCAAGAATATTATGAGTATAGAATATCGCGAGCCAATGTTGTAAAAATAAAGGTGATATGGAAATTGAACGGAATAAATGTTTTTTGTTATAAAATATGTAATACGAGGTACCCTAAAATAGTAATCATCCATTCTTAAATTTGTGATTTTTATTCAAAAGTCACCCGGTTGATAAGAAGTTTACCATAGGCCTTCTTTTAAAACCATTGCGTTTTCGCATTATTTTTTGTTTAAAATTGATTTAAATCGCCTCTTGCAGAATTCGCCGTGAAAACATTTAGGCCAGAACTCGCATTAACCGAGTGAACAATGTGAAAATCTTCTTACTCTTACGTAAAATTCCTTTAAGAAACGATAAGCCAGAAAATGCTGGTCGCTGAACTTCCCTCAAAGGTGGCTAAATATACTCAGCTAGAGGTATCCTAATTCCATGAATTATGATCATTAAATTTTGTGTTAATAAGACGAGAATAGGGATGTTACATAATTAAAATTCGCGAGAAAACTTTAGCATCACGTCACGATCGAGAAATTTTCATGCGTAAGAGGAGAGGAGAAGCCGTAAGCTTTCATTGAGCATTCAAATTAAATGAGTTGAAGAAAGCTGAGTTGACTCAGTAAAAACGAACGGCATAGGAAAGAAATCTTAGAGTTCAATGGATTCGGAATTCCTTCAGTAGTACCTGTTTCTTAAGTGTGATTTCGTACCTTCAAACTTCTCCTTTACCGTTCTGAAGCCTGTTTTTGATCTTTCATTATTTTCCATTGATTTAATTTTTAAGTTATTTAAATTATCAGAGGCCATAGGCCCTCTAAGAAATTGAGTAAAAATTCGACTTTCTTTTAATAAAATACTTAAATATACATCCCATTGATACCTTAGTTGCTTCACTACGGCAAAAATAGATAATCAAGTTTTGAATTGCAATGCATAATATTTCTATAAATTGCAAAGATTGATAGGTAGACCTTACAATGTAATATATCTTTAGACATAACATGCTACGCCAATGAGCGTAAAATAAGAGAAACGTATGCGAGGACAAGTCGTTTTAGGGAAACATCGTTTCAGCGAAGGATACACGATAGCAATAAGCTAAAAATGTAGGTAGAAAGTTCGGTGTCCATACCCCGAACCATACCATACGCCTAACCATACAGAACATGTACCATACGCTGAAAGGCGGCTTGCAGGGTAGCTATTTATGTAGGTGCATATGTAGTATGTAGACTTACACAACAAATATTAAAGACTTTCTTGTAGCGAAAAGCCAGAACACTTTTACTGAGAATTTTTTAGCACCGTCTTATTGGGACACTATATAGATCAGGACCTCAGCTATTGCACCTTATTATAAATTCGCCCGTTTCCATTACAATTTTCTAAAAAAGCTTAAATTTATTAAAAATCTTTAGATGTTTCTAATTATTGCCAGTATTTGAAGGCGTTTGACCAATTATTTGACAGTTAACCTGGATTATATTATCATTAGTGATGGGACTATTAATCGGAATCTGAATTTATATTGGGTATCTGACTCAGAATTTTAAACCTATTTCTCGTTTCGAAAATTGATTCTTTGAAATTTTTTAGTTTAGCAGCTCAATCTTACATTTCTGATTATTCTCTCAATTTCCGATGATAAATACTTATTAATTGACCTATCTGTGAAATTAAAATCCAAAAAAATAGATCTTAATAACGCCTAAATTTAGTATTTAATTTGAATTTGTTTGTATTGATATCGTATAATGGAATGTTTTTCAACCAGCTCCTTTATTTCATATCCGAATATATTTTTAATTTTTTCTCTCTCTTTTTAGCGTTGATAAACTCATATTACTGTTCTGAATTTTAGGACTTACATACGATAGCTGGTCCTGCTTGCATATCATGACGAATCAAATACTTTTCATTTGTCTTTTGGTACAAGATAGAGAAAAATGTATATTTTATTTACTTATATCTCAGTTTTGTTCATAGCTGTGGTAATATGAAAGCTACCGAGGTATTTATTTCCATCATAATATATTTTTTCAATCAAAGTAATTTTACTCTATTTTAAAAGCCTTTGTATTAATTATTCCAATCATTTTTTTATTGATAAATATACTTAATCAAATATTTGTTCCTTCAAATTACAGCAGCTAAAAATAACGATTCTGAATTAATAAAAGTTTTGGTATCATCCCTTCTCTAATTATGATGACTTTGTGATATGCCTCATTTTATCTCTATGATTTAACGTAGTCCATAATAAAAGAGGATAAACAAATATGACGCTAAGTCAACCCGGAAGAATTCAACGTTTCTTGGTGTCAGTTCGTAGTAGCACAGAAGATACTTTTTACAGAAACTTGCATCGCAAGAAATTTAGAATTAGAGCTCAAGAAACGTAGAATTTAGAGCTCAAGTTATAGTTAACTTATGGAAAGAATAAATAGTTAATGATTGATGGCAAAGGACAAAGGTATTAACGATTAAGATTTTATGGTCCATTCACTTTGTAAGTAACATTTATTCTTTTTTTACAGGTGAGTGTGCCTATTGATTCTTCCTACTTTGGTGATTTTTTATCTTCTTCCGCGACAACGGTGAGTGACAATTTTCTATATTTGTCGTCAAATTCCATAAATGTTTGTCGCTGCTGGCACAACGGTAGCGATTGGCGTAATGCAATGAATTACATGCTGACCCCATTTTGGAAGCTTTTTCTATAAGAAGTGAGTTTAAATATGTAATAAGATCTCTCAAAACTACGGAATCCTCGAAAAATAAACAAGGAAATAAACTTATTTAATTGCAATCGTCATCGTCAAGGCGTGCTAAGTAGTCATTCTGCAATCCTGAACGTCATTTATGGTGATCATAAAAAGGAAGGTTTTTGTAATATAATCGGTGAATGATTGTCTTTGATACAAATTACGTTTTAATATATCGTATTGAAGGCTATGAGGAAATTGAAACTAGCTACTTGAACGTACTTATGCAAATATTTCACAGCCTTTCTTGATTGTTGAGAAAGAGTTGGGAAATCTATCACTTTTCGAGAAGGTAATAAAGATTCAAAGATTTAATTCTTTTCTTTCATTTTATTTTTTTTCTTGCAGCTTTTAAGAGTTAAAATCTGGGTATCATTAAACATAACTGAATTATTAATTGTTACCATCATTATTACTTATTTTTCCATCTTTGGACGTCAAGAAAATTATTGCGCGCGCTTACTTTACGGAGCTGCGCCGCTATTTCCTAGGAAGACTTCGAAGTTGCAAGTTCTCTAAATTGCTTCATTTAAATTATGAAATAAACCATTTAATCCCACCGTGAAATTCATAATGCATAATAATTTAATCGACGTCGAGAAATATTTATAATTTATAATCGATATTTATCGATACGATTAAAATTGAAAAACTTCGAATATTTATCGAGAAGGTGCGTTCACTAGTCAGAAAGGGAGGGAGGTATAATGGGCGGAGTTATTTCTAGTTTTGATTTTAGTTGCAAAGCGAGCGTTAAAAGTAGAAGAAAATGAATGAAGCCTCTCTGCTTGAATATTTAGCTCTGGGATATTATTGCTCGGCACACTTTCTTTCCATATGCGTGAGTACCCCTAGTGTGTCCAGTGATACAGCTAGAAAGACCATTCTTCGAGAGGAGACATGCAAACAACCACTTCCTCAGCCTTCGCAATATCCTATCTTCCGTTGTTCAAACCCTTTTCGTCTTTCATTCTCGACTTTTTATTTGCGCTTCCGTTTCTCTTCTTCTAATTTGCCCCTTGGCTACGTCACGTGGAAAATGACGTGTGCGCGAGGACGTGAGATTTGAAATTGTTTCATTACGTAAGCTTATATTTTTAATCTCCTCGCACTCTGTGAGTGCGAGTCACCGTTTCGTCATGGATTCGATGACGCGGCAAAGTGTGGAAAAAGTATGCAACTCGAAGCGAAAGGGGCTGAATCGAAACTTCCAGATGCTGCTTGGAATATGCTAAAAAATGTATGACATCATCGTATACGTGAAAACAGAATGAGATAAATTATGCTGGCACTTATATTCGTTTTGAGAAATTTGTATTTCTGACTGCCCTGCGCGGATACTTTGTCTCGCGAAGAAAGTTTTACGAAATGAACACGATAAAGAAGTAGTGTATTTAATCTTAAGCCAAGGCTTGTACTTGCCTTGAGTAGTCTTATTTTTAATTTTTGGTGATGATAGGGTAAATAATTACCAAGTTATACGAAGATATATTGTGATGGGATGCAGTGGTTTTAAAATTTTTTCGTATTTTATCGTGATATTATGATTTTGTTTTTTATTACTTGTTCTTACAATCCTAATTTTCTTCGTAGCTTTTGATGTGATAATTACGAACCTTAACAGGAATGCATTGACCTTTTATTTTCTTAAATTTGAATATTTACTATTGTGCTTTTTCTTAACTCTAGAAATTGTTCAGTACTCTAGTATACTTTAGTCATACCTTCCTGTTCTTCGCACAGAAGGAACACCTGTGACATGGGACTCTGTAAAAAACACGGGCTTCTTCCAGTTAATGGAGTTTTTCTCTGAATTCCTTTGTGGAAAGTGTTAGTCGTTCCCTCCATGGGGTCAAGCGGAAACAAACCGTCTGAAACTTTTTCATTAAAATCAAGCTGAGCTGAAATAATGACGACGACCGCAGGTGTGTGAGTGGATTTTGAACCTCCACATAAAAATAATCTTATACGTAGTGTGATTAAAAAAGCGGAATTTTGAAAGTTTTGAATAAGTTGAAATTAAAATTTCTTGAAAATCAAATACATACTATTTAACAAATAAATCGATGGGAAATAACTGTACAATTCAAAGGAACATCTAATAGAAAAATATTCATACGAAATGTATTATAATTACAATAATGGCAAGTGAAAATAATATAATATACGATATGATTTGCGGTGGAAGTAGTAGTGGTTGCCTCGATAGCTGAGATCAATTCGCACGTGAGCCCCAACCGAGAATCGAACCCGGGTACGCTTTCATCGATGTCGATCCCACTTGGGTTTTCGGGAGCCCCGAAGTGGGAAGGAAACGAATCACGAGTAAGATGTTACTAGTATATATTGAATCACCGAAAAGAAAATTGTTAAAAACCGCAGAAGTGGCTAGGGTTTTTTCCTCGCTGAGTGACCTCGTGAGAGGTGTTTTACATGGTAAAGTTATTTAACAACCTTCTCTCCTTCATTCTGCTGCTGTTTTGGCCTTTCCTTCGTCGTTCAATGTTCGTTTTTTAGGTTCCCGAGAGGGAAACCACGGCGGCACAAAAACATGATTAACACGACTGTCATTCGAGATAAGCTTATTTCTCACGAATCTCTTCCCTCGAATTCCTTTCATAGTCTCTCTTTCAGGAAACAACGAAACGTATCAGAGCTTTTTCATATTGTTTTATTTACGTTTCTTTAATTAAAAAGTTTAACTAGTATCATGTTCTGTGAGTGTAAGTGGAAGAGTTTTAGAGATTTTTCATCCTTTTCCTTGTTTGATGTCTAGTATGTATTTTATCGGATGAGATATTATCGGTGTTAATCAGCAATATTTTCTCAACTGTAATGTTACATGGGATATTTAAGTATTTCTGGCATGTTTGGTAAGTCTTAGAAATAGACTTTTAAAGAAATAATAATCTTTAGTAAAATAAAACTCACGAATGAAGCTTTCACTATGTGGAATTTTGACATCACGAGGAATTGTTGAATAAAGCAGCTTTGAACGACAAAGAAAATTAACTTTTACTAATCCGCAATATAAATCATTGATATAATATAATTATAATTAAATTATTTATTAGTAACAGTTAATTTTCTTTGTTGTTCAACATTGTTTTATTCAACAAATCCTCTTGATAATCCTTAGCTAGGAAACAATGCTTAACACGGAAGTGGATAAATAGAATATATTCTCAAAAATTTCTGTAGATATTACGAAATTTTTGATGGACTTTCAATTAGGGTAAAAATATAATTTTGTATTTTCTATCTCATTGGAAATTTTTATTCATAAATTTCACAATAACAGCTGAATAAATAAGTGACATTAAATACTCCTATGGAACTCAGAGAGGTGGGACGCGTTTGCAGGGAATTTAGTGGACGCGGATTGTACTCGTATAGGTTGGTCCCCATCATTTCCTGCTATCGATTTCCACTGAAATAGCATCTATGAATGAAGAGGCGTCCCTCTCTTTTAAGTACGATTTAAATGTTATTTTTTCCTACTACTCCTGATATATTAAAAAATTCGTTGGGTTGAAATATTGACAAAAATCGTTCAAAATATCACGTGATATTGACTAATAGTGGGCAGTTTTGTACAATCCGTAGACGTCCGGTTGTTTATTAGCGATTGCCACAAATATTAACAATTCCAATTGACATTATTCAGATTATATTCAACACTAAATGATTCTTAGAGTGAACTTCTTCGAGACTAAATTTTGCTTATGAAGCAGAGTTGGCATCCAATACTTTCCTCTTATTAATTAGCAGATACCAAAACCAACAGTCAGCCTCAATTTATTTATACAGAGAGATGTTGACGCGGGATTTTATATAGCATTAAGGAATGCTGAAGGCGCGGGATTTATGATTGGGAAAGAGACTGGCAATCTCAATTCCATTAGACATCGGTTGTCTTCTATCCATTAGTTTATCGTTCGAATGCCTTTCTCCTGTGATGCCACGACTCAGCAAGGCCACCTTCGAGATCCAGTTATCGCGTCATCTTTGAAGGGGAGAGAACTTCTCCGTCACCTCCTATTATTAGTCTCAGGAATCGGACTGCGGCCCGCCGACGTCACTCCTTGGATGCAGGAGCAATGCGGCGCTGGTGCAGAGGGGGGGAAAGGATTACAGACAAACGACTGCCCTCGTGCCATACTGTGACTAGAAATTTCCAGCATTTTCATCAATCCTTACTATCATGGGAGCTCTAGACATCACCTAATCCATCCTCGCCGATGTTGGTTAATTAAGATAATTTCTTTTTGGAAACTGGGAGACCACAATCACATCCATCTTTAAAATTATTACTACTGATAACCAAGTGGGTAACGCGTTCGACTTCGGTGAAAGCGGACCCGAGTTCGATTCCCGATGGGGGACCACGCTCGAAATCTCTATAGCTCTTACAAGAATATTCCTACAACTAATGATTATTACTGCCGAACATCCTCACCTCCATTCCCTGACAGGAATAAACCAAGCTAGCCGGGATTCGAACCCGTACCACGGCGTTGGACGCTAACCACACTGTCATCGCGGCCAGTGATTCTCACTTTTATAAATTATTCATCAATGCGTTAATTCCAATCGAAATGGTTCGATGTATTGCAATAACGTTTTCAGTTATGCTGTCAGAATAAGGATTAAATTCCTCTCAAATGTAGTATAAAAACGACGAAGAAGTTAAGGGCATTATCGTAAATATGTTTTCTAAGAAATGCAGCTTTCAGATGACGCACCATATCTGCTGTATCGGTAAAGGTGAATCGGGAAAAATTCCTAATTTATAATTTTATATTAATATTTTGTCATTTGATAGCTTTTCTCAGGTCAAGAAGTGGTGAAAATTTTATGATATGGATTTCGTGGTTATTTAGGTTATCAAATAAGATAGAAGAATAGTAATCTAAGACCCACTTTAGAAGATATGGGAGTGGACGCATTGTGGTGGAGGAAGAGAGTGGAAGGGTAGAGAGAGGAGTCTGTGTATGGAATCGTTGTAAAGAACGCTTGATTTCGATACGAAGTGTCTTACTCCTCAACGGCTATGTGAAAATGATTTTTGAGAGAAGAATGAGTATTCCCAATAGCCGTGTATTTTTTCTCTTAGTTGTATTACGGGTTATAAAATTGCATAATTGCGAAGTAGAAGTCAATAAAATGATAACTGATTTCCTTTTGAAATCTGCTCGAATATCTCCTTTCGTTGAATACATGCATCCATTGATTTCATGGTTTCTTTCGTTGCAATTCGTATATGTATGGCCATGAAATAGTATAGTATGTTCTTCTAGAACAATATGTTGCATGCCATGTATATGTGGGGGAATACTCGTTAAGTTTTTCCTTGTATTAAATTCGAGCCCACTGGAAATATTCTGTATATTTCTGTTAAAAAAGAGGTGATCTCTGTTATAGCTGGAACATTTTGACGATTTTTGTGAATATTTTATGAACCAGCCTTTCCTTTCTCGCATATTTTTATTTTTTCTTATTCGGGACTAAGTTTAACTTTAGGATTGATGGCCTCAAGAAAGTCACGTCCAGTTGTATATATTTCGTGACATTTATTAGATAAAGGTCCCAAATTTATGGCTAATCAGTTTGACAATATTTTATGACCGTGCATGCTAGGAATGATAAATTAGATTCTGGTAAATTACCGAAGTTCATTCAAAACGTAATTTTCCGAATCAGTCCGTTGGATTATGGAATACTGGAGACGAATGTGAGGAACGCTAAAGAACAAAACAGAACTCTTATTCATGCATGACTTTGAGCAGAATGAAAATTTTATCAACAACGATACAGTTTTACTTTAAACTCTCCTTTCTTTCTCTTAGTTTGACACCATAGTTATTACCATTATCTAAGAATGTGCTTCTTAGAAGAATCATGTTAAAATCCTCACTTGCTCAATTCCTGCTCATATTCATACCCTCCAATTTAGCGACATCAATGACCAAGATTCGAAGTTCAAAGCAAGACTGTGTTCTTTCACGATCAAATTTTTTTAGCGATCATGTTTCCAGCCGATGCCTATTTTATTATTCTGAATACTTTAAATTATATGAGTTAATGCATTCAATAGTTGTGAATGTGGTCGTGTGGCACGAAAGAGAGTGAGCCAGAGGGCCCGTAACATTAAAGCGACGCAAGACATTTATATAAGTATTTGGGGTACTTTTAATTAAGGGCCTGAATTTGATCATTGGATGCGATAAAATATTAATTTAATCTTAAATAAAATTTTCTGAAAGTAACGGCTACCGATATTATGTAAATTTTATCTTATTTTACGTAAATTTCGAAATTTAACATATTTCGTCATCTGTATGAAATGGAGATTCTTTATCCCTTCATTCCTTCCACATCGGCCTCTCTCTCCTCGCAGTCTTTTCCTCTTCAGATTATCCTAAGGTATTGCACGTAAATCATTTTTGCAGCGTATTTTGCAATAAACGTTGCCAAGTCGTCAGACACCGTTGCGAATCTTAGCTAGCAGGAAAAAGGGGACGAGTGACCCAAAGATGACCATAAAGATTAGGGGCGTTTCACTGATGGGAGCAAGCACGCTTTCGCGTCGGAAGGGCAGAGTCTAGTATCGATCTTTGAGAGATGACCTGAAACATCGCTATGACAATCCTTTCTCATTGGAGACTATTTCTCGGAACTCCATTGCGCTCTTAAACAAGAGAAATTGCGCTAACTTTGCATTCGAGAACAATCATCAAGGAGTGTACGACTAATGGATTTTTCTCGGAACGGATCGTCACATTGATCGATTGCTAGCCTAATGATTGATCCCTTTCTTCGAAAGTTCATGACGGTCCCCTATAGGAAAATATAAATTAGGAATGCCCTATATTCCTTTCTTTTTCGTTACTTTGAAGATTAACTTAAAGCCAGAAAGTCTGCCCTTATTGCGTGCTAGAAGACATATATTTTCTGTATGAATTACAACTAGGTCAAGTTTTCCGTGAACTAACGTGCCTTCATATAACGAAATTGACGATGTGCGAGCTTGGCTACTTCTAACCTTTGCTCGCCTTGATTTTAGACGGAATTTTTTGGGTCAAGTTTTCGAGGTTATCTTTAGGGTGGTACGGATAAAATCCGTAAGTTTTCGCAAAGTTTTCCAGTACTGAAAACACGCAAACTAAATGATGCGGTTATTATTATGTGGTCGAAATAAATTAACCGCATCGGATTCCACGTCGTTCTTTTCGGTTTACCAAGGTTCGTTTCTCTAATTAGGATTCTCCATTATTGAAGTTTTTATTGTTATTATCTCCTTCTCGAGGGAATGATATTAGAGAGAATATTGAAGCGGTAATATCTGGAGACCTATTTAGTCTACGCCGCAGTTATTCTCTGAGCATTGTGTTTGCCAGGTCTTCCCCTCTCGAGTGCGTTTAAATCGATAGCGTTGTCCCCGCAACCGTCTGGGGACACAATATCTTCAGACACCGAATAGCGGTTAAACGAACAGCAATCAATAAAAATCCCTCTCGGTAGCTTTTTCCTCTTATGCAAAAAGGATATTCACAAGTAATATGGAAAGAGATTTTTTTATTTTGATGGAAAGATTTTTTTATGTTTTAATATCAAAATGTGGTGACGCTAAAAAATGGACTTAAAAAAAAATAAAATCCTTCATTGCACTGAATTAAGAAATATGTGCAACCCCACTTAAGCTGTTGGCGATTTTCAGCGGATGGGTCTCCGGATAGCCAAGTGGGTTGCGCGTTCGCCTTTGGTGGATATGGTCCTGGGTTTAATTCCCGTTGGGGCCCATATGTTGGAAATGACCATACCTGTCGAAGCCTTTTTATAGTACTTCTAATGCACAATTCAGCAATGTTAATCGTTACAAATATTATAAAATATTGCTGTACGATAAGAGAAATAATTCCGGCATTCGATGTCCCCTCCTGTAAACATAACAGTATATTCAGTAATTATCAGATAATAATTTTGCATATTGAAGAAGAATTTTGGCCAAGTTTCCGTACGATTTTCTCGGTTATTTACCACCAGCCATACTGCAGTGAAGAAGACGGTTCTTTTGCGTTTTTTTTGTTTATTCTTATTTTCCGCATTTTCATATTAATTATATAAATCTACTTGTGTTTTGATAACTTAACAGCTGATCTATTAGGTGTTCGAATGTAAACTTTAACAACACAAAAAACTCATACGTAGATAACGGTCGCTATTTGATGATTTATCCGAATTTCTCTAAACTACTTCAAATGAGCAATCGTGTTAGAATAGTTGTTCGAATCAACACATCTTTTTGCTTCTCCTGATGTCTGGAATACATAAAAATCAGGAAACACGATCAATTTTGTCCATCAATAAATTTCAATAAAGCCTCTATTCGAAGAGCCTTCTCGGTCGGTGCAATAGATTAAATCTATTTCTTCTGTTATATTTTTATGCGCTGAGACCGTTATTTAATGAGCATGAGGCGTAGTAATTCTAACCCAAAAGAATAATTATTGCTAATTTGAGGATAATTTGAAAATTTTGTGATAATCATTCTGTCTGCATCGCTTGTCCGCAATCTCCAAAAATCTGGATGCATCGTAATTTGTATTTACTATCAATAGTAGTGTTGTTATAAGTTCTTTGACGGCAGAGGTCACCTCGAACATATGGGTTTTTACAGGGAATTTAACCCTGGACCGCTTTCATCAGAGGCGAACGCGCTATTCATTGGCAATCCGGGAGCCCAAATTGTATTTATCTGTTATTAAATTTTGATAACTATCCTTCGGGAGATTCAGCACTTTTTAAACCAAACTGCCACCTCCATATAGGCAAAGAAACGCTGTTTTCTACTTTTTTTGCCTATTTTTAGGCATGTGTCGGAAGTTACTAATCCCCCATTATCACGCCACCCTCCCAATTCATTCACCTCTTTTTCTTCTAGCTATTCATTTCCCAATCCTATTCTTCAGAAATCCACGCAATGCGAAAACAACCTTAAGATAAGCAAAATTTACCAGTGGTTTCTCGCCTTAATCACATTCGAAGAAGGCGATATGACCATATCTCTAAGGGAGTAGTTGCTGCAGGTGTGTCTGAATGATTCCTTTAGTTGGAATTTGCCTCAACGATCAAAAATTCAACATTACCACCATAACTTTAATTTTATAAGATTAGAATTTACTTTGAAAGTATCCGGTGTGGATGAAGAAATGTGCCATTGCGCGTCTTGTGGAGTCAATGTTTATTCTTTTAGACAGCTCACAAGGAAAAGTGTTATCACGCGTTTTCTGCAGTGTAAGCAGCAATAGGCGCCGAGGTTGATAGAAACAAACGAATTTAAGATTCCATAGAGGCAGGGGTGTGGTGAAAGGGAAGAAATGTGCTGATTATATGTTTCCTCTCGCCGACGTAGGGCCAAATGATATTTTGGAAGCCAAAAAAAAAAAACAAATATCGATACCGATCTTTGTTAATGAAAAGTATAAGAGTTTATGGTAAGCGATTTGATAACTGCTAAGATTTCGCTCATGACGTAATCTCAGTGAGATAAACGAAAGGTTAGTTCAATAGAATTTTCTTCTTGGAAATGGCATGGGACAAAGAAAGTGTGAACTTAAAAATTACATTCCAAACTATGAATTAATTTTCTATTTAACCATGGAAAATAGCAAATTAAACTCTCATTTTAGCAATTAGCCTTCTTTTTCTTCGTGAAATAACAAAGACTCTCACCAACTTAACTTAAAAATATCGATGTATGTACCTACTCTACTCAACCGAAATACTGATGGAAAATGAAATGCTGGTGGAATGAAATATAACTGGATCATTTAGAAAGTAATAAATTGATATGCGAAAATATTAATCTAACTGACAATTAACAGGAAGCGTCGCCATTGATTGACGGGGCTTTTGCTTTATTTTATTGTTTTTAGAGGTGAACATATGGATTGGCTATTTAATTGCCTGTTAGAATGTTTATTGCCATCCTCTTGATTTTTATCATAATGTGCGCCGAATTAAGAAGCACATTAAGAGAGTCCTAAAGCTGAATTGCTTATTGATGGAGAGGGTATATTCAGAGCTGTATCGGTGACAGATCTTTGTAGATGAATCCATTTAAAGATAGTAAGTATTTATATACAAGAAACTATCTCAGCTATCTGTTGGCGTGTGACCTATTGGGAAATCGTGAATCTAAAGGGCCACCTGCGGCTGAGAAGCTGCACGCGAACTATCTGCTACTTCCTATTAATAGAATATTTCGTTTAAAACAGTTCCTCTTGTTCCGGAAGTATGTGCGTTAATACTGCGGAGAGGATTTTGTTAGTTTCGGTAGTATAGTATAAATATAGTATGTAAGTATAGATGCGACGGCCAGCACATTAATGGAATACTTTTCCGAGTTTATCGCATGCTGATAACATGAGTGACGATATTCTCGTCAATCATCGATTTTCATCTTTTTTTTTAAATTTCACTCATCTAGCTGCTGTTTAAGAATTACATTTACTTTCTTTTCCACTCTATAATTCGTCTTTTAGTTGTATATAGCAGTCTCTGTTTTTCGCTATTCTCGATTTGTTTAATAACTTCATTCGAAATTAAATCGAAGATAACACTTTTAAAAATGTAGTAATCGAAAAATTAAAAATGGTTGCAATTTATTCATCTTGATAACATACTTCCACAGAGGAGATTTCTTACGAAGGTATTGAATTAAGTTGTCTTCGAAAAATGAGTTTCCTTCCTTAAGTTTGCTATCTCGTGGTGATTCCACTGATTCCGTTGAAAAGAACGCGTGGCAAACATGAATAAAAACAAATTTCATACATGTATTATCTATTGAATTGAATTAATTTTCTTTGCGCTCAATGCGATAAGCTTAAATTTTTATGAGCTCCAAGTAAGCGGCGTATTCCATCTCTCAGATAGGCAGGGCGAAGCTAACTTCTGCAACTTCGCCCTTCCACTACTAAAAAACAGGTCGCTTTACGCTTTCAAGTCGCGCGTTCGATTAGCATGCATCCCTTGTTGACCCAAACCGTTATCGCTTCGAAGCGAAGGAAAAATCGGTCACTCGATCGAAATGTTGTTTTCTTTGAGGCGACTCTTCCTTCTGCATTTCTCCCACCGCTCGTCATCTGCCTCACATTTTCTCCTCCAAGTCTGTAATTGTCATTTTTCGTGTTATTGTCGCTAATTGATGTGGCTTTATTCAATGAAAAGAAGTAAGTTCGTGCTCCCTCCGTTTCTTTTGTCTATGTGTCCACGACAGTGTCTATCTCTTTGAACTTCTCACCCTCTGGAGAAACTCCATATTGGTCCAATCATCCAAAGATCTCGAAAGATTAGCTTCATGTACTCTTTTCGGTTCGCAGATTAAAAATTCTAGATTTCTCTACCAATAACAAACTCTAGCTTGGCGCTTGCGCTTAACAAACATTTTCCTTTATCCAAAATACAAGTTTATGGTACGAATGAGCTAATGTCAGTTTTTCCATTCCTTTGATCCTGTCTCTATTGAATATTAAAATTTTATTTTATGATATCGTTAATGTTTTGTTGTATTCTTACAAATTTCTTGAATTTATTCGAGGGTAAAGGATTCAATACGCACGCGGCTAATTAAAGGAGATATTTAGACTTTGATTAAAGCGAATATACTCGGGTCGAAAGAAGAAATTTGCTGGAAGCCAGACCACAATGATCGGCCTGTTTTTTTTCTTTAATATGTGTCATGAGCGCGATCTAAAGTCATAAGTCCATCTAATTATTTAATTCAGTAGCAGTATACTGAAAAAGTCAGATGATAATGTTCTTCCATTAAAATATTAAAATGAATAGCGAGAAGGATGTCAATGACGAAATGAATTATAATCTAGGTTGTAAAAGATTTTAAAATTTCTTTTCTATCTCATTGGAAATTTTTATTCATAAATTTCACAATAACAGCTGAATAAATAAGTGACATTAAATACTCCTATGGAACTCAGAGAGGTGGGACGCGTTTGCAGGGAATTTAGTGGACGCGGATTGTACTCGTATAGGTTGGTCCCCATCATTTCCTGCTATCGATTTCCACTGAAATAGCATCTATGAATGAAGAGGCGTCCCTCTCTTTTAAGTACGATTTAAATGTTATTTTTTCCTACTACTCCTGATATATTAAAAAATTCGTTGGGTTGAAATATTGACAAAAATCGTTCAAAATATCACGTGATATTGACTAATAGTGGGCAGTTTTGTACAATCCGTAGACGTCCGGTTGTTTATTAGCGATTGCCACAAATATTAACAATTCCAATTGACATTATTCAGATTATATTCAACACTAAATGATTCTTAGAGTGAACTTCTTCGAGACTAAATTTTGCTTATGAAGCAGAGTTGGCATCCAATACTTTCCTCTTATTAATTAGCAGATACCAAAACCAACAGTCAGCCTCAATTTATTTATACAGAGAGATGTTGACGCGGGATTTTATATAGCATTAAGGAATGCTGAAGGCGCGGGATTTATGATTGGGAAAGAGACTGGCAATCTCAATTCCATTAGACATCGGTTGTCTTCTATCCATTAGTTTATCGTTCGAATGCCTTTCTCCTGTGATGCCACGACTCAGCAAGGCCACCTTCGAGATCCAGTTATCGCGTCATCTTTGAAGGGGAGAGAACTTCTCCGTCACCTCCTATTATTAGTCTCAGGAATCGGACTGCGGCCCGCCGACGTCACTCCTTGGATGCAGGAGCAATGCGGCGCTGGTGCAGAGGGGGGGAAAGGATTACAGACAAACGACTGCCCTCGTGCCATACTGTGACTAGAAATTTCCAGCATTTTCATCAATCCTTACTATCATGGGAGCTCTAGACATCACCTAATCCATCCTCGCCGATGTTGGTTAATTAAGATAATTTCTTTTTGGAAACTGGGAGACCACAATCACATCCATCTTTAAAATTATTACTACTGATAACCAAGTGGGTAACGCGTTCGACTTCGGTGAAAGCGGACCCGAGTTCGATTCCCGATGGGGGACCACGCTCGAAATCTCTATAGCTCTTACAAGAATATTCCTACAACTAATGATTATTACTGCCGAACATCCTCACCTCCATTCCCTGACAGGAATAAACCAAGCTAGCCGGGATTCGAACCCGTACCACGGCGTTGGACGCTAACCACACTGTCATCGCGGCCAGTGATTCTCACTTTTATAAATTATTCATCAATGCGTTAATTCCAATCGAAATGGTTCGATGTATTGCAATAACGTTTTCAGTTATGCTGTCAGAATAAGGATTAAATTCCTCTCAAATGTAGTATAAAAACGACGAAGAAGTTAAGGGCATTATCGTAAATATGTTTTCTAAGAAATGCAGCTTTCAGATGACGCACCATATCTGCTGTATCGGTAAAGGTGAATCGGGAAAAATTCCTAATTTATAATTTTATATTANTATCTCCGTATAAAATTATATTAAACAACTTATTTTCACATTCCTCCCTCTTCCAGATTTATTAACCGATAAATACAAGCACAACTTAATTAACTGATTCAATCAAGTATATAATACAGACTTAACATATGAAATTATTTTCCAATGTAGAAATTGTATCCAAATTGCCAAAATAATTTTACAGTTGAATCATCGGAACGAATTATGAATTAATTACTTAATTTCGGTTGTTTGAATTTCATTTCGTGCATTTCTTTGTAAGTATGTCTATCAAGGAGCTTTGTACGAGTAAGAAATGGTTTTTCAATGTAGAATTGTAGTAAATAGGAGTATAACGATACAATTAGGTTATTCCGCGCAAAATGTAGCCAACACTATGAAGCATAGCATTTTAGAACACGAAACTAAGCCCATTTAGTATTATAACTCGTACTATAAAATGTTAGTTGTAAAACTACCTCAACTGTCGGTCCATCTTTAAAACAACAACTACTACTACTATTAAATGTTTCGTTATGAATAAAGAAAAATAGGACTGCTATTCCATATAAACTGCCATGGAGATTTAGGCTTACTTTCTACAAAAACGCTAATAATTAGCTCCGCCAGGAAGACAATTTTCGACGAACGGTTTAATCAGCTACTAAAATACTCAGCACAGTGAATTTTGATGGAATCCGAACTGGAAAATCTGGTTCTCGAATTCGGGAACGGCAATCGATTCCATTCGCAATAAATCAATAATATGGGGGAGGAGAGCTTCCTCCGAATCCCCTAAAACTAAAATGAGAAAGTTTTGTGTGTGAGAATGAGAGCGTTCCGTTGCGACTGTGAACGGCAAAAGAAGGAAGGAAAGGTGAAGCGAAGATATGAAGGAAAGGTGTTTCGCTTTAACACAAACTGGCGACTTCAATGACATAACGCCGTGGGGCTCCGACGACATATACCAACCGTGGAAGCTTTACATCGTGCTGAAATAATTTTCTTTACTTGCGGAGTAAAACTCTTTGCTCACTTCTCATTTGCAGTTCAGTATCTCTTTCTTTAGGCGGTGAAAATGTTGGCTCGAACTGCTTATTTTGTTGTAATTCGAAAAAGTATGGTTAATTTGCTGAGCTACGAGTAAATGAAACCAAAAATAATGGTTGCAAGCATTTACACCTTTATTCAAAGGTGCAAGCAGTCAATAGAAATGCCATTGTCGTATAAAGAATTACTATGTTTCTAAACTGTGCATTAAATGCAGACTTTGTTACTGTTCTACTCTCTGTAACCGAAGGAATGTATCTTTGCAACTTTCAGTCAAAAAACTTTATTGATGAGCTAATTCCTCCCATTTTTCGTAATTATTTTAAGTCGTCATATTGGCCCGCCGTGGAGTGTAAACTGTTCATAAACTCTTAAGGGAACCAATCGGTCGCTGATTAAATGAAGATGATCATTTCCTATCTCACTATTTTATATACTTCGATCGTCTAATAATATTTTTTACGTATCATTTCTACTCTAATTTCATTAAAGACTCCGAAGAATTATAAATATCTGAATTAACTCCTGATTTAAAGGGTCTTTATTGTGCTTTTAGAGGGAATTGGTATCCAAAGGGACTTTACAGGTCGCAGATTTGAAATTACTTCCTTCAAATTCTTAAGTGTTCATCCGAAATCGTTATATCACCAGCGTAGCTATAAAATAGCTGGAACTTATCCACGGTTTCGTTTTGCAAACGACCGGTTTTGGCGATCAATTGCCGTTGGTAGGGTCCATTTTCTACTTTAGCCAACAAAAATATGGCTAGAAACTTGAATCGAACTGTAGTGGAAAGGGTGGGATTTACGTAAAAGAGTCCATATGCAATTGTTACGAGGGGCTGTGAGCGTGTTGTGTGTAGTGAGAGAAGGGTGCAGGTGTAAAGGCGCTGTGACGTGCGTCTTAGGGACGCAACATGCGCGCAATGTGGGTCGCGGCGGAGGCAATGGCTCCGACTGAAGTCACGGGTATATTTAGCCAGAGACGTGGGCGTTTCGTAGAACGGCGGCGGCGGCGGGGGAGAGGTCAAGGGGGGGAGTTGTTGACAGTTCGCTGGAGGGAGCGCTTTTTGGCGCGAGGGGCAGGTAGTGGTCACTAATAGAGAATGCTGTACTCACTTTCCCTTCAACATTAAAAGACTTCCATGAACTAATGACGTAGAGCCTACAGCAGGGGATTTTGGGTCCGGATTCTTAACTTGCCTGCTTATAAGTAAACTGTGGGAGTGAAAAATTGACAGCCTGCTCTGAACTTTTTATCATGTTCATTTTATCACGTAAGTCTTATTTGAGATTGAAAACGAAACTAAAATTTTATTCAGCTTTCTTTTATTTTACAGTGGTCAACATTTTCGTTATTATACTGCCGATACTCCTTTATCTTATTGTGAGTGACATGTTTGATGATTTTATGAGATGAGATTCACCAATTTCAAATAACCGTACTATTCTGTGAAAGATAAGGCGTTTATTCAAGGAGAATATTATAATATATTTTCATTAATTCTTGATAAAAGAATACTTATTTTCGAGGCTGCTAATCTCTATTCGCTAATTAGTTGCTACTAAGAAGCGGAGCTGACTGTCTGAAAATGTTCACCTATGTCAGCCCTCATCTTTTGGGGTAAAGGAGAATCACTAGACTCTGGAAATCCATTCGCACTTCTCCCTAACCCTGACTTGTTTTTGCTGCTCAGTTATAGATTTATTATTTTTTTCCGTTCAGTTCCGATCTTGTTTAGTCTACTTCTGGAGCCTTCCATGCCGATCAAGTCTTTCACTTCACCTCAGTACTAGTAATCACTCAAGTGATTACCATACATACGGTATCCATCACATCCTTTAGTTTGTACTATCACTAAGTTTGTGCAGGGTCTTCGCACCCCCTTCTTTGTAGGTGTTTTCCTACTATGGATATTTTTTTCCTAAGATAAACCTTAGGTCTTATACATCCACAAATCCTTTTTAAATGTCTTCTTTACTCCTATTTACAAAATTATTTGTTTTTATTTATGACGACGTGTAAGATGGAAGAAGAGACTTTTTAGTCTCCATATCGCCTTAATAAAGACCTGAAATACAGTCTCTCCCTTCTCGTCTTAATTGTTTTCCTATCTTGTCTGCCGATCTTCTTTCGCTCATTTTGCGAACATTCTTTCCATCTAAATGCCTCTTTACCAAGGTCTAACTATATCCGTCTGGAACGGTGCTCACTTTTCCCTTTCTTTCATTGAAATAGGGAATCACATCGCTCTAATCCGCTTCATGCTTACACAATATTGAGTTGCCCTGCTTCTCTCAGTTATCTCATCAATTCTTCTCTTTTGCGTTTCCGATGTCTTAATTCCTTATTATTTCCTCGTGCTGCTGCTAATAAGTATGGAATTCAGCTTCGGGTTATCTTGATCTCATAAATGAGATACCAATTATCCTAGATAACGAGATTAGAAATATTTCACGGCGTTGCGGTGTCACTTGCGATTGGTGTGAATATGTATCACTTGTATGGAAACATGGAGAACTCCGAACTGGAAACTATGATTATGAAATTTATGATTGAATGTTATCTCTATTATTATTTCCAGCCATTTATTATTTTCGTTACTGTTTTGTCTGTATTAAATAGCACTTCTTGAGATGGGACTCATTTAACCAGCAGTCCCTCTAATCTTTTCAAGGAATTTATGACTCCAATAAAGTACACTTTGTAATGAACACCACCTCCTATCTCATTTGAGTAAAGAGTCATTCGCACGATCTGTCATTATTCCTTTACTTTAAATTATAAACATGTTGTTTACAATGGGTTTGAATATTTTTCATGTCGAAAGGATAATCTTTAACAGTTATGATCGAACTTTGCCTTATTTTACTCTCTCAAGTGAGATACAGAAGAAATTCAGATTTTGCATTCGTAAGCAAATGTAAGCTCTCTTCTAACTTAATCTTAATGTGAGCTTTTGGTCACGGAATGTCAATTTTTTCAAGAAGAAGGAGTGCCGACGACATCAGCATACAGTTGAGAGGAGATTTTTAGACATATCTTTACGTTTCTCATTTCGAACACTTGATAATTAAAAGTAATAGGTAACGTTGGAAGTACATTAGTGTGCTATGAGCTGTGAAAGGACCAGACAAAATTCTTTCGCTCTGAAAAGAGTTTATTTTCTTAGTAGAGTTGTATTAACCATTAACCATTGTGAAACGTATTTTCTAATCGTAAATTTATAGGCGAGGATGAAAGAAAAGGACTACTCTACTATCTCTACGATCTACTTTTAGTAAACGAAATGCGAGTTTCAAGTGCGAGATGTTATTAGTGTATTGGCTGTCTGCTGGTAAAGCCCTGAGATTAGCCTTTAGTTACGGTTCGAGCTTTTGAAAAGTCACCTACTTTCCCTCTACGTAGCCGGATGTCCAAGCGCAGACAAATTTGCGTTATTGATTTTAATTTAAGGCTCTTGATCTTGAAATGAAAAATGAAATTTCGTGAGAAATGATCGTACGCTGCAAAGTGACATCTGTCTGTGAGCGGCATTTCCGATTCAAACATTTTGAGAAATCTTCAAAGGAAGCGTTCGGAAATTGTAACGCCTAATAACTAATAATTAATGAATTACTTTTAACTGTCACGGTTCATTTTCAACATGAAAATGTTGATTTAATTGGAGAAAAATTGAGCTAACTTCACTAAAATTGAAATATCTGAATAATTTTTTTAGTTTTTCTTTACGTTTTTCGTTCATCGTCGTTAACACAAGTATAATAAATGGACAAATTTTAACAGGGATCAGCAATATTTTAGAGTAGACATAACTAAACAATTTTTAAAACTAATGCAGTATGAAGACGTCCATTTAAGAAAGCAAACATATTAGGTTTCTACGGAGTTCTTCTATTTAATACACCATTTTTTGATAGTTTTAGAATACTGCTGATCAAAAAAATGAAGCGAGAAATATGCTAGACGACCAAGTACTCCTTTTAAATGTTCCGATTTAATTTTCCTTAACCCCTTTCAGATTGAAATGTGGCAACGCTGGGAACCTTATCACTCAAATCTAGCGCCTATTAACCCTAGGGCTCTCCAATCATTTTCCAATGAAATATGTAAGAGATTTGCCGTAAACCCATATAACCTAATGACGGGTTACCATCGTCTCGCAGTTGCCTTGGAAGGCTGCCTTAAGAACGTGGGCGGTGCTGCGAAAGAGCGCTATTTCGAAGGACGCCTAAGCACTTCAAACATCCGAAGCACCAATTGGAGGATATGAAGGAAAGGAGGAGGGAGATTTCGTGCACAGTGAATTGGGTCTTGGGGCGATAGCGTCCCGTTGTGTTCTGCATGGATCTCCAGTCGACATAAAGAGCAACGTCAGGAAAACGTTGAAGCGGTACATTAGATTCGGCAATTTAACACATCCAATGTGCCCAGAAAGGACATCTTATAGATTTATATTACATTTCGAGGCCCCATTTATCATGCTTCGGATATGGTCTATAATTTCATTCTCATTACAGAAGTTAGTTTTCGTTTCCATCCATTTCCTCACTTGAATGCTATATTTATACTTATTCCTACGAACAAGTATTTCTCAGGGACCGATTTATGTGGCAAGAATTGAGAACGGCAAAGAATGGAGACGTAGCTTAGAACAAATTTGCCCTTTCTTGAACGAATATTGAACTTTAAATGTTGGTTATGGGTCAATTACCTCCTTAAAAGTTGTCTCCGGGGAATTATTTTTTCAGAAACGTCTAGCATAAGTATGAAGGGTTATGCACTTGAGTTTTAATCCTGTGTTATGATGAAGTAAGCCGATGAGGATTGCGTGAACTGTCTCTGCAATCGACTATTTAACCGTAATTGTCTCCAATGGCTACTTATTCTTCCTCTTCTTTGGCTCAGCACATTGGTTTTTTCGAAGAAGCTCTTTACTTCTCTTTTCGTTCTGTCATCCTTTCATTTATCTAAATTTTTAAAGCCCATGATATGGATACTCAAATTCAGGTATGGTTACATTTTTTTCTAGCTATTTTCAATGTCTTCTTTCTTTAGTAAATCACCAGATAACTTATCTCTATTTATCGCCTTTCTCTTTTGTCGTTCCATCGCATATCCCTAATTGGACTGATTTCCAGCATCGCTAGACGATTCCTTGAAAGTCTACTGTAAGTACTGCTGGTGATTATTCTGAAGCTGCAGGCCCTAGTCAATCTTGTCTCAGGATATTAACTGAAATTAGACTGCAAAAGAAATGGCCTATGGAAAGAAAGAAAAAAACAGTTCTCGGATAATGTTAAATATGAGGTTACGTATCAGCAAGGAAACGGTAAAACCCAAGAACTTGATCCCAGGTGGTAAGATGTATCATTGTCTTCTGCCGCGTATAAAACTTGAACCATTATGGTGTATTGGAGGACGGTTGAAGGAATGATATGGAATTCAAAGACATCAATTCATCGGTAGATTCGACTTATACACTATGAAATACAATGTCAAAAAAAATGAGGTGTTGAAAAAGTTCCCTTATGACCACAATCATGAAAAATGAGGGACAGTGGGAAGTGGGCTGAGGAAGAGGTGGTAAATTGGATTTAGTTATGAAAAGAATGAAAAAGGAAGCGAGAGTGGGCGAAAGGTAAGCAAGGTCAGCGAAGATAGAGGGCGACTGGGGCAGAAAATGATGAACAGTGAACGTAGGACGGAAAAAACGATAGAGATGAGAAAAGAAGACAACGGACGTTATCCTGTGGTAGATCATGTCGTTTTCAGGATAAAAAAGAGGTTATAGCTCTTCTTCTCAGAAGCGTGGGGAAAACTGATTCAATCTCAAAATTGAACGCGATCGAAAAGAAAGGAGAAAGCTTAGTGAGAAAGGTAAGGGTTTTAACGGGAATTGAATATTGTTACAGAGTCTGTTGTCTTCTGTTAATAGTTGTTTAATAAGTAGGGGAAACATATGGCAAAATCGATGAATTATGCTACTCGTGTCCATATAATGGAAAGCTATGAAGCCGCATAGTGATAGCAAGTTTAGATTGCCGGGCAAAGGAGGGAGATGCAGTACTGTTTATTTAGAATTTAGAATTTTTACCCCACGTGCCGCCGATTGGCGTATGGCAGGGGGTGTATCAGTACCAAATATTCATACCTAATCTATCCCGTTAGCCTCTCTAATGCTTCGAGGAAAAAACGACCAGAAGTAGCTATCTGTTCTAGCGATAATCTCCATATATCGCTTGGTCGACGCCTCTCGTAGATCGCGTTCGTTTTGTACTGGAATTATGATGCCTTCGACCTCGTCTGAAAACTCTGGACTGATGAATTTTTCGAAAAGCTTCCGTCTGTATTCTGATCTTCTCTCCTGTAGTGAACTCCACCCGAGGGATTTTATCATAGCCGTAACGCTGCTATCGAATCTGAAATCTCCCCTATCGAAACGTGCAGCTCTACGTTGAACCATCTCTAAATCTGAGACTAGACCTACTTCATGTGGATCCCAAACTGCGCTGCAGTATTCGAGAATTATTATTAAAGTGCTATGCTTATTTATGATATAGATATTTAGTGTGGCATTTATTCATGAGTTGTTTGTCAAACANCGATTGAAAATTGTCAATTTATGGAGTTGAATTGCTTTTAGGTGATATGAATATTATGGAAAGAATTTTTACAGGTATGAGCGCGCTAATTTAAAGTCCTTTATCGAAATTATTTTTCAATGTTAAGATGTCAGTACTTGTTTGAAGTCATGAGTTGTTTGTCAAACAGCGTCAATTTTTACATTCATATAAATTACTTCTTGGAAAAGCTTTCTTTTGAAATATCATTCAAAATATAAACTTTTACTCGGGCTAAGATGAACTGAAAGATATGCCGGAAGATGCATCAATAATTTTCATAATATCTGCGACATGCAGCGTAAATTACTATTATTTTAGAGGACTATAGACTCGATAAACCACAAGATCGCTAAAAAATTAATCAGCCGCGTGTGGCCACAAAAAAATGCGGGCGGTAGTTGATTAGAAACTCATGCTTTTTACCCGCTAATGAGAAACACGTTCATAAATTACTCAAATGTCAAAGCGCCCATGAGAAAAATTATGAAATTCATATCTTAGGTAATAGAAAGATTTATATGCAAGACGTCGATGCCCTCATATTATAGAAGACGAAAAATAAATTATAAAGAAAGATGAGCTCGCTTGAAGTTGACGTCGCACTGAAGATGGCGTTGCACTGAGCAAAAGCGCGGAGATTTCAACGATCGATGAGAGAAGAGAGAGAGGGGCACTCGGGCGCTGTGGTGTGGAGTCGGTTGGAATGGCAGTGAAAGGCAGCACAGATTGAATCAGAAGGAAAGAAATTCAAGGGAGGGATCTTTCTCGCGGCGGCGATCATTCGGATAAAGCTGTTGAAAGTTGCTTTGCTAGTACAATCGGTCTTACAATAACAGCTCCAAATCCCCTGAGTTGGGCGAGAAACATCTTCATCATTCCATCTCTCGTTAAATCCGCGTGACCGAAAACTCTGCATTCTATGTCATTTCATTTATCCAGACTACTCCCTTAAGATTATTCAGTACACGTTGTCTGTGTCTATAGCAGTTTTCCCAGCATCTTTCTTGAAGAATCTATCTCCATGCCTTCTATATCCATTTCCTTTGTTCATTTTATTTTTTCGGTCAAATTAGTTGTAGTATTCGTAAACTGTCTCATTTCTTCTACAGTACTCCCTTAGTTTACGATTCTTTTCGTCGCACCAAAGCCCCCTTTGCCGTTCGCTCCGCTCCTTGTTTCAATCTATTTAATACGTCATCCATCCCAACACTTTTCGTGTGATAATCAGCTCCACTTTATACTAGTTATTCTCTTTACTCTCGCTATTTTTTTCTAGTGTTCATCAAATGTTCGTTCTTAACTACCTGGGTATCATTAGTAAAGCTAGAATCAACAAAGAGTAGAATTTATGCACAAATTTGCTATTGCAGGTTAGTTTTAAACATAGAGGGAATAGAGGAAAGACAATATATCAGAAACGTACATAGCTTGGGAAAAAGAAAAGTTCATTGTGAAATGTTTACTGAAATCAGAAAGTTCTCAATCCATCGAAAACACACAAAAATGCGTATCTGTTAAGTAAGTCGCAGTAATTAATATGGAAACATACACTAATAATAGATTTTTTGAGATAATCTCTCCCGCGAAATCACATGAACTACAGTAATATCCCGACTTATGCTACCACGAATACTTCGAATACTTGAAACCATAGTTACGCGGTTCTTGTATTTCCAAAATACCTTGAGTGGTATTTGGAAGAAACTATTAAAAAAACTAGATATATATAAAACTGGAAACTAATTAAGCAATTAGGTATGGAAGTCGAAGGTGATGATGTCAACAAGGTCTTATATATACTAAGGATCTGACATTGGATGAGCTCAGAGATACGTTTTGCTAAATGTTATTGAAGAATCCGATACTCCAGACTCGTTTCCACCCGAAAAGCACATGGCAATGGTAAGCCTGAAAGAATCTCTCGGCTCAATTGAATAGGACGTACCATAGACTCCAACGAAAATAGTGCTATAGTTTCAAAGCTAGGAACAAAAAATATTAGCTTACTACGAAGGAATTGTGCGTGAGAGAAAGAAGATATTTCCGAGAGTACGTAGCCACCGACATCGAAATGAATTTGTTTTACTTAACAACCTTGGCTCTTAATATTATGTATTAATACATTCAAAGAACTGACATTTTTATTAAACGATTTTCTTCTATACTAGTATTTTTCTACGTCGGTGATCCCCAATTAAACGAAATTTAATGTACTTATTATGAAAACTTGTACCCCGACTTCCGCGAATTCGATATACGCGACCCTCGTAGGACCCACCTGTACCTAAATTCGGGTTATGCATCGATATTTAGCCATAAGTAGGCAGAGCTTCATGGTCTCTTGCCTCTTGAAACTTTTCTTATTACTTCTAAATTGCAATTTTGATCCATGGAACGGAAATTGTTAGTAACATAATATCGTTGTCGTTTGATATCGTTATTTTGATATTGTAAAGGTATATTGCTGAGCAAACTGCTTCGCTTTCCTCGCATCGATGTCTGCAATACATTCGTTCAGGGACGATGTGGATGTTTCAGCAGAAGATATTTCCTCCCTCGAAAGTCTCCTTTAGAAAATAAGAGAGGTCACCTGGCCTTATTTGGGAGAACAGCGTCCTCTTGAAATTCATTCGCGTCGTCGCTTGCTTCTGTTTTTGTTTCGGTTGGAACGTGTGGATCTTGAAGGAGCTGCTTGGTAACTCTCTATGCGGATGGCATCTTAAACCGGCAAATATTCTACTTGAATCTCAAGAATTTATTCAGAGTAAGGTTTATAACCTCTCCAGTAAAATTATCGAGTTCCTCCTCTTTTTTGAAAAGTGATTTTTAAGGCTTTTAAAAAGTGTTTTCTACTGGATATTCAATCCGATAAACGGTATTCAATCTTTGTTCAGGAAGAGACGGGAGACGTAAGAACATTGAGTAACTTGAATAACTTATTGTGCATATTTTTTTTACTTTTATTTATTGGGTAGAGAAGCTCTCGATTTTGGAACCAGTGCTTCTCCAAAGTGCCTCACACAACTTAAATGCAATCTTCAGAATATTTTTACTGAATGGAAGTGGATTTTCCGGGCTTTCCTTTTATACGTACCAATAAAAATCTCGTAGACCGTCTCCCTCTGAAAATAACCCGGGTATATGTCCCACAGTTAACGTTTCGTCCTAAAAATAGTTCTGGCTCCGTTTGAAGAAGTCCTGCTTTAAGAATCGCGATACTTCCTTTTCAAAATAGATTGACAAAGCCATCGAGTCTACTATAGGCTACTACTTCCTTTCTCTCATATAAACTTCATAATATTCTACCCATATGATTACCTTTCGATTGAAAATTGTCAATTTATGGAGTTGAATTGCTTTTAGGTGATATGAATATTATGGAAAGAATTTTTACAGGTATGAGCGCGCTAATTTAAAGTCCTTTATCGAAATTATTTTTCAATGTTAAGATGTCAGTACTTGTTTGAAGTGACGTAAATACCTATATCTTCCACTGAATACTAAATATGATAAATTCAAACATGATCTTTACGTAGAATTCGGTTCAAGATGGAACAGCTCAAGGAAATGGGGTATCTTACCAACTCTTCGATAAAAACATGTGGAGAAAGTTATATTTCTGCTATCATTTGTTGACTAGCTATTGATTTGAATTACGATGTAATCTAGGAACATTTATGACCATAAAACTGCTTTTTTTATCTTTGAGTAAACATTTTAGAGAAGTTTTAATTATTAGAAAGTTGATTTTCACCTAAAGATTAGTTAATATTGTTTTACAAAATGGTTGCTTAAGCGTTAGTTGGAAGATAGATTCAATCTGTATATTTCGTATATGCAAGGGACAATTTCTGTTTAGTATAAATTTTAAAATGATGTATTAAAATCGTTTAGAAGAAAAAAGTGGCTGGCTTTTGACTGACAATTTAATTTTTGAAATTTGGTTTTCTGTTAATTTTTATTCTTATTTTGCAGTTTTAACAACAATCTGAACAATTTTACGTCGGATTTTTGAAGTTTCTCTTCTAAAATGTTTACGTAAACACTACTAGAACATCAGGTCTTATCATACATTGTGTGGTCAAGTGATAATTTTTGTTCGATTTATAGACGTATTTGCTGGGATAATAAGTTGTTTAAGATTGAGTATAGGTCCTTCGCAGATTCCTAAATATTGGAGAAGAATCGAAAGAATATCGTTAGATACAACCAAATTTAAATCAGAAAGGTAAATTGGAGAGATTTCCTCCCGGATAGCAAAGTGGGTTGCGCTTTCCCCATTGGTGAAAGCACTCTTAGGTTCGACTCCCGATGGGGGCCTACGTTCGAAATGACCTCAGCTGACAAACCACTTTTATCAATACTACTACGGAGAAATTTTTCAGCTGAAAGAAAATATTTATGATAAATTAGAATTATTTTTTATCGCTGACATTTTTTAATATTCTTCCATTCACTGACCCAAATTAGTATGCCGGAATTTAACCGAAATTACAGCAAATTAGCAATGTGGTAGTTCTAAATACCGCATAAGTCAATGGGAAAACTCCTAAGAAACTTCATTTGGGCTCGCAGTTATGATCTTTAGTGAATTCTGTGAGAGCGCTCATCTCACTGAGTCACATTGGCCTCAGCCTCCAAATTGTCGTCGGATTCTATCGGACGCCAGCGACTTCGAGGCAATCAAACGGAGCCATTTTCATCTGCAATCAATTTAAACGTCCATCATCCCTCAGATCGACGCATATTGATGGTGCGCCAATTTCGGCTACTTTTATTTCCCAGTAATATATCGCGTCTGAGACAATGGGGTTATTCGAGTTTCACCTTGACATGAAGGCTTCGTAATTCTGAAGTCCCACGGTAAGCGCTTATTCTTTCTCGTTCTGTAACACGCGGATAGTCAACTTCATTTCTATACTCTTGCAAAAGTTGGCGAGTGACTAGAAAATTGATCAAAATTTTCGGGAGTGAGATAAAATACTCCTTTTGGTATTAGGATGAACTTTAAAATGGTTCACATCGTACTCTTGAACACATGTCAATAATTTTTTAAAATAGTGAATGTGACATTCACTGTTCGAAATTTTCTTTTATCGGTTGAATTGTGACGGATTCACATGACCTATGACACACAACTTTGCTGAATTATCCCAAGTTCTAAGTTGGTAAACACCGACATGGTACTTTTTGGTTATATAAGATAACTAGACGAAGTAAACTCCTAATGAGGAAGCGGATAAAGGTAGAAGGGAAATACGAGTAGTATTGGTAGTAGTATTGATACTTCGACAGTTGAGTTCATTTGGCACATACGGGCTCCTACCAGAATAGAACCCGGGACCGCTTTCACCAAAGGCAAACTTGTCTATCCGTGACCTCTCAAAGGGAAATGCCATTTCGTTGAAAATGTACTCAAGTAAGTGTAAGAATTATTGAAATAATTACTATCGTTTTGCAGTACAAGATGGCATGTCATGTTGACGGCTCCTTTTTACAGTAATAAAATCTGAATAAATTAGTATGCACAACAGAAGTGAGCGAAGGAACTCAAGCAGAAATGGAAAAGATCGATTGCTTGGCTTCTGCCCAAGTCGGAGAGTTCACTGGGAGACTGCCCTTTTGATAAGATAGCGACAGGAAAGGTTCCCTTTGTGGGTACTTCTAAGGATTCCAAAGACCCTTTAAAACAGTTTTCAAAAAACAGTTAACCTCTCAAAGAAGCTATGCATGTTTAGAATAGATTTAATATTTTTTATATGCAACAAGCAACGTCAAGAGCAGTAGTATTAGAATTGTTAGATGTGCTTCGACAGCTAAGGGCATTTCGCACGTTGGTCCCCACCGGGAATCGAACCCGGGACCGCTTTCATTGAAGTCTGACTCACTTCGCTATCCAAGAGCCCCTGGGGGCCAAAAGCGATACGGAGTCCATCGACTGACGGTCGTAATTATGTATTTCACGATCAGAGCTTCGAACCACAATATATTTCTTTCCGTTTTTCGCTGCGGTTCGACGACAAAAACAAATATCGGTTCAGTTACGGTTTCGCTCCTATCCAATGTTTAACCGGTTCGAACAGCTTCTTTTTCGATCCAATCTTTGCAGTGTTATATTCTTCTGAAAGATTCTTCTATCTAGCCTTTTTAATTTAGTTCTTATTATACGAAAATCAAGAATAGAACGTAGTTATAGCTAGTTACGTGCACATGCTTAGTAAACCTTTCTCCAACTAAACTTAAGTAAAATGGGAACCGCAAATCGAAGCGGAATAAATACGGTTTTTGGTTTCGGTTCGGGTTCAGGAATCGCAATTTTTCATTTCGGGTTCGGTTTTCATTCCGGCAAAAATAATGTTTTCTTGGTTTTCGGCTCTTTTCCGTTTCCATACCTTGGTCACGACACGTTTTAGGGCATGGACGATATCTGATTAATTAAAGATTAAAAATAAATATCTCCTATATGGTTCTAGAACCTGTTTTTGAATGTTTTTCTACCCTCCAGTGCACGTTCGTACGGCAGGAATTATAAAAATTACACATACTTCTCAGTGAATAGGGCGCCTATAAGTCTTCAATGTATTCTACGGGAAAATCCTCAACTTTATGAAAAGAATTGGGATGGATGAAGTTTTTGGAGTGCACCAGGCGGATTTATGTGAAAGCTTTTCCGTACTTCGAGATGTAAGAGAACTCGTCAGCTAAGAAACTTTCCTCGAAGGTTCGCCCTCCTCCTTGCGAGGCAATTTCCGCATTTCGCCCGGAACATAAGCGGCACAATTGTCCGTCATGCACCTTTCGGTCGTATTTCTTCCGCCCCCCATTCACGTGCTACCCGTGACCTGCACGGCGTGGCGTGCACAACGTGATTGGGCTTCTTCTGTTCCCATTGCAACTCTGCATGAAGAGATCCTATTATTCGGTGCATAACGACGACGGGTTTTCGCGTGAATACTCCAAGTTTTTAATCTAAACATCCGCAGAAAAACGCCGATCTTTCTGTTACCTGACCCCATTGGAGTTCGAACGGGAGACAGTTGGTCACGAATGTCTCAAGTTAAACAAGTGAAGGTGACAATACAAGAAACCAATATGCACGGAAATTGAACATTACAGTTTTAAGTGTAGAAGGATGAAGTATATATCATATCCAAACTAATGTTTTTGGTTGCTGAACTTTATTATTAGTGGACACGTATCAAAAATAAAGAAGAATATCGAAATCTTCCAGGAAAACATGTGAATATGTTTCAGCAAGGGAAAGTCAGCAGAAATAGGTTCTACATTTGGTCATTTGAAATAAACGATGCGTATGAATCCAAATTAAAAAACATTGCATCAGAATTAGTAATTTTTAAGTCTTTTGTTGAGATGCCAGGAAACAGAGGGGTGAAAAATAACCTTTGAGTTAATACGTTGGTTTGATCTAGCGCAAATAATAGGAAATAATTGGGTAAAAAATTTTATTTCCCTCGAAATATTAAAATTATTAACAGTGATTTGAGACTATATTTGAAATATCTTTTTTAATTTCATAAGGCTGCCTGAGGTTGCCCAATTTTTTGTAGTTCAAACTAATTCTTAAGCTCATAGTACATAAGGACACGGAGGAATTAATTTAAACATTATCGTACAGAATTGAAATTCACATAAGAATACGAAATGTGTTTGTGAGCAGTTTCGATAACCATATTTTCTTATACGTATGTGAACGGCTATTTTCGTCATTAAGAATTGAGGTTAAACGCAACACTCGTTTATTAAAAATGCGTATTTAATAAATTTAGGTATTATTCTATGTAAACATTAAATCTCTTTTCCAGTAAATTCTAGGAAAAATTTTTTACGCATGTTTATATACCTAAATGGAAGAAAGCCATCGGTACCCAAATCATTAAAACATTGCGTGTCGGTCGCCGGTATTATTTTCTTCGCTTTCAACTTCAAAACTTTTTTACGAAGGAGAAAAGACGCTGAATTATCCGAGCAAATCGCTCAACGTCGGTGCATCGAGTAATTTGATTCCAGATACGCATGGTAATGCGTTTTTTACTGCTTCGCGGCCAGTGAAACTCTCGAGGGTGACTTTCGCCAGATGTGCGGGAGAAAGAAGAGATGGGAATGGAAGGATAGTTAAAGATTGATAAGGAGTTGGAGATTGTCTGCAACTTTGAAGTTTACTTTAGTTTGCCTGAAGTATTGCACATGCTGGCGATACTTCACCTGATATCAAGATTTTGCAGGTGCTCTCAGAGATTATCCTGTATGGTGAATCAGTCTTGGAAGTTTGTTTACAAAGCACCTTACCTATTCAGAGGACTAAGAAAAGTATTGGACCCTTGGTCCTCTGAATTTGATGATGGCTGTCAGACCCTGTTGCAGATTTTAGAATCTTTAAACCGCGCTTTTAACTTCCAGAGATGTAACTAACGAGATGCCAGCGGGGGGTCCTTTTAATTTTCGTTCCTGTCCCCAGCTAGATATAGGTCTGTGTGGGCAGCAGTATTTGTTCCGGGTCCAATCTGGTATATATTATATTTTTGGCCCAAAATTCTGTCTAGTAAGCCCGAAAAGCAATTCTGTTTTCCATTCCGAGCCCATATGAACCTCTCGATTCACTCACCTCCGTCGTATTCATGGGCCTTCAATACTGGGAGTTCTTTATTTCGGTTATTCACTTTTATGAAAATTCCTTTTCCTTTCCCTCAAAATGTGCCCGCATCATCAACTATTTATATGTATAAAGGTTTGATTTATGCCCATGGGCCGGAACCCTCCCCTTTTTGGCCCACTCGGTCTACCTACGTCCGTTTTCCTCGGAAGAGGAGGTTCCAGATGAGGTAACCTTATTTTCCCAGCAATCGAGGCTCGAAATGGTTTATAAATGCATACATATTTTTCAAATTGCTATTTCCGCGCTACAAAATACAGTACAATGCGAAATTAAAAGTGAATTGATTTCATGTCTGCTCGATTTACGCATCGTTTAAACTATCTAGTTCCCATACTGTTCTTCGTATGTTAAATTATTTTAAATTAGTGGCAGATAAAAAGGTGCCAAGACGCCAATTAACTCCTCTCACGCATTGTATTCACGACCAAGATTTTGAGCAAAGAAGTTGTATAAAAATCTTTGTAATCTTTACGTATTTACCAACAAAGTAGTTTTTCGAATTTACGGTTATTAAGCATTGATTTCTAGCGCGTAATGGATGGAATATTTCAAAGAAAATCTTTATTAAGATGATCTTATGGCGCCAAGAACTTCATCTGGAATCGCTTAAAACACGATTTATATAGGATTATATTTTTATTTCGTTTTATCTGTTATCGCGTTTCCAAATAGCATTTTGTTTTACGCACAAGGACTTGAGTAATGACGAGTGAAGCATCAATTCATTGACAGTTTTTCGCTGAGTCTAGTCGTGAACATATGCTTAACCTTTTGTCGTATTGCACACTTGAGTTATCGTATCGTGATACGACATGGGATATAGTAACTAAAGTCAACTTAAGTTTAAATAAAAATGTTTTATTAGCACTGTATGAAACTTACATTGAAGCCGGACTTGACAATCCTTGGCCAATGGGTACTTAGCGTAAACACGGGGAGTGCAACGCGTGGTCGAAGACAGCACAGGAGGAGAGAGAGCGGAGTGCGGCCCCGGGTCTTATGAACCTAAGAGGCTGCGGAGAGGATCGGAGTGCGGCCACGGGTCTTATGAACCTAAGAAGCCACGGAAGGGAAGTGCGGCCCCGGGTCTTATGAACCTAAGAGGCTGCGAAGGCGCGGAGTGTGGCCACGGGTCTTATTGACCTAAGAGGCCACAGGGAGTGAAGGAGAAGGAATAGGGTCTCTGTGCGTGGTCGGTCAGACAATAATCGATTCACAGCTTGCAATTAGGCTGCGTAGCTGCTGGGTCAAACAGGCAAGGGTAAAGGGTAACGGGAAGTTTGGATGAACAGGAAGGTATGGTAGTTAGGATGGGAAGTGGTTGCTCTAAGTTTATTAGCTGTCTTTAAAAAGGTGCAGGAATATCATGTGAGGAGTAGGTAGGTTTTTAGGCGATATGAAAAGGAAGAAGGTTGAGTATGGAACGGTTCCTATTTATAGGGAGGAAAAGGATCGGAGTCAGGGTGCATAAGGGTGGGGAGGGCAGAGGTCACGGCGGAAAGCGTATGGGAAAGGAATGCAGAAAGCGAATGGGAGATGCTGTGTCGCCAGAAATGTTTGGATTTAGGCGTCTGGTCAAGTGGGTATAGGTGTGTGGTCCAGTGCGAGGGTAAGATCGTCGGGTAGGATGGGGAGAGGGAAGCGGAGAGTAGAGGAAAAGGAACAAGGCGTTGAAAGAAGTTATTAGGTCACTTGCCCTCCACAACGCTTTTTTGATCGGACATTTATAATCCACATTTTTCGTGCAGTCATTGGAAAAGTCATACTCTTTACTCAACCATCACATAATTTCATGAACGTTATTACAGAATTTACCCAAGAATATAATATAATAGTTCTACCCTATAGAAAAAATTGTTTTACAGTTTTTCTTAATATACGGCATAGCCGTCAAATCAAATCAACTGCAAACCTACTATCAGGTCTGCTTCTCCGGCACTACGAAGAAATGGAAATCAATTTATATTTAAATTGGGTATGCGCGAAAGAATATAATAATGATTGAAGATGACTGAACTTCCTTCTGACATAGCAAATAAAATAAAGGCAATCCGTAACGAAAGAGTTTTTTCCCGATTCCCAATACGTGTATATTATGCCTCCAAGCTGCACGTAAGTTTCAGTTTCTCCCTATACACAGAATTGAATCTTTGCAGAGATTTGTAATCTCTTTTAAACTGTTAAATACATCAAAACGTTTCCTGTTACTCAGATCTCGAAGATAATTCCTTCTTGATTTGTCTAGTTTCGTGGAGACCCGCATCTATAAGGAATACCTACGTTTATTCTTAGCAGAAGGGAATCTGGGTAAAGTCGAACACATTTTCTATTTCCTTTTCACTATTTCATCTCTATTATTCTATTTCCACTGCTACGCTTGCAACCTGCTACCGTCCCCTTCGCTTCCTCCCACGCAGCCGTAATTGCTGTAAAAGGAAAATAAACGCAGCGCCCCGGAAAAAGAACCTATAACAAGAAAAACGCCGATTCCTCACGGTCAAAGCGTGGGCGAATTGCTGCCGGTGCCCCTATGAGGCCAAACGAGGCAGAAAATGAAAAATGACGGCCGAATTAAGCCGACAAGGCATGTCCCAAATCGAATGACTTTCTATCGAAGGCGGTAACCGTGGATTGGTGCTGCCACCCCTACTTCCACGGAGAAAGTACGGATTGTTATTCATACGTAGCGAGATTATGTTGACTATCCTATAATCGAATGCATTGAAAAGCGAGGTTTTTTGTAAATCGAATCACGAAGGATATAAAACGTGAGCAAAGGATTTGAATTCACGGTCGACACCATAAGAGGAAGCTTATTTCGAACCGTGTCGTAAGGAGATAAAGATTCCCTTGTTTGTGTTTTTCTGTCACCGAGTTAGTAACAGATACTGTTTAGTAAACCGGATGGGAACATTTTGCTTAACCATTTCTTTCTAGAAAGCTGTCGCATTAATTGTTTACTAAAACAGGGATTTTTGTATTGCAGTGATCGCTCATTTTGCAATAGTTGTTGTTAACGGAGCCTTGAACTGTTCAGTGGAATGGGCAATGAAAACACGGACCCCTTTCCTACGTAAATGTGTGAATTACAAGATGCGGATTATCATCGTGCATTTCTGCACTTTTACTTCAATTAACTTGCCGAAAGCTGTCTATATATTTCAAGTATTGCTAAAGATCGTAGTTCTATGCCCTTAGCAATGTCTAGTAATTTTTATTCAATCAGATTTATTTGCGATAGGTTTACGTCTAATTAAGGAAAGAGCATAAGCGACTCATTCTTACAAATCAATTCAATTTGCAGCAGAAATATCTTCGGCTTATTTTCATCGTCTCCTTTTTGAGAGCAGCGGAAGTGGCGAATGGCAATTATCTCATTAGCAGAGAGACCAAGGACAGTCGGCGCCGTCAGCCGTAGGAAATTGTGGACGTAGCGGGAAAGCAAGAAGCGTCTGGAATCACAATTACGTGACTCCTTCTGTTTTCACTTACTCTACAGATAACTCAGTTCCAGGAAAGTCTGATTTAAGATCTTTGCGCCGAAGTCAATTTCGATTTATTCTCAAGTTGAATGTCATTATGTTTTGAAATACCAAACTATTTTAAATGCAACCGTCCGAGGATAATTATATTGAAACCTGAGAAAAATGATGCTAGGCTCGAAACCGCAGATACTTTTCCTAATTATAGGATAAAGTTAAAACTAATCTTATTAATTGATATTTGGTGGAATTCCATTTTCATAATAAAAATTAAGGAATTCAATTTGTACTATTTCACAAACCTTGTGGAATAGTACGAATTACAACCCTTAGTATTTATTACATAGGTAAAAGCTCAAAGAAACTCCTCTAGATTAATATTTCCAAATCGTGTTTGCTTATTAAGTTAGTTTTTTCAATTATTTTGCGAAAGAATTCGCGACGAAGACTAACGAGAAAACTGGAACAATCCTAAGAATTTCTTTACAAGGAGACGGTTTTTGTGAGTCAAAATCCAGTAAAATTTTTCTTCATTTCGTGATATTCCGGTTTGGCAGTATAACGAGCGATTGGTTCGTGCTTTTTGCTCCCTTATAAGCTTAAAAATAAATGAGTTTTCCTTTGCCACCGTCAAAGCAAAGTTCGCCGTATGGGTATGGGTGACTTTCTCCGATTCCTGTTTCATCTCAGGAAGGATCTCAGCTTTTCCTTTAGGGGACGATTCGCATGTTGCTGCATCAGCCAGTGTTTAGTGTTACTATCCGATTCCTTTTCCTGATGGAAAAACAATCAAAAATCTGTTCCCAACTCCTAAGGCCACACCTCACTTTGAATACAATCGTTTTCCTTCCCAAGTGGGAAAAAAAAGTCTTCTTGGAAATCTCAGAGGCAATCTCTCCGCGTTATTTTCGAAACGCACTTCAGTTCTCGATTCGTTCCGATGATCTGTGGTTGGAAATAGACTCGGAGCCCATCTCTGAATGGGACTCCAATCTATCGCTTACATTATCAAGATGTATAACCGCTCCCTCCCGCCACTTCCTGTAATCGACGCACTCCTAAGAACAGCTGGTGCACGGCTCTCTTTGATTTAATGCGATTACCAATAGGGATGTTCTAGTCACTCTGTTGCATTCATCACTGCGTCCGCTTCATCACCTTTTCATCGCTGCATTCACCTCTGCAGTGCGGGTGATCACCGCTCTTTTGAGGCTTGTCTTTAGACGAGGGCTTTGGTGTCGGAGTCGAATAAAGCTTAAAGACTCTTTAATAGATTTGTGAGCTTAGAGGAAGAGGATCTAATTTATAACACGAAGTAAATTTTCGAAGTAATTTATTGTTATTGTGTACGTTGCACTATTTAGTATACATTCGTGTTATCTACAGATTGCCGAAATAAATTTATATCGTGAATTTAATTTTTGGGTTTCGTGTCGGCTGACAGAGGAATCGGAGCTAAAGCGAAGCGACTCCACAGTCCTGGTTTAGATGAATGACTCGGAATGATTAGTCTCTCATAAGAGCAAAATCATGTTCCCGCAAGTCACACGTAATAGTCAGTAATAATTTGAACAGATTTATTGGCGCTTTAAACTTAGGTGTGAGTCAGCGAAGATTTTTTTCTAATTGTTTGTCCATGTTTCTGATCGATCCGCTTTTATCTACAAAAATAAAAGAGATCTAGAATTCGTTAGTTTTTAAGGTTTTCCATTCATCTTTTTTAACACGTTTAGGCGCAGTGTTATAATGTATACTTAAAATGAACTTTCAATAATGTTCTTCACTGTAGAGCACAATTTGATCATAACTTGTTAAAGTGAAGATTATAGTTATTTTCCATGCTAATCCATCATATATATATATATTGGAGATTAACTATTATCTTCACTTTAAATCCAACGAAACATTATAAATACTGGCCCTAAAGTGAATTTAATTGAACTTCAATTTTAAGCATTCATTAAAATTCTGGGCCTTGGTGTACTCGGACGTATTCAGGGGTATTCGTGGCAGTTATATTTGACTAGGTTGATTATTATCGGTTTCTGAAGCGTACATGCATTTTCAGTAGGAGATCGTACATTAAATAACCAGTGGAAAATTCCAAGTGTTGTTATTATCGTGTATCATTGGCGGATTCATCGTCATATTCGCAATGACAGGGGGACGAACGGGCAATCGCCCACTTTGATGACTTTGTAGTAACAACAATTTGCTTAGAATCTGATGAGAAGCCTGAATTAAAGTAAGATCTTGAAGTTAGTCCACGATAACGTACATATTATTATTATTATATA
>KZ308992.1:5699253-5709256 GCA_000376725.2 Ladona fulva
TAATATATTATATATTCAACATTTATAACGGAAATTCTAAACGAGTTACTTCGGCAAATTTCTAGACGCACCCCTGACGTGTATAATACCTCGCCATGAGAAAAAATCTCTAAGAAACAAGTATATAATGTCTTAGTTTTAGCAAATTTCATTTCTTTATGAGTTTCTAGTATGAAGTTGTGATAAAATTAATTAGAGTCAATTAAATTTGGCATTCCACGAAGTCGCACCGGCAAATATCTATTTGATTTCGGAGATTTTTTCCGAAATAATATCTCTGAAGCTGATATTCATTTTCAGAATGTTCGACTGAAAGCTTATTTTTGCCCTATATCTATCCTTAACAAATAATTTCTGTAAAAAATCCCTATTTTCCAACCCTGATAGACAATTAATTTGTATAACCATTCCTCATCCGTTCCGTTTTTAAAGTACTCCTCATCTCTCGAAGGTAGTGGTTATCGTTAAAAATGCTTTGAAAGCCGAGATCATTTCGCGCATTTGGACACCCACAGGGAGTGGAACCTGGGACCGATTTCACTAAAGGGTAACGCCCAGTTGGCTATCTGAGCCCTCTCTCGAAGTTCTTCGGGCCATTGAGATGTCTGTCCTTTTTTATTGTAGTTATATGAATTTCTCTTAAGATGACTTTCGTTTTGCTGCTAAGTTACTCTCGAAATAGCTTCGTGAAATAATTAGGTATTGATCTATTATAGAAACTAATATTCATAATCTATAGGTTTTATATATGAAATAAAGATAATTTCTTTCCAACCTTTGATAACGTTTTGTTGCTGCTCTCGATGTATAAATATTTTCATGATCATGGTTCGCAGCGAGTTGTATCTTGGGACTAAAAATAGCAGGAAGAAACGAGATTTTCTCCTGAAGGAAAAAGGAGGGAAAGTAAGAAGTCATGGAACAAGCGATGCGTTAAATTGGATGAAAAGAAACGAAATGGGTATGAATGGATAACCTGGTTGAAAGGAGATAGAGATGTTTGTTGAAGTATTTAAGGACGCCTGAATCCTATTGATGAGTTTCGCTGTAATATTTAACTTTCTGAACTATAATCACTTGCACATGAAACTAATTCCGCTGTTGGTTTCGTATTATTGAATAGCATAAACAACATAGTATTTCACTTTTAATGCATCGCGCAGTACGAGAATACGTGTACATATTAAAATGGTAGAACCTGTATCGGGGAAAGGCTATTTTTCTTTTTCTCGTTGAGTGCAATTGATTTGAACGAAAACTTCAGTTAAACAATTAATATTATAATGAATATTCAATGATATTATAGGAAATCAATACTAAATGATCTTACCACATTAACGATATATTTATAAATTCATGGATGGAAAGCATTGTAATACATAAAAAGGTAATTTTTGGCCTCCATAATACATCGGGTTTCAATTTAAACTAAACGCCTAAGCTCGATACATTCATCGTCTAATCAAATCGTTAATAATAGAAATCGTTTCTTTGTCGCCCTTGCGATTATTCTGTAACAATGTAAACAGAATCAAAACAGAAGTAGCTCGAATGCGTCCTTCGCCATTGTCGTTATCCGTGGCATTTGCTTTATTTTTCTCCTCTTTTTCCGACCGCATCACTGATCCATTTCGTAACAACCCTTTAAGTTTCCTACGAAGGAAAAATCTCTCGCTTCTGAAGCGGCTGATGATCGGCACGACCCAGATAAAACAAGTTACTCTTCTTCTGTAATGGCGAAGAATCGAAAGAGAGAGGGAGTGTGGGAAAAGGTCACCATTCCACTGTCATCTCAATCCGCTCGTTTTCCAACCGACGCCACTTTCTTACTCGAGATCATCCGCTGCGTTTGCTAAGTGCTTCCGAAGAGTCTGTTTGACCAGAAGAAGGATGTGATGTCAGATAGTTTGAACGATCTGGACTGGATTCTGTTGGATACCGTGATTCAAGGTCCAGCTGATATGCCTCCTCCTTTTTTTTCATCATCAAAGTTATACAAGCATATTGACGTTATTTAACTTTATTAGCACCTAAACAAACTCCTTCTTCGCGTCGTGTTGTAGAATTTCTTTTTCCACTCGTTAAACAATCGTCATTACTTTTTTACAAATATTTCCGTACGCTTTTGAAAAGGTGTCATACCGAGCCATTTACCATGTATTACCCACCTTTAATCGTTTTTAAAAGCTTTCAATTGTTTATTTAACGTTATCAGTCAACTGAACTCGTGTCCAATCCATGACTTTGCCTTAAACTCAACTTCCAACGCGTCTTAAAGATTGCATTCTTCAGGAGTTGCTTAATCAAGTTCCCTCTTGGACCCGTCAGGGATCTTATTCCTGCACTTTTCGCTACAGTTACGTTTAACACTCATATCCCAAATTTTTCTATCGATTTGAAAAATTTTCTCATCGTGAACATTTCTGTATCCGGCAGTCTTTTGTCTCATTTGTTTACCATAAGAAATTGCATCGGTCTGTGTAGTCACCACCATGAATCTAGTTGAATTGAACCTCCATCTAAAGATTTGGGGAGAGACTGAGGTGCAAGGTGATAAGTAAGGTATTTCGGCCTCACTTTCCTCATTGAACCAGAATGCTACAGTAAAAAAGCCCCCTTAACTGGGCCACAAAAGTCCTATAAATAGCAATTCATAGCAAGTATTTGGCGTAATGATTGCCATTATTCATATCTGAATAGATTTCATACTATCAAAGTGATCGACACTGAGACAAAACTAAACGGAATGAACATTTCCCTCTATCCTGTTCCAAATGAAACATGTTCATTTCATGAAAATATGGCAACAGATATATAAATTGAAATCGTGGTGGAAGGCGTGACTTAGTGGAAAGACATGAGAGATAATGAAGCTTCGTATTTTTCCCGCCTTCTGTTGATCCCCTTTCTCTATCCAAAGGGACATTTATTTGTATGGGCACGAGGTAAAACTATATTTTCCTCCCTTTTACTCACTGTTTGTAATTAATTTGTTCCAAGTTTTGTTTTGTATTATTACCTTAATTTATTTTACCTTATTTTTTATTTGTTCTAGTTCTTATTGTTTTCACTTTTAGTTGGCAATTTTACAATTAAAAGTTTTATTTTCCCTCTATATAAATCGCTAAAAATAATTGAGAAAGAATGATTTTTTTAACGAATCGTACTTACGAAAAGAGAATCCTTACCACTTAAGATTTGCAGTATAGTTTTAATGGCAGTCTTAATGAGCTCGAAAAATCAGGGACGCGGTTGTGACTCTTGGAAGAGGTCACGCTCCCGCGATAAATAATGCACGCAACGTCCCCACTTACGCATCTCGAGGAGATAAAGGCGATCTCTTTAAAGCGCCGTCTATTGATGGGCCAGCCTCTTCATCCTCCACAGACTGACCTTATTCTCCCATTCACGGAAACTCGTCCGTACGGTCGCCTTATACATCCTTACGCGCTTTGTCGGCTGCTTTTCCTTCGTTCGCAGCAAGAGATAGAAAAAATTGAACGGCTCCGATTGATTTAGTCGGCAATGCTCCTTCTGTAAGTGAAAGTTTTTACTCCGGAATTTCTCGGAAGGCCCACATCGCCAATGGTTCCGCCACTTTCTTAGAACTATATTTAGATGTATTACTTTAGAAAAGAGATAGGTTTTCAAAATGTTCTCATTTTCCTTCAGTGCATACTCAACTTGTCCATATCAATTAACCCATACCATTCTTCTGATCTTGTGATGGTGAGAAAAAACGCTTTGAATTGGTCACAAGAATGGTCGATTACACGGCGTCGTCAACCTAAATAAATAATAGTATACCTAAATGTGAAATTTCTCATGCGAAGAACTGAGTAAGAAGTACACATTTCTCAAACTTTTCTAATTCAACGTGAAATAAGACATGAAAACCTCAGTTTCCTTTCCCATTGAGAAAATAATGATTCAGAGTGCTATTTATTCTAAAGCAATCTTCACTTCCTGCGTAGACTGACACTCTTGCTGCCTCAGCTGCCCATTCATGCCCTCTTTATTCAGTGATTGCGGCATATTGCATTGGCCATTCCCATTGAAGCTCGTATTCCATGACATAATCGAATGAAAATTAAACGATTTAATGAGCGTAATGCGTAAGAATGTATTATTATACATATATTGCATCACTCTAAATGCATTATAACATCTTCTAAACATCGAAGTCGTTCGATGGGTAGAAATCTAAATGAATATTTATTTAGGTGCGAATCCCGGTCTCACCGAGGAAAGGAATTAATTTACGTGTTGTGCAATTTCATTTACAGTAATTTATTAAAATTAAACTATTATTTTGATAATTTTTTGTCATTATAGATTCTACTTCGTTTCACGTCTTAGCTTTTCCTCAAATTGATCGATTATTTAGATAATCATTCAAGTTTGGTACTACGCTTTTCTTTCCTGAAGATACGTTTTTAATAATTTTTGTTTATAACAAAAGTCATCGGTGAAATATTTTTATTCACTTTTGACTTAAAAGTCAGTTTTGTTTGTCTCATAAGAAGTGTATTTTTCGAGGTTCATGTCTCAATTTTATGAATAATTTTTGAATTTATTTCATCACACAGTAAAAAAAATACATAAAATAAAGTTAATCGTTTAACCACCTATGAAAGAATTAAGGATGGAGCCATTTCAAGCTGAACGAGTCGTTCATCCAATAAGACATAAATCATTTTCCATGAATTTCCTTTGCGCTAAATTTGTAAATAATGATATTTGATGTCTGATTATTTACACTTTTGTGCCAGAAAAAGAGTATCCCGATCAAAATAACTGTATACAGAATTCCACTCTTTAAAAGTCCTTTATTATCGTATTAGACAAATTTAGATTTTGGCTTCGACTGAAATTTAGTAGTTATTTAAATACTATAGCGAGTTTCGTGCTGAATTTTGGGATTGCATCTTATTTGGAGTTGTTATTTCATATCATTTAATACAACATATCTTTAATTATACTTTTCAACCCTGAATGACTTGATTCTGGAATTTGTTCCCACTTTGAAGATAAGGTCGTTCATTTTCGATCAATAGGTGGACCGTGAATATAAAAATATTCAAATATGCTGCGCCCGAAGAAAAATTCGATAATCCTCTAATAGATGGCCTACATATTCTCTCGCCTATTCAACCATTCGAAATATTGCCGAGTAAGCATGCAAAAGGTATTCCTAACATTTTTACCTTCGGATTATTCATAGAAGAGTCCCAAACGGTGATGGACTCATCGAATTCATCAGAGCGGTAGTTTCATTTATGGAAATAATCCCGAGGAGGCGGAATGGGTGAGCGACACGTGCTACTCTAAATCACGCTTTCGGATTCACTCTTACTGCGGGTGGAAGACAGCGAGATTTTTATTTGAGTACCCAGAAAAGGCGAGAATTTTATTAGACAAGGTTGAGTGAGAGGAGAATCATGGGAAGGGAAGTAATGGGGCCACTCCAAGGTGGGATGGACAGAATTTTGTTTTGAAATACTGCGTCAGAAAAAAAAAGAAAATGATTTAAATTAAAAGACTCGAATTTAACTTTAAGAAATAGCTTTAGGTCTTTCATAACCTTAAATATTTCTGAGCGTAAAATATCGTCAGCTTGGAAAGAAAACCTCGCATTACAAATTACACAAATTTTACGGGAGATGCATTTTCTGCTTTATTTTGTTAGTCTTTTTATTCTTTTTCCCCTCTAGAGCGCAGCACAGAGCAAAATGACGTCCTTTGTAGCTGATTAAGAGTAACGAGTAATTTAATAAGTTAATAGATACGAGTTATTGTATCTAGAGATAATAACAGAAATAAATAATAGTAATCTTTATTCTTACAGCTGTAAATTACAAAGAAATTAAAGAATTGTAAGAGAAAAGATAAATCACAAAAAGTGAAAAGAGAACTTATACAAGAAAAATACATATGTATAACAGATATTGTTACATTATAATAGTAGTCCTGTTAACTGGAGAAAGTGAAAGCAGTGTTACAGGTAGTTTTTCACAGAAAAAAAAATTTTTTTAAATAATAACATAAAACACCATATGATAATGTGATAAAAAAATTATAAGTTATTAGCAAGTGGTTTTCAAACACAAATAAGGAGTACAGAGAGAAGATAGAAACAGAGATATACATCCGAGGGTCCTGCCATCTAAAAATGCAATGAAATATTTTTACTTTTCTTTTTGTGGTACGAGTTTTTTAAATCAAAGTTCAGAGTTTTTTTATTCCAAGGCGACGATATGTCTGATTTGTTCCGTAAGATATTTTCACTACTACGCGAGAAACTAAGGTAGCCGTCAAAATTTTTTTCTCAATCATAAATACATTTATAAACATGTAACATAATAATTTAATATTAATATAAATATTTAATATTCAACAAGTAATCGAAAAATATGGTGTTGAAGGTTTTTGATCACAATTGTGCTTTTTTGTTGTTAAGGTTGTCCTGCAGAACTAAGAATGACTTAATTGAGAAGATCTAACCGCATTTTAAATCTTATTAAACGGAGGTTTGATAAACATTTTGCTCGTTTCTTTATATCCCACAAATAGTCTTCCAACAGAACCCATTAATTACAATTTTTTTTACCAAAATATGCTCCGTTATTTTGGCAACAAATTTCTATGGTATCCCCTATTATCCCCTGCCTGATGATTGTTTTCTAATTTAAAGTTATGACAACATGCCTATTATGACGAATTTCGATCATTGGATTCCTCTTTCTTACAACTTTGAAGTGAATAATTAGTGCAATAAAATATGTACTCAATAAAGAAACATTTTAGGACTCTCTCTTGCCTTGAGACTTGCCATGTCATTATATCAGTTACGTCGTACTCTATCAGTTCGATTAACAGATATTCGATTATCCATGCTCTAAGTATCCAGCAAAATTCATATTCTCCTCTGTGCTGTTCGCAACCGCTGGTCCATGTTTTAAAAATGTTTTACAATATCAGAACAATTTGTGTAATGATTTCTAAAACTACAATTTATAAATGATCTCATTCCTTCAGTATTTCTTATCTCATACTTTATCTTCCTGAGAATCTTTATCTTAGGAAACCATCGCCAATATCCGAGAAGTTTTCTGACACATTTCCTCCGTAATACTTTCTCATTAACACCTTCTGTTGGTCTTCCGAGGAAATTTTGATCTTAATGATAATGATACAGAGACATGACATAAACGGAGCGTGCTTTCACGCATTTCCTTTATTGACATGACGTGAGGTGACACCGCTCGTGTTCACTCGTTTCGACGTCGAAGTTCCTTCGTTGACACGCGTTGCCTACGAGAAGTCACGGTCGAAGTGAGATCACGCTTAAAATAAAAAGCTGTGGGCTCGAAGAATGTGCGTTTTATGTGAAATGAATGCCACCGAAGGTGTGTATTGGATCCAGGGCGGGAAACTTTTCCTAAATTAACCGCGGAATGCTCCGAACGTATAAGTATCGGCTATAATCTGCTTCTTCCCGACGACACTCCGCGCTTCAGCTCATTCGACAGCTGCTCTCTTTAAGAACAACCTTTTGTGTCGCTGCTCTTCCTCATTTTCTATGGCTGGAGGAGGACCGTCAACCTTTCAGCCATTCCATCTATTCTCTCCCCAGACGAGAACGTGGCGAGAGGCTGGAAACCTTGTTAAGACCCTTGTTCCTTGAACGCACGCCTCATTTTGATATCAGACAATGTGGCTAGAATTATAATTGTCCCAATCAATCACCATAAAACAATGAATAAAGATTAGACTGTATTCTTTAAGGATAACGGAGTTAATCTGTAAGGAATTTGAACACCTCACCACAACACAAGTATTTATGAGAGTACGGGTACACCAAGACTAATAACGTTTTTAATTTTCTATCATTTCATTAAATTAATTTAAGGTTTTTATTAGCAGTATAATTCTAATCGTTTCCAGTTTGATTTCCCTGTATTAGCATAACCCTTCCTATAAACATGACCAGATAAGTAGGAGTGGACATTAATTGAAACGATTCCCTTGATAATTGGTGGAATTTGTCAATGTTAAACGTTAAGGATGAATCAAAACGCAGATAAAATATTGGCAAAGTATACGTTTTGCGTTTAAAAGGAGTGATCGTTTCATAACTCGACTCCAGTTTTACTTCATTTATGTGGATTATCATTTCATTATCATCATATTATCATCTCTATTATCATTTCTTAAAAAGATCTACCAAACAATACGTGTACATGGGTGTCAAATGGATAAACACGCAGACATAAGGCATAATAAAACCTACGAATACGAATGTCCATCCCTTAACCGGGACTCGATCACGGGTCCCAGAGTAGTTTGACTAGCACAGTAACCCGAACACCACTAGTACCCTCAATGCCACACAGATATTTATTCTTAACTCTCTACTTCATTTCCAGGAATTATCTATTCCAGCGACGAAAACGGCATCCATTAACTCTTATCGGAATCACTTATTAGGTCACATTCCTCATCTAGCTGATTATAATTTTCACCAACTTGTTGTTCTATACATGCTTTATATTTTCAGTATTTTATATAGTTGTCAACAATGCCCGACAATGGTTTTCTTCTGCCTTTCTCATTCCTATATGATTATTCGTTTGCTAACCTAAATGAAGTAGAAGCTTCTTTAACTTTGAAATTCTTGAATTCTCTGAAACTCTTCTTTAATTGGTCATTTCCTTAATTATTTCCTTGCACCTTTTCTTCGAACTCACCAGTGGAATATTTCCACTATGACATAATTTAATGTTGTATTAAAATAAACTTCGCTGATTTTTTTGCTTAAATTACGAATCTCATTAAATTGAAGCTACTGGTGGGAACACAATGAGCAACACCAATTTTTCTTTAGCCGTAATATTTCCTTCTTTTCTGCTAAAAATGAAAGAAAGATAAGACAGCTCTTCCTAAGTTTACTAATCACAAAAGAGGCCTTATTAATAAGTAGACTGAAATAAGGACGGATGTTGGCAACCTACATTTCATAGTTTCCGAGAAATAGGCTTTCCTCTTCCCCATGGGAATGTGTCTCATCTTTCCGCTTTGAAATTTCCGACTGCAAGTTCTATTAGAGATCAAGGAAAAATTGTCTGAAACCTACTGGGAATCAAAAACCAATCCAGTATAAGTCGAAGGGTATTCATTCCTCTTAGTTTTGACGTTCGCCTCGATCTGACCTCGAATTTTCTTCTAATAATTACAGTTACCTTTTTTACACGTATTTACGTTGCTAAAATAATAATTTATAGATTGGGATGGTAGGAATTATTACACTGGTTGTATGCGACCGACTATGCACTTCTCTGTCCAATAACGAAATGTCTGCGAAAATTGAAAACAACTTTCCACAATATTTATTCAGGAATGAAGTGCTCCACTTCGTAAGCTACCAAGACTGGGAAAAATACTGTATATAAAAGTTTACACTTTGATATATAAGCATTCTTTTGGTACGGCACGACTGCTGTGAATGAAATATGAAAATCTTCCTTTGGTGTCAATAGTAATCTATTAGTTTATATTATTAATCCTATTTTCAAAGGTCTAATTGTTTATGAAGTTCTCATTTAGTAAACTAAATATTAAAATTATTCTAATCCTATAAACTACGAGTGATGAAAGAAATTCATGGCAGTACTACTTAAGTATGTCAATGTAATGACCGGCATGTGAGTACATCGTGCTTCTCTTTTTTTTTCCACCTCCTCCACCATATATATATATATATATATCATCATCATCATCATCATCATCAGCCATTTTCAATCCGACGTCGGATGTAGGCCTCTCCAAGCGCTTTCCAATTCTCTCTATTCTGAGCTTCTCGTTGCCATGTTACCCCTAAATACTGAATGATGTCTCTGTTCCATCGGTCCCTTGGTCTTCTTCTTGGTCTCTTCACGTCTCTTGGTATCCAGTTCAGAACTGCTGATGTCCATCGGTTGTCGTTTCTCCTTGCAACATGGCC
>KZ308992.1:5716908-5939764 GCA_000376725.2 Ladona fulva
ATGAAAATTAAAGAAAAGAAAAATTGGAGGGATGGTAAAAATACTTGTGGCTTGATGATAAATTAGGATCAAACTGAGGATTCACAGGGTTGGAATTGCAGGGAAGAATTTGGAATTACATTCCAAAAGAATGATATTAATATATATTTTATTAATGTGAAATAAGTATGAAAAAATAGGAAGAAATTCCAACTAATTAAGAAATAGGGTTTCAGTGCTGAAAGAAAAAGAACTAGAAACCAAAGGTATGGAATTCATGATGGCAGCAGTGGAAGAAGTGGTAGGCACACCAAAAAGATAAAAGGATAGAAAGTTCAATGAGAAAACTCAGCGGTAGAGTATACCAAGCTATAGTCCACAGAAGGGAAATAAAGGAAGAGTAAAGATTTCAATGAAAGAGTTGTGCAAGAGAATATAGAAAACAAAAGCATGAAGAAGGCCAGACAATACCTATTAATTGAAATGAAATCGATCTTAGCCACATAGAAATAAGATGGTACAAAAATGTATAACAGTCAAACAATACTGAGGAACAAGACAACCATGGATGCTGCCTAGCTCAGGGAACAAGCAGAATTCTGCAAGGGATTCAGTACTATGGACCACATTTGCACGCTACAGGAAATTATCAGCAAAACAAATTAATTCGAGATGCCACTTGCACTCTGCTTCATGGACTGCACAAGCCTTTGACTCGGTAAGTACCACCTCCCTAAATTCTAGAGATATTAAGGATAGATATTGAGTATATCCAACTCTTATGTAGCATCTAAAAGGAAGCCACAGCCTCTGTAATCCTACACAAAGAAACGGATGAATCTAAGATTGAGAAGGGAGTTCGACAAGATGATTGCTTATCACCAATCTTATTCACTGCAATTTTGGAAGAAGTTTTTAAAACCCTAGATGAGAAGAAGGGTCTAACGATAAATGTGGAATGTATCGACCAACTACGCTTTGTAGATGATATAGTACTCTTGAATCCAACACAAGATCCAACTTCAACTCGGCAGGACAAAGGATAGGATTCAAGATGAACTTAATGAAAAAAAAGGTAATGCATAATTCTTCTGCAGGTCAAGAACCAACAGAACTGGATGATATGCCACTAAATCTCTGATCAGACTACACATACATACTCGTAGGGCAGCTGGTAACAACAGGATTAATGAATTACGCAGAAGAATTAAACTTGGATGGAGTGCCTTCAGAAGGAACTCATACATTCTCAAGTCAAAAATGCCAATGATCTTAAATAAAATCTTCAAGCAATTAAAAAAAAAAAGATCTTGACCTATAGAAGCAAAACTTGGGTACTAAATGCAGCAATAACCCAGTGACTGCAGACAACACAAAGAAGTATGGAATGCTGCTGTATGCTTGGAATCACAAGAAATGACAGGTAATGCAACACCTGGATGAGGATGATGACAGGAGTGACAGACATCATAACAGATAATAGAATGTTAAATGAAGAAAATGATTTCATTTTGTTAGAATATTTACCCAAATAATTGAGAGCTCAAAGATTCAGTAAAGATACTGAGCTTAAAACAATTTTAAATGGGAGCATAGAAAACCCAATCCCAGATGATACCATTAGAAAAGAGAATTGTATTAATAATAGGGCTCCTAGATAGCCAAGTGGGCAACGCGTTCGAATTCGGTGAAAGTGGTCCCCGTTTCGATAATCAGTGGGGGCCTACTCGCAAAATGACCTAAGCTGTCAAAGCACTTTCAACAATAATACTATACTACTGTATTAATAACAATAAATTAATTATCCAGAGAAATTGAGTAGAATGTATAGTAGTAGTCAAAATATACAAAATAGAAATTACGTAATGAATGGAAATGTTACAATTTATCTACAAGGTACAGATAAACATTTACAGAACAATACATCTTTTCTTTGAAGTATTCATTTACTTAATCGTACTTAAAGTAAAGATAGTAGTTACAAGTTTAAGAATTCATCAGTGCTATAAAAAGCATGTTTTATAATAAAACTTTTGACTTTGCTCTTAAATAATGAAAGGGAAACACAAGACTTTAGACTATGAGGAAGAGCATTACAGAGAATTTTACTTTGATAGTGGCATCGATTGTGGAACAAGTGTAAGTTATGTTGATAAAGAAAAAAGTCCTGCTTCTGTCTAGTTTCATGAGTGAGTGGAAGAGCTTGTGGTGAAATAATTGGGGTTCTCTTTAGCAAACGCATCCATAAATATTAATACCAGGAAGGATCATTGCCCCATGAGAAATAAAGTGCTGTTCACAAGAAGTGATTGGTTTAAGTCCAAGAATTGTTCTGAAGGCTCTCTTCTGGAGAATAAAAATTCTCTTAGCATTACGCGAGTTGCCCCAAAATGTGATTCCATACTTAATGGAAGAGAAAATATTGGCATAGTATAGAAGAAAAAGAATTTTAACAGAAACACAGTATTTCAATCTCATGATTTGAAGGATATAAAAGTTGACTTTTCCAGCCATTAAAGAAATATGTGCAAACCAGTCAAGAGTGTAACTCCAAAGAATTTAAATGTTTTGGAAGGCTGTATAGTCTGGTTATTAATGGAAAGAGATTGGCTGTATTATTTTTTATTATGGATGAAATTGAATGAAAGTCATCTTGCTGTTGTTAATGATTAATCTATTGGAGTTGCACCAGGTAGACATTAGATTCATTGGATCATTAGCATTGTATGAGAGTTAGACCATAGAAAAAGATGAAAGCAATGTGAAGATGATATTAGACTACACTGTTAAATCTTCAAATTACTCTCATAGTTACCGAGTAGGTTAAAAATGTTAAAGATAAGGAAAGGAAATATTGGCTAAGCTCAGGTTTGGTCTATCTCAGGTGGAGGAAAGGTAGTGATAAATTCAATGAGTGAGACCAGAAGTGTGATAGCATACAATCTTTAAGGCTGGATTGCATTGGCCAGCAAATAGCTTTCTACTGTGAAAACTGCTAACTATATGAAGCTAACCATTTGCATGGAAAGATAGAAGGTAAGAAAGACATTTTTATAATGATATGGATATGTTACAGAAAGATGATCAGAGAAGAAATACAAGAATGCACTACAGCAACAGGCTTGCTAGCTCTTATAAACTCATAACAAATAGAGAGCAATCAGCATAGAGGAAAATAATCACCAAAACTCAAGTATCAAATTAACCCTTCAATACTCACGTCAATTTTCCAAACATGAGTGCTTGCATGGGGTGTGTAGTACACCCCATCGTTTTTCCTCATGCATTAAAAAAATATCTATACACATATTTTTACTGATTATTAATGAATAGTCTCCACGTAATCTATTACCCAATTTTGGTAAAGGTTATCCCGGGAAATTTCTATATTCAGGATGTAGGTGAAAATCCCAAAACTATTAGGTCATATTACCATAAAAATAAGAGCTGAATCTAAAAAATAACATAATATTCATTATCATCAGCACCTGTGTTTAATCTATACTATAATGCAATTAAAAACAGACTGTCAGCTGCAAAATTTCGCCATTTCACTAAAACTGGCACAATAATATGTTTTGCAATCTCCACTGGATTATTGCTATATCTAAATTAACTGTATAAAAGACGCTGGCATCAACAAAAGCAAAGATTTTTATCCAATACTTAGCGGGTTTTCTTGGTAAGTTCTGACTGAAATTGCATCTCCCTCAAAAGCCTATGAGATGTTCATCTACCATAGGAAACACTCCCACTGCATAATGCTTTTGAAAATATTGGACTTTCCGACTGAAACCTCCCTAATGGCAGCTGATTTGTCTGTTCCTTGCCTAATTACTCCGTCCTTCACTTTATCAAACCATAAACATCCTTACAGAAAATTGAAGCAATGGTAGTTTGCTAATGCATAAAAAATATCTACCCCCAATCCATTTTGATCTCATATATCCTTTATGTTTTGATGGCTAGATTTATTAGCTCCCAAATAAAAAAATCTATTAGGCATAATATCTCCAATTCATCAGTTGGTTTTGCATCTCTTTTCCAGGAATACTTTTTGGCAACAATAGAAATTTGAATATTCGTGTACTCTACAAGTAGCTGAGTAATTTTTTTATCAAAGCTTGAAACAGTTCCATGGGAGAGCAATACCTTCCTTGTGCCACTTGAAACCACATCACTCCGAAACCTCAAAAGATAATATATGTGCTGGCCTTCTTAATTACATTGCAGTACTTCTCTACTCCATTTAGTAACCAAGGCAAAAAGGAGAGCAACTAATTCTTTATCTGTTTCAGACTGAAATTTACACATCTATGGATTGAAATTAATTGATAAATTACCTAAAAACATCTCACCAGCAAAGGTAATCAAAGTATGCATTAGTACAAACCTCAGAAATTTAATCTACATTTCACCAGACAAATCGATAAAAATACTTTGGTAACAGCACCAGATCCCTCCGATGGTCGCAGACTATGGCCTGGCCGACGCCCCGAAATCTATCCCCTTTTCGGAATCATGTTCCTTCCCTTTCCATCGTAATAGCTCTGTCCTCCCATGGTCGTAGACTTTTGGTCTGGTCTACGCCCCCGGATCTACCCCCTTTTCGGAATTATGTTTCTTCCCCTTCCATCTGAATAACTGTTTTCCGCCCATCTCTAGCTGCGCCATCATGGTTCCATACTCTCTCAAGATCCAGACCCGAACTTGGGAACTTCTTAATACCCCACCCATTGCAGTGCTTGGTTAATATAGAGTTCCCTTCCCCTTTTCGAAAGGCTAGCCCCAGAAACCAAGCATATATATATATTAGTCCATTGTAAATTCGGGAGAATATACGGAGTGACACAATAGAATAGATACCCCGGCGGGCCGCTACAGTTTTAATTCGAGGAGTGACTCCGCAGCCGTGATACAGCCCGCCTTCGCGTTGACGCCGCCCTCGCTCACGCCGCCGCACTACCGCACCACTCCCTGCCCTTACGTGCTCAAATTAAACTTTCTTAATTTCATACGGAATTACTTCATTACTTCAACACTCCCGACAATCAAAGGCAAGAACCCTTTTCTTGTGGCTACCGCTCTCTCTCACCACTCAAAGAGGGGGCGGCACTACATCAAAGTGAATTAAGGCATAATATTGTCGATTACAATTTCAATTTTCAGCTAAACGAAATGATTTTGCTCCTCGTGTGTATAACCCAAAAAATATGTTCATCACATAAACTTGATAGATATATTCATTTCTGTTTACTGTCCGTAATTTTTATCACAAAAATCATTCCTATTAGGTCAAATATTATGCTAATTTTTAGCCGTAAATGAAACGACAAAATTTTACAATATATACTAATGATGAGAGCGTTCTCAAAAGTGTTAAAATGAAGAAAATTGAAAATCAGACTTTAACCTTTACCACAATGTTCTTTTCGATTCGAGGTCGATTTATTACATTATATACCATATGTGGGTACCGTACTTTGTTTCATTTTATTATTGAAGCATACTTTATGTTACTTTTACATAATTTGTTGTGTTAGTCTGACGTTTCTTGGATACATAATATACATTCGCATAAAACAGTTAAGATACTAAGTTCTTTTAAGGAANATTATATTAGTGTTAAATGTTTAAGAAGTATCTATTAATCACATGGAAAGATCAAACAGATAAGAATTACTTGTTGGTTATTAATAATCGGGGTCGATATGATTATTTTTGAAATGACTGCATGGCGGATACTCTCTTATTTCAATTATAAATGATTACAGGAGCTCTTTCTAAGCATAAAAATAGAAATTTTAAGCGGATTGAACCAATTGAAGTTTCAGTGCCTGCGTTTCCTTAATCGGAGTGGCAAATCAGCTATTTTAGCGAATCTCGCTGCGGACGAATTTGCCTATTACCCTCTTTTTCTCTCATTTGCATAATCGAAGTTTTTCCAAGAGAAAAGCCGAAGAGAGAAAATTCCAGACGATCGTTTGAATAAATGCGAATACACGACCTCATTCCTGCTCAAGTTTCAAACGCCGTGTAATTTGCATATATATTATAATTTCCCATAATAAGTAGCTGTAAAATAAAATCCAGAGAAGAAAAGCATAAGATTTACTCGAAACTTCTCGGTTTCCCTGAACCAAACAACAGATCCTCTGTCCGTTTGAAGGAAAGAAAGTTGTCGTAAAATGTCCAATTAAACAGTATAATTGATTTCTTTCTAAAGAACGTCTCGTAGATAAAAATTGAGGAGATAGTAAGGAGATAATATGTTTGATACAAATAGAAAAATAATATTATTTTGATAAAGCCTGCGGTCACCAAAAAGGTTTCATTTCATGTCGAAAGATTCATGTATCTTAATTCAGGGACTTCAATCATGTATCTTTCAGTTTAGAATGAAGTGAGCCTTTAATTTTCTCATTAAGGGTTTTGTTTATGTAATGTGATTTCTACCTACCATGCAATGTCTTAAATTCTCGAAGAACCTTTCTCCCTGTGGAATCTATCCAACCGTTTTTTCGTGGCAATTGGCTGCTCATCAATATGTACTTGGAAGTGATCGTAGATGGTGTGATTCTCAATTTTTATTACCCTTTTACCCTTTTTAGATTCTTAATCTTCATTCCTTATGCAAATCATACTTTAGATTTCTTCGCTTATTACCCATTAAATCGCCAGGAAGACAATCGCAGAAGTATGGGAAATTTTCTTCGTTATTAACCTGAATGTAGAAAATCGAAGAACAGCGGTTTTATCTAAAAAATAATATCCTTTGCAATCGATCCAATCATATTTAGGAGTTATAAGTTTTAAGTCAAAACTGAAATATTTTTTTCAAATTTCTAATCTCTGGACAAATAAACGCTGATCAGAATTCATTGGTTTCTCAGCTTGACCATTAGTAAATATTCAGTTGAAAAGTTTAGTCAGAAAATCAAAAGATGATAACATGTTAATCACTGTTTTGAATATTTATTAGTAATGATACGGGACTTTAAAAAAATGAAGTTACATTCAGGTATGTTCACTCACGGACAGCTAATTGTTACCCTCTGCCTTAATATTTTCACTGTTCACACAGCACACATTTATTGAAGGTATGCTCGATGTCTATGAATTTGTCTTCCAAAATTACTCGATGACGCTTTGTCCTTTGAGGAAATGTTTGCCATTTGCGCTTCCGCGATTTCCTTTAAGAAAAAGAGCGGAGAAACTGGTCGAGTGATTGAGCTCATCCACAGATGGCGGAGAAATCATAGCGAAATTCATACCGGAAACGGGTCTTTGACTTTAAGAAAGTGAAAGTACTGGCAGTATCCCGAAAGAATTACCTGCAAATTTCGCGGTGGTAGACGTTTATCCATATTAGAGTATAACACATACCGTCGATAAAAGGTAAACATACCTTCACTTAGAAGATATGCGTCATAAATGACGGGTTAAATAATTCTAGACCATCGCTGTTTGCAGAAGGAAGGAAAAAGTATAACATAAAGTAGACTTTTCATCAATACATAATCTGGGAACTTCTGATATCCAATCATTTTGTCAGTCATTCATACATGAATGTAATACTTGTAGTATGTCTTTCGTTTGGAAGATATGTCAAATAGTCGAGCGAATTCAAATAAAAATGTGTGCTGAGGTTCTTCTTACAAAATTCGCGGTAATTAATTGTGATGATTATGCTCCACTTATAATTTTTTCCCATCTTCATAATTCATCTTGAATGTTTTTCCATTTATGAATTTCTTTGGCTTTATTTATATTCGCAGAAAAACTTCTTATTCAAATCACGAAGAAAAGTCTCTTTCGGTTTTCATAGCTATGAAGTAAAACGGCGAGAGGGTGATTACATTCTTAGTCTTCGGAAGCTCTTTGCCGCCTTCCATAGAAGTAGTTGTCGGTTAATGCCATTAACAAAATGATTGCATAAGTGTTCATGTTGCATATTTTTCATTTTGTTAACTTTTCGTAGAGTAAATATTTCAGGAAACGGTGGGGTAGTTTTCTGATATTATCGACATTCCCTCTTAATTAAAATGGTTGTGGTTGAGAAGGATATTTATGACAGATTTCGCTTTGCATTGAAAACGCAGAAGAAGATCTATTATAAAAATCTTGCACAACACGCATTCTTACATAATATAAATAATAATTCTGACGTGTTTCATAACCGCGATAATACAATGTCTTGAGAAAATATACGATGAAAACATTCTCTTTGACCTACCTTGTCATTTTGCTGTTGTGATTTTCTTAGTAATTAATTTTCATCGTGTATCTATTCCTTGTTATTTTCACTGAGATTGATCGATTATAATTTCTATAAAGATTTAATCTGCATAGAATTAATTAATCTTTTTGTTCTTCATATGATTCATTTTTTATTATAATTGTTCGTTTACTCGTTTGTATCTCATGTACACAAAAGAAATGGTAAAACTGTTCTGATTCTTGCATTCAATTCTGTTGCACATATATGGAAGTAAAATAGTTCGCTCCCTTCGTAATGTAAATTCTTTCACTTGATCTGGAAACTTAAAGGGATCCGTAATACCTGATACTCTTTCTTATACAGCCTTCAAAAGGTCACAATTAGCTTCGAAAATTTAATGATAAATTTGGTAATTCCCGATTTATTTTAATTTTTTTTATTTCTCAATATGATCCAAAGCTAGATATTTTACCTGGCCTATAGACAATTATCGTTTGTGAAGGTTAGTTTTCTATATTTCTATGTTTTTGCATTTTAGATTAAGGATAAAATTAAGAGAAGAAATATTATTGTTTGTGTAGCCATTATCTACCGGAAAAGCCCGCACGATCGTGTTTTCACGTTGAAATCGAACGTTGAACTTCTCAAATGAGGATTACGTAACCAGAAGTTGTTGAACAGGTTCTATATTTATAACATGCGTGACGAAAATGATCCAATTCCTTTTCATTCACGCAAATAAATGAATCGAAACAATGTCGTAATGGGATTGCTATTCGATGAGGAAAACAAGTTCGCGCTCTCCGCAATATCAGCTATAAATACACAACCAAAGCAGCAGGATACAAAGCACCTGTCGCTTCGGGCTCGCGGTATTATTCCAGCTCTAACTAGTTCCCAGCGAAATGATTATGAGAAATATTTCTGAAAGCGTTCGAGTACTGCTCGAGGAATCTCGGAGCATCAGATGGCTAGATGTGTGTTACCTTTGAAATTATTATAATTTCAATCATTTTGATTGGTCAAGGCGGATACTACAATAAACATTCTTTGAAACTTCCAAGCTATTTTTAGGAGTCATCATCAAGGGTTATTATCCGAAGATTGGTTTTCAGCTCATCAAACCATCCTTTTCCCAACCAGTCACTTCGCTCCTCATAATTCCAGACACTTGCCATTACATCTCTCTCGTATTTCATTCTGTTTACCTCGACAATTCCTCACTTTTTCCATATATTCCAGTTCTATTTTCAGGAGAATAGTGTGCCTCATGTGCCCGATGAAAGTTCCTCGTCTTTTACCCAATGTTTTCCACATAAGGACTCTTTCAATAATTATTCGGCTATTTTCATCATTTTCCGGTCCTCGTTATCACCGCTCTGTTATAATCCAAGTTTCTCACCCATAGAAAAAGGCGCTATTTCTATGAATCATATCGCTATATCAAAACTGTTATTGGCTTATGTGTTATTGGCTTTCGATAAACATTTAGATAGAATGTAGATGAGTATATTTCTATGAGCTTAAAATGAGAGAAATAAACTAGGGCAAATTCTTTTAAAAATCAGTCTTTCCGCAAACAATCCGCTATGGAAACAAGCAAAAGAAATAGTTCGATCAATTGGTGTTTGCACCTTCTGCTACATACCGATAGGTGGGTTGCAGATGTTTTTGCTCTTGTTAAATTTATACGCTTGATCTTTTCCCTTCACTATTTCTCACTTCCTTCCTCCATTGCACCTTATAATGCTACTTAATTAGTAGACATCTTCGTCGCGTTCGATGTGTCTAATCCTGATCCTGGAAATATTCTTCTCTCTTTTAACCCTCACTGCTTTTATTTTTATAAAAAGAGAGAGAATACTTAATTTTGAATGGGCAGTCTAATATCGACCTTGATATATCGATTATCATCAGCAAAAATTTATTTTGATAGAAAGACGAGTAAATACCCTCCGCGTTCACTAACCAGTGAGATAATGCATTCGGCCGGCGATTGCCGGGGAGCAATTGTGCAGTGACCCTCATTGAAATGACTGTCAAAAAATGAACGTAGGCCGCTTCGATAATGCTTCCGACCGAAATTCTCTCCTTGAGAGCCGTTTAAGAATAATGTATTCAGATCCGAATACATTATCCTTAAACTGTGGTCACGGATGAATACGGGCTCTTTGGTGGGCGACGGGCATTTGCCCTGGCAACAGCAGCGGTCACTTGGTTCTATGAGCCGGAATCCTACCCTCAAGTCTTTCAAAAGTCTCAGAAACAGCTTCCAGCGAGTGATACATCTGCAGGATTAGGATGAGACCCTACCTAGTTACTATCCATCGGCGTCAACGAGTAATATTCCAAATTAATTTCGGGAGACCTCTACAACTTTGCATATCGCAGAGTTTTGTTAGATCTTAAGCGATTGTAATTTAAAATAAGTTAACAAGGATAAAATGTAGAGATGATACTTATTGGCATAGTCGCGGTGTTTCCAGTATTTTTCTTCGTTAACAGGCAATCTTAGCCGATTTTAGTAGTTATTAATTTGCAATTCTGATGGAAATCACTACAATGTAATTACATATCATAATCTGCATGTATGGTTTTATAGGTACTACCAACTAGCGTTCTCTAAGGGCGCTACGGAAATTGTTTTTAAATTAGCGATTTATAAAATTTCATAATGGGAGACTTACAATTTTAATAAGTTTGTGAGACCTTTTATTATAGAAAATGGTGAGATTTTCCTATATTTCTACTCAAAATGTATTCCTATCCCGATTTTGCAAATATTTCTCCGAAAGTACTCCGTGTTTACTAAGTCACTTATTTTGAAATCTTACTTGCTTGCTATCAACGATTTGCTCTAATTGCTTTCCATGATTTTCTCTAATTTCGTAAAGCTGCACATTTAAATGGTGCTTCTTAGTTCAATTTCACAAATATTTTGCAGCATACGCAGTTTAGTATATATAGCACATATACAGCATATATAGTTCTTTCTGTCTCCATTACAAGAACGAATTTCAATTCTGATAGTCTAACAGAAAATTTTCTCTGTACTCGTATAAGTTACAGCAACTTTTCAGAAATATTCAAGTTTCAATAGAATGCAATTTATAAATATTTAATGGGTTGCGCTTCTCTGTTATTTAATGATTCGTACTATCGATGAGACTCCTTAAAACGATGGTACCCCAGAAGTTCTTTCTTCTTATGTACCTCCAAATAAGCAGATATTCGGATGGAATAATTCTTCGTTTTTCCTTAAAAAATTTTTTGAAAGTAAATTTCGAGAAGAATATTCTCTTAAATTTCAAAGATAAAATACTTTTAAAAGGGATTGATACTGATACAGGTTTCTTTCATTTGTAGCGCAGTCATCTTTAGGGGAACACAAACATTAGCTTTTTGTTAAATTTGCTTCTTACTCATTGAAACAGGAAATCACGCAGGCTTGAATAATGTTAGAATGAGTGAAATGTGAAAATCAGTAAGTTTTGCTCGTAATAATTCCTACGCATGCACCAGAGAATGTTAGTACTATAAAATTTTTTAACCGGCCTTTTCCCTTGTTTTTCCTGAACACACCACATAGTCTCGCAGATTTATACAGCTGCGTGCGGTATGAAATGTTCTTCTTCATGTGTCTCTAAAGATTTGACGAGGAGCAGAAAAACAATCGCAAGTCTCCTTATCCTGAGAAAGCATGGTAACCTCAACTTCTGCCGAGAAGGAAGGAGAAATAAATGGTAGGATTATGTGAACAGAAAAACGAAAGAAAGAACTCTTTAATAAATTACCCTCCCGAAAAAGCGGACGAGGTAAGCTTTGTCTCATGGTAATTTTTTTTACTGGTTGAAAATGTCACGCTCTATGTCTCAAGGTGAGCAAAAGTTTCAACCGAAAAGAATCTTTTGAGAATAAAATGTGAAACCAAACAACGAAGGCCAGGAATTTATGTAGATACTTAATAGTAATCATAGGATCGTTTTTTTCTGGTGTAGATGTAGGAATGAGAGAAAATAAGAAAAGGAAGTCGAATTAATTTAGTAATTTTTTAGAAGAATGGTACTTGTAAAGTTTTCTAGGGGAACTCTGAAATTCAATGGGGTTAACAGATTTAATATTGTATTTCTGCATATATAGTAAATGGAAAACTCAATTCGACGTTGAATAGTAGTAGTGTTGTCCTGCGACAGGAGAGCTGATTTCGCACATATTGGCTCCCATTGGGAATCGAATCCTGAACCGCTTTCACCAAGGGTGAACGCGGTAAACACTTGGCTTTCAGATTGCCCCTTAACGTGAATGAATTTTTATTTCTTTTTCAGCAGAGATAAATTAAACATGAAGTCAATATTACGCTCACATGGTGTCTCTTTAATTAACCATAACTTAATACTAAACTTTTATGGTATATTTTTGCAATACTGATTATAATTTCCTTTGTGTAAATATCTCTGTGTTTAAATCGTATTTAGGTGCAAAATTTATCTTGAATAATACCCTTATTACATTCTATTTAAGTAGAAAAGTTTAAGCAAAATATTAGATTGCGGATAAAAATAATTTTAAGAATTATTTCAGGCTGTTTATGATGACTTAAATGGAATTCCATTTCTCGCTCAATAACACGTATATTTTCGGGTCGAAGAATTACTTTTAGAATGTTAGCTTGCCCGATTTTTTTTATTTGTTATCGAATCATTGTCCGATCTTCAAAATATTTTCTCTATAAAAACAACTGCCATGGTAATAACTCAGCACAGTTAGTTTTCTTAAAACCTTTTTTTATTCCGTTTTAGTTCTCTTTTCTTTGCGATTTCGAGTTTGATCACAATTCTGCAATAGTTAATTGTCAATGAAAATATTGTACTCACATCGATAGGTTGGTGTCATAATAATAGAGATGTGTTTATAGTGAATTCATTTAAGTCAAATTCTGGATGGAAATTTTTAAACTCTGCTCATAGGCACATAGAAATCCTTACTCGGGAAACCTATCAGTCTGGGTCTTGTTTTAGGGGACCATTTGTTGATTTCTTCTTATGACTTCTAATTCGGGGAGATGACGAGGCTTGAGCTAGGGTGTGACACGCACTCAGCGCCCTAGAGCGATGAAATTAAGGTATAAAAATGTTCGGCGGTGAATTAAAGCGTCTTAGTGAATATAAATTGCCTTCGAATGTGGTTTGCGGAAGGGAGTCGTGACGTGCACTAACTGAAGCTGAGAGATTCGCATTTTTCTCGGGCGCAGTGAGCATCACGACACGCTCATCCGGTGAAAACAATGGCTTCACTTGTTCTTCATCACTATACACTTCCCTCGGCGTTTCCCTCCGTTTGCTGATGGAATTATGAGGACATTCTTCTGTTTTGCGAAGTGCAAAGGAAGTGATGCGAGGAGGCGAACTAAAAAGTGCAATGACATTTCCGTTTTACGAGCAACGAGGAAAGATATTTGTGGATTGTCAGTAGAGAACGCAACAGATAAGCGATGCACTGATTAGGATGTGAAGAAAGACGGGCAATGGTGAGCATTATAAGGAGAAGGCAGTGTTCTGCTTGTTGGTCGGTTGGAAGAATCCGAATATATACAATTAAAAGGCGCATGTTTCATTATTCCTGACCAAATTTGTCATAAAAATCTGGATTAACTTACTCAGCGGTTATGTTCCTGTGTTATTCATGTTGCATATTCCTTCTTGAAACTAACGTTTATTTTCAATAAAATAAATGGTAGTAAGGTGTTCCAAAAATTAATACGAATGAAAAATGTCTCTAATATCATTTAAAAATATTCAAGAATGTTTCAAGAAAAACCTGGCTTAAAGAAGCAAAGCCTTTACGTAACTATTTCCATGTGATAAATTTAGAGTTCAACCTAGCGAGAGTTGAACCTGCAAATTATTTGATTAAAAAAGCTACTTTTCACGAGAAGAATTTTCCGTGATCGCAGTTTTGTATTGTCTCTTCAGTCATCAAATACTCAATTGCATTTCAATAAAATAAAGGACAAAAGAGTATAAAATTTGGCGGAAAATTCCATTAAACCTATCAATGATCCCTAGATCTTTTATCCAACAGGGAAAGATCAATGCCTTTAATCCAGCCATTTTCTAAATAAACTGATTATTGTTTAACCATTTTTATGATTTGCCGAGAACTTTTTAGTTGACGATGTGAGTCACTTGCGCTTTATTTCCGCCCCACCACTCCTTTCTCCGCCCACTGTATCCATCGTCCATTTTTCCACCCCCCATCTCCCACCCCCTGCCTCCTACGCATATTCCTTCGAAGGCTCGCCACCAATTTGGTCTCTCGGTGCGCTGGGATTCTGTCCCAAATTGGAAGAAATATTCCTCTCTTGAGATAACCTTCGCCGGAGGAGCCATCGCAGACGTGCGAACTGCGCAATATGATGACGCCTTCTATGGCCCAGAGCATATGCCCTCTCGAAAGCAACACACTACGGCAAATAATTGCACACTCTTTTCTCTCATGAAAGCCTTTTGGAGCGTGTCAGATATTTGCGTGGAATTTCATCGACTTTGCCCCCTAAGTTGACCAAACTGATAGAAAAAGAAATCTTTCCTTTATAAATGGCTTTTAAGGAGTCACGCATTTATCGGATGAATCTACTTTCCGTGGTTCTGTTTTAGTTTGAAATTAAAGCGAGAAGTTATCATCCTCAATTATCGCTACCTTAAATGCTGAAAAGATGCGCAGCATATCCCAAATTTACCTCAGTTTCATGCAAATTAAACAGGAAATTTTATGAGTGATGCCCATTGTTTCGTTTTCCTCATTTTGCGGTAACCGAGGAATTTCGTTAATGGATTTTTAATTCCTTTGATAAACTCGTCAGCTCATGATTCATTTAAATATCTATTTGAAAGTTTTTAGATTCTTAACTTCAGTAGGTGTCGTTGGAATGAGAGATCTAACATTTGTACGTTCAGCTGTAAAGCACAAGTTTAGAAACACAACTGTCTCTTCACAGATAAATAATGTGCCAAGCAATATAAGTTTATTCCGAAACCGATTCCGCCTGAAAAAATCACTCGCGCATTTGGAAGTATTCGAAGGAAATCTGGACGCGTTTTCGGCTTCGTCGCCTTAGAAACGGCGGACAAAAGGCGATCGAGTGGAGCCGGTTTGAAAACTGGTTGCTCGCATCTCTCTACCATCGTTTGCACGGCTGAGAATATACAGAGTCGCTACTGCTCGAGAATGAACCGCTCTAAAAGTAACTGCATGGAAAGACATCGCCTCTTATTTACTTTCGAAATATATCGCGGGATGCAATCCGTGGAATGTGTAAATAAAAAGTTATGTATGAATTGAGCTGTGTAGCAATCAATAGAAGATTAGTTCTACCCGTAAGAGTTTATCACAATAATATTACTTTGTGTGATTATTCAGGACTTTTAATTTATGTTCAGATTTATGACTCATCTTTCATATATATTATGAAGCCTATTATATTGTATAAAACAGGTTATACTTTGCAATCGATAATATGGTGTAAAAATTACATCTTCTCAAAACTAGCATTTCGTGAATTATGACACTGACAGCATATTGTAACCGATGGAAGGAGACGGTATGGTGGTTCACAATCTATTAATAAAAGCAAATATATCAAATTCATGATTGAAAAAACGGAATTTGTGCGAACCGCGCAAGTTCGAGAAATTCCTAATGAATACAATTTAAGAAGCCTGTCTAAACAGGCCGTGTCGTTGAATCGCCGTGTCATCGTAGAAAAGCCTTATTACACTAGAAAATCGGTGTTTCTTTATCCGTAACTGCCTCGCGTGCCGTTAAACCATCAGTAGCGTCGCGTGCCACGTGCATCAAATCCATTAAGAAAAAAAGACCTCCGTAGGACACATTCACTGCAGTTAGTGACTCACTTGGGGGTGTTTTCATACGTCGATTAAAACGGTTCTCCACGGAGGGCACCGTCTGAGGCTAATGATTTTTTCGCTTTGCGGCGTACAATGGAGACCAGTCATTGTTCCCCGCGCTCTAGAAATGTGCTCAATTCAGGATATGTTACAGTGGGACTGGTTTCAATTACTTTTAATTACTATCAATCACTGTAATCACTACGCAGAAATGAGTTTTAGTTTATCCTAAAAAGCGGAAAGATTGCGCTTTCATTGGTTTTCAGGCGAAAAATTTTACTCGAGAGTAGAAAATATTTATTTCCCATATGCAATGAAATTCGCAGTTAAACTCTTTCAGTTGGTTACAAAAGTTAGCAATTTTTTAAAGGGTTCGATGTTTATTAGGAATTCTTAGTAACGATTTGAACGATGTTTTTGATTACTTAAAATGTAGCTTAGAAAATGTGAATTAGATTTAAGTTGGTCTCGAGTAACATTACCTAGCAAAGCTTTATTTTAAATAATATGTTTCATTTGCTTCTAATTCATAATTTTTCAGAATGTCGCTCTTCCACAAACATACCGATATCATATTTCATTTACTACGTTTCAAAAAATTATACATATAATATTATATAATAGTGACCAAATATCTCTTACAGACGCTAAGAAAGCAAGTAGCGCTTTTTCAACATTTTAAGAAAGCGGGGGAAATTAAATTCAGAGAACTATGAATAAAGTACAAAAGCATCTTCTTGTTCACTTATGTGATTCAGGGCAATTGAAATTGCGGCAGAAATCGCTTCCAGATTCTAAAGGCTATGATAACGATCAAAAGACTCGGATAAGAATCTCCTAAGGATAGAAGAATCGAGTATAGGCATAAGCTGTTCCAGGAATTTTTAAATACTGAATTACTCGATGAAATCCGAGATATCGTACTCAACGAGCGCGATTTTCGAGACCAGACGTTAAAGAGATTTCGCGTGATTATAGCAAGAACGGGTATCGGATGATATGCCGGTATTACTGGTCTCTTTTTCCAGATATTATTAAGTAAACCGATCTGGTTTTTAGAGAGGGAGTGTTTTCACACCCTCTGCCACACGCCATATGGCGGTTCCCGGGGTACTAATGTAAATTTAAAAGTGGTTAACATAAGGAAAAAGAGATAGCATTTATTAAAAATTAATTTCACTCTTTTTTAATGAAGGAATTGCAGCTTTTCATTCTGTTTTAATATTAACCTCGAAATAATGACCTGTTTATTAAAAAACATAGCTGAAAGTTTAAAATAGAGAAGACTGTTCTACCGCACCCTATACCTAATTTGAAGTTCCACAATATTAGACTTTCTTCAGCGAATATTATAATAGCCAAATCGTTAAAGATAGTTTTCTTTAAATGAAATTACTTTTAAATGGTTTAATTTCGAAAAATAACGCGCTAACTCAAGCCCCTATACAATTCTAGTTGCCCTCTTCATATTTCTCGCCATCTACAGTAAAACTCCATCTCTTCGACCACACTGTGCTTTATCTGATGTGCTATCTACTCTTTTATATTCTGAACAGCATTCTCCATGTTTTAAACCCATGTAATATTCCACAAAATTGTTTCGATAAAGGTATATTTGCGAAATAAATTCATAGCTCACTAAGCAGACTTTATGAGCCTTTACAGGACTTCACAGGAGAAGATCCTCTTCCATATTACGTGCTTCTGACATGTACACTTTGAAGGCAAACGTCAGACTCCACCAAGAAAACAAAAACGGTCAAGGAAGTGCTTCAGACTACAGCCAAGGAGCAGAATCTGGTAACAGCGAAAGGAACTGTTAAATCGAGAAAGCAGCGGTCAGCGTAGGCCCTGCAATAGGTCAAGGTTGGGAGATACCTTGAGAGGGGAAACTGTTAAGAGGGAAAAAATGTTTGATACGCTACACGTGTGCCTCAAAACTGAGTCCGCTATGATTCCACTTTCTCTCTCGAAACATTTGATGGATAGCGGAAAAGATGCCTTCACCGAGTTAGCCAAGGTTATTGAGTGCCATTGTTCATCTTTTTACTAGATTAAGATTTTACTAGACACATTACTGGATTCAATAACCTTGATAATACATTAGTTAGTTATTCTGTTATAATAGTTGTGAATTTTTATGGTAAATTTTACTTTTATAGGAAGCCATTTTTCGAAACGAATGAAAAAACGCTCTCAAAGAAAGTTTTCTGATGTAATCTTTGATATGCCTATTTTTCATGGAATTGGAAGAAATCGTATCAAATCGTATCAATCGTATCGCCTGACGACATAAAATCACTTCATATGAACCTCAGATTTTAATTGTATGAAATCTTAATCAAAAATAAGGTTTGGTGGCCATTTAGGGCATGAAGTTTAAACCGTTAAATTAGCCGATGAGAAGATAGAGTATTATGAAATCAGGCTCTATATCTAAAGGCTTAGTATTTTTCATCAAATTCATTGACTAATGTGATTCATGATTGAACTAAAGTTTGAATTAAGTTATGCACAAAGACATTGAAAAAATGAACAACTCATGGTCATTCGAGCATTATTTATTGATTTGCAAGGAGAAATAGCTTTAAAACTATTGAGCCCCGAGATTTTACGCCATCTTCGTAAAGTAGCATATAGTGATGTTGCTCTGGCACTGAATGCAGCACAGATATCAACAATTACAAAAATGTTATCTTTGTATCAACTAGCAAATTCTTTTCCTTACGTCACCGTATGTCCGCTAACATTCCGCAGTGCAGTAGCAAAATCTCCTATATCGGACGTAGTAACCCAAAATCGCCATAAATCTGTTCCAATGTCTGACTGTTGGTGCTCGAGATTTTAGAGGAGAAAATATGTCGAAAAGTCACAGATAAGGATAGGGGTATCTCTGTTTTTCCCCACCATTTTTGTAACCAGAAGCATCTCGTTATTCATATCATACCCGTTGATCGCTCAGAAGGAGAAATTTAATCGTAATCAGTGATATCGTTTGTGTATTTAAATTTAATAACAATATGTTTGAGTTTATAAAGGTGCCCATTAACCATCTTGAGTTAAATCTATTGCGATCAAATATCAGTTTATCATTAATGTAATGAGTTGTAAATTAGATCACTAATACCAAGTGAAGTCGTTTCGACAATCTTTAGGGTATCCCGAATGTTCTAAAAATGTTTATCCTTGTGATCGGTTTATGCCGCATGTTGACCTGCTACCTATGAAAATTCAACGAAGAATTGATTCCTGTATCTAAGTGAGAATTACACTAACGCTAGTGTTTCGGAGCACATGAATAGCCTTTGGTTCTAGGAAACATCCTGACACCATGTTTTGCATTATGTTCCAATTTCCAGAACTTCTTTTTATCTATAAACTGTATCAAAGCGAGAAAGTAGGCCTTTTTACTCGGCATATCCACGATGACTTCACTCTGGGTTCCAGTTTTAACCATTATGTCATTCGAGCGTGAGTAGTTTAATCACTTGTTTGTCATTGTTTGCCGGATTCGAAGAAACGAGATAATAAGTGCGCTAGTGACTGAGTATAAAGAGCATGAAAGAGTCGTCTCGTTCTCGAGATATTTAGGAAAATTATGGAACTGCATTTGAAAGATAACAGTGGAGAGAAATTTGAATAATTGTGGGTGGAATTAATTAGCGGTTACGTGTTTCTCCGGAGATTACAATTGTGAAATTTTTATGGCTTGTATGTCATTCGAGAAACATTGTGCCCTTTCAATTTCACATAAAACGGCAGAATATAAAAATCTTTCCTAAACTTTTAAATGATGGTCTATCCGGTTGAGATGTTTATTTAACTTGACGCCTGTGAAGTGCAAATTTACTCGATGTATACCCAAAAAATATGAAATTGTGTCCAACAACATCAATCAATGAGATCGATCGATTATCTGGAACGAGGGCCGTATTTTAATTATGAAATGCCATAAGCTATTGCATTAGTAGGGTCCCTTTCAAAATTTATTTAGATATATCTTAATCGTGGAGTTGCGTGGAATTATTGATGGAAGTTGTTCAGAGACTAGAAAATCTCACGGCAGCATCTTTAAGAAAGGCCAGTGACAATTTAAAAAGTATATACTGTAAACCTTGACCCTTCTAGACTATAAGTCGCTAGGCTTCAGCCTATTAGAGTCTAAAGTTAAATCCTGTCCTGTATGAAACTCATTTAGAGAACATGTATCCTCTCATATCATTCATGTATTTCAAAGGTTCAAATTAAAAATAATTATTGTCGTCTATTAATAGACATTTTTCTACATTTTTCGTGATCGAAATTGTAAAATAGAGACTCAGTTCCCTGAATGATATTCATTATTTGTGTCGCGCTAGGAGAGATACTCGGCAAGGAAATTCCAAACTTCTTTACCGTTAAGACTGAATGGAGTTATTTTCAACTTCCTATCAGCCTACTCTCGTGCACCCACCCTTATTTGATAAAGATGAATTATTTTCACTCTAGTGCGAAAGAGACTGAATTAAGATTTTACCCATATATCTGTAGGAGACGTAACCGAGCGTCCCTTAACCTAAATTATACTTAGTGCAATCATCGCGAGCAATTTACGATCGGGGTTTCCTTCCGAATACACTCTCATTGAAGAATATCAACTGCGCGTCTTCTTATCGATTAGCCCTTTTATCAGTGACCAAGTCGTCAAGTGCTGCCGCCCTGCGGCCAAGACTTGCAAGTAGCGACTGCGCGACGGCGCAGCGGAAGCGTGTCCTCACAAAGAGCAGGTGCATTCGTTTCTCACGACAGTAAATTAATTCGTGAACACGGCGGTGGGACGCAACAATAGAATCGCGTATAGCGCTCGAAAATTGCCGTCCGTTAAACTTCCCGGAGCACCATTGGGGAGCGCCCGAGGAAGATCCTGAAAATGAAGTCGATTCGCTGAGGGAATCGGAGAGATAACGACTGTACCGATCGAGGCGGTGGAATCTCCACCGACCATGCGTTATTTTCCGAACCGCACCAGCAGCGGCGTGCGAGCCACGCCCCCTTCTCTGTCCTCGGACATCACGTATTCACGAGTCTGCGAGGCCCCGCTGTCACGCGCTGGTGGTAAACACGTTCCGCGCCGCGACCCACGAAACCGAAAGTGGGAAAGAGAGTAAAGGGGCCCCGTTATTCATTTTTTCACCCGCTTTTCCCTTTAGTCTCTTCCCGCGGCCTCCAAAGCTTTGTCTCCCGAGTTTTTTGTTTCACTTTCGCGCAGCAGTAGAAACGCCGGAAAAAAAAGAAATTACGTCATGAGTTGTGAAAGTGGCCGCGCTCTGATCGTAAGGAAGCCCTTCGAAGGACGATGAGGTTCCCTAAGTGCCGTGAAAACTGAAGGGCTACGTCGTAACAACCGAGGTGCTGTTCCCCACGAGTCCTCCGTGGGACTGTCCTGCGCCGCCCCGCATATCGCAGACAAGGAGAAGGCACGTCACGTGGTTCGCCGGCGTGAGCTGGTCACCGGAGGAGGGAATGAGGGGCGGTGGAGGAGAGGTGCAATAGCGAGAGGAGGAGAGGCCGCGAGGGCAGTATCGAACCGGCTCTCGAGTTGAGTCGACTCCGGTTTGCGAATCTCCTTTGCCTTAGAACGCAGAGTATCATCCGCTCAAACCGGCGACGGCTCACATCGGCGTCGAATCTTCGGGGATCTGGACACCAGTTCCACCAAACTATTAGTGTGCACGATTCGAACGATTTCAGCGCAGATACCGAGCGATAAAGGCAATCTTTATCGGAAGACCCCTTGGGTCTGGAAGACGTCTCATGGTAGACGGCCACCGCGGATAGCGAGAATCGTCCGGTGGTGGTAGGACGATGGATCCGGAAGAGGGAGGGCCCGGCCCTCCCAAGAAGGGCAAATTAGTAGCAGAGGATAAAGCCAAGCAAGAGGTCGCTATGGATTCTCCGTCCAGAAGCCGCCTTCGGGACCGCGTTGATTTTTACGAGAAGATATGCTCCCTGTCTTCCCCGGTACAGTCCCCGAGAGCTAAGGAGTTGAAAGGGGGAGTGGTGGATGTGGGAGAGATTGAGAAGCGCCTTGAGGAGCGGCGACAACAACTTGCTGAGCAGTCGAGGGAATCTACTCCGTCCCCGCGCGCCCATCTGAAATCCGTACCACGGAGGCAGTCCTCCGAAGGAGGAGAGTCTTTCGAGGAAGTGTTTGAAAGGGTTGTAGAAGAAGGGGACGACGGTGGCAACAAATTGGTGCAGGTGGAGCGCATAACGGTGCAGAAGACGGTGAGAGAAATGTATAGCACCCGCCCCATAAGCATTGGAAGCCGAAAGGGCAGTGCCGCAAGCAGCAGTGGTAGCAGCGGCGCTGGTGCCTCTTTCAGAAGCCCTACGTCCCCAGACCGGCACACCCACTGGTCCAAAGACGAAAGAACCCCTTCGGAGGAACGACTTCAGGACTCGGCCTACCACACTGTCAGCCATGCCGCCCCTGCCGGAGCCTCCGGCGAGACCAGTGGTCGCATGGCCATGTCTAAGTCCTCCTCCGTGTCATCACTAAGTTCCCGAACCGGAGGTCGTTTTCCGTCTGAGGAATGTATCCAGATGTCGGGAGATTGGGCAGAGAGGGCCAGCGAGACCGATGCCGGGAGGCCCGCGACCGTGTCCTCTTCGGGAGATTGGTATGCAGAATACAAGAGCCAGACGTTCCAAAACGTTGCCGCTCGGATGGAACATGTGAGGAGCAGACAAGAGTACGACTCGCAAATCGCCGCGATCAAAGGTGAGGGAATGACCTCCCATCACGTCTCAGTGTTTTCTTCTCTTCCACTCTCCTTGTGGGATTATTTTTTGTTCACAATTTACCGAAGACTGTTGCTATAAAGTAGAATTGCCTTATTTTTTCGCCATTGGTCGGAACTTATGTTCGGACTTCACGAAGTTACAAAATGTATTTCTTTTATTTATTCCCTCAGTTTGTGCCGTAGAGTGGAATATCCAAGTTATGCAAAGAAGTATAATCTATCCCGAAACTCGAAATACGAAAAATATGTTAACTGTTACCCCACAGTAGTTTGCGAAACTAAAAAAGTGATCGTGAAGTTATTTTAGCATGCAGTGTGTTATATGAGTTAGTGACGATTTTATAATGCAAAATACCAATATTTCGAGCCAGAAAGGTTGTCTTGGACACGAATAAGTTCCATCCCCGCACTTAAAGATTAAGCGTGTGACACCTGGATTCCATCATCAGTTGGTGTATATTATGTTCGTGATTACATTTACGGAATTTCGCTCTTCCTTCAACTCGCCGACAGAGATCATTGTCACTTAGTAATTGTGTCGCAGAAGTCAATTAACGAGATTGGCGTCGTCGTGGGTGTCTTTCCTTAGGCCACGCCCACTTCGACGTAGAGTTTCCTTCGTGATTCACGTGACAGTCGAGCATTCATGGGCGGTATTCTTTCATCCCCTCAGAGAAGCTCAGCGTTATCGTCAGGATTTGTATTTGCTATTTTTTCCACCCGGTTTTTGTGTTTATCAGTTCTCATTTGATCGCGTTCCTGTTAGATCACCTCCCGTTGCAATCGCGAGTCCTTAATTGCATTTCCGCTATAAATCATTCTGAGACTTCAGCGTTAACTCAGATTTCAGATTCTCATCGCTATTTGAGGCTGCGATGATATCGACATGTTTTTCTGGCATAGTTTTGTAAATCTTAATAGCTCTCCCGCGGTTACATCGTTCATAACGCTGGAGGTGTGAGATTTTTCAAAATCTGTGACAGTTATTAGAGAAATGTTTACCGATAAGTTGTGGGGCGTCATCAAAGTTTTATTGTGGCCTAAAAGAGATTGATCTATCAAAAAGAAAGAGAGATTTTAGTTTCCATAGTATTTGCTAGAATGAACGTATCCGGATGCTGAATGTCACTAATTTGGCGAAGTGGAGGAGTTAGCGAGCATCTTTCCCGAAAGTGACTTCAAGCCGGCGGAGGAGTGCTTGTTTAATGATCGTATGACCTTCACGTAGGCGCAATGTCAACCGCAAAGCGAGAGAAGCAAGGTTGCGAGGATTAGGACATTCAGAATTTAAAATTCCATCCACTTTCGGGCGAGAATTGTTTGCTTTAAGTGCTCTCTTCCTTTTCCACCGAATTCCATTTATTTCGCTTCGCTAAGCGACCAAAGGAGAAAAGCGATTTCCGAAGTTGCGTTAATCCGAAATATGAGTTAAATATTTACGATCATTGATATCGAATTCAGTAGAAGACACTCATTTCCGGAAGACATTCTATCTCCCGATTTTGCATTACCTCAGTACCCTCTACGGGATGCCAATAATGGGCGACAGAATTGATATATTCTTTCTAAATCAAATTATTTAATTTTATAATCTCCCAATCATTTTTTTAACGGTCAATCGAGATTCTCAGAATCGCCGGACTTAACAATATAAAACATTATACTTTATTGTATGGTTTAATTGTCGCATGAGGTTTCGGATACATCATTAGTAATGAAGGCTATGAAATTAATGGCATTATATATATACTAATGCAGATTGAGGAAACAATGACTTTTGCTCGAAGTTAGTTATTGATTTTGCGATAACTTGAATTTGCGCAGGGTGCAGAACTAATGAGATTTGCTTATCCTCATGGTAACCCCAATGTTAAGCTTTTGTTGGTAACTTATTTTTCATTTCTCTGAGTGAATTTTTCAATTCCAAGTATGCCGGATTTATGCATCTTCTGTAAATCACATATTGTACTTTAGCCTAAAGTATCTAACTAACGTATATTTGTTATATTCATGCACACGATCGAAGTGAAGGCAAAAAGTTAGGTTAGTTTTCATTGCAGCGAACGAGTTATGAATTACCATAAAACACCAGTTTTCGAACGCCCAAGTGATCTTCTGTATTCTTCGCTTCAATCCTCGATGTTTATTGGATCCTCTTTGGGTATACTTCCTTATCTCTTTTTCGAATTCGCAGAATGGACACCCCACCCCTCTTAATCTGAAGTTTCCTTGGGCAAACAGTGCAAATAAATACCATATTGGAAGCCGTAAAACGATTTGTCGCTGCCTACGGCGTAGATAACTATTGTAAAATCTTGCGCGTTTGATATTGGGACAGGCCTCCATTCGCCCGATTTCCAAGATCACGTCGGGATTTCTGCTGTTACAGGGCGTATTTTTGACATGCAACGATAGAAATTCTTTCTTAAAATTGAGATATCTTCTTCTCACCACAACATAAGCATGTAATGATGGTTAAAATGCAGAGTTCAGATTTTGTACTTATGTGTCTCAAAGTGAAGAAATTAATAAGATTAAAAATCATAACATTGGGCTGTGAAGCGTAAACTCATATGAAGGGAAAAATGTATTCTTTAATAAACCTTCCCTCATTTTGAGATGTTGTGGAATTTACTCTAATATATCCACATATCTCTGTGTTTTTAAACAAATGATATATTTTGGCGAGATAAATTTGATACCTTCTACGTCTTTCTACATCTAGTGTGAAGACCTACCATTGAAAACCAGTATCTCAAATTTCGGCGAAATAAGATATTATCCGTAGATAATAGACGTTTGTACGTTTGATTTTTAGGCCATTTGCAAAAAAAACACGATGTCATTACAACGTATAGTTTGAGGATGGAAACTCATTAATGGCAATCTTTAATCCCAATAATTAATTGTATTTTCTGAACGAAAGTATTTAGGATTTTTTTATTTAAAATACTAATCTAAGTAGTTTGTACCTGTCTCCACTTTTCGTTTTCGGAGAAAAAGACTGGAATTTATATCGTCCAATATAGAATCGATCGCGTTTTTAAAATTTACATTATTTAACCTTGATCGGAATTATTTGCTTTTCTAACTTAGATATTGACAAAAACCAAAGAAGTCGAGTCCTGAGGTATGAAAATATTTTAACCCTCTTTGAAAAGCTGCGGACAGCTACTTTTTTTTCCTGTTTTCAGAACTAATTTCTGGGATCATATCGAAAATCTTTCCTCGTATAATCTCAAGAAAGAGGCGTACAAAGAATTTCCTTCCCTAGATATGTAAAAGAGATTGAGATTCAAATCTTAGCTGGTTACATCTTTAAATTCATAGTAGCGGCTGATATTTGGATGTGCATGCTTTTCGAAGAAATCGAATTGTCATTCGCAGCGCATGGCCATTCTCTTCCTATCGCATTTACTTCATGAAGTGCGAAATAACGCGAGGACAGTTGTTCTGCTGCTCCGTTTAGGGAGACAATTATGTGGCCTGGAACTTAAGGAAAGTTAATAAATAATGTAGTAGACAAGAGAAAGTTAGCGGATGAATAGATCGTTAAACGCGGCAGAAAGAATAAGAATTCACTGATGGAATGAGGGAAAGAAAAAGTTGGGTGGGGCAGTTCCTTTGAGGGAATCGATTACCAAAACAGTACGAACGAATCCTAGGCTAAGGAATGTGGAAAGACTACAATGGAGTTTGTTGATATAGTAAAATATCGGCGGTATTCTTCCTCGGGCCATTCCTATTCGTTGCATCCCGATTTAATTTGCTTGGCTAAGTTTGCGGACTCAGTACCACTTTAATAATGAAAGAGGATTAAAATCACCCATATGGAGACATATCAATCATTCGATGATTTACTCCGTGAGAAAAGTGATGCGTAATTTACTGAAACTCTACTTTTCTTAGACCCGGTATTATTATGTACACGTAAAATGGACTTTAACCTACCCTATGGCCTGGTATCATAAAGGTTTGCTAGAGATAGAGTGAAAATTACTGTTAATATCCGTGCTAATGTATCATATATACAGGAGATTAACAAAGTTTTTACTTTATCTCTAACAAACTATGAAAATACAGAGTCCTAAAGTGAGCTTAAGTCGAAGTCCATTATAATACAGGGTCTCAATCTTTCTAAATATTTCTTTTTATCGAATATTTTTTCCCATTGTCGAATTAATTTGGGAAGCCATATATAACTTATAACTGGGATGAAGAATATAGTTTTGGGGTAATGAGATCCGCATCGCACGCCAATGCTCTATTAGCAATTCCCAGAGAAGCTCCTGTTTTCGATGATTTACTTTCGCTTGTCATCGACACGACGCGTTCCAGTTTTATAGATTTAGATTGGTGTGTCGCAATGCGGAATCACCTACTTAAGCGGTTCCATTCCGATTAATATGCATACGCTTTAATTTATCAAAAATTGACTTTTTCTACGCGCCATATGGAAATCATTCCACCGCTAACCCGTAATTTCGATTCCATCGATGTGCTACTCCCTTAACCTTCGTTGTGGCGTTCTTTTGATCTGAGTTTCCCAACTGTTTGGGGTTCATTCAAGTCTTAACTGGTCTTTACATTGGTGCCCTTAATTATTTGTCATCTATCGATGAGAAAGATGTGATTCACAGATTCCACATCATGCAGTGTTGTTTAAAAACGATATGATAAAGTTTTGAATGCACCAGAAAGAACGGAAATGCTGAGGCACCACAAGCTAACCAGACAATCTCCTTTGACACAGACGCATCTACGTCTTAAAACGTCTGGAATGTTCGGTCCATTCATTGGTTACCTCTGCCAGAATCGATCACTCTCAAAAAATGTCGCATCGTTTCTATTCTTCTTGTGATGAAGCTTGATAATATAATTTATTCTCGTAGTATTTTTGCAGAGTTTGGTGCAATAAAAAGTTGAATATGGAATTTCTATATGATCTCGATATCTACTCCTATATATCTTATATAAGCTCTCAAATTCGAAGAAAGATACGTTTTAATCTAATATGATAAGCGAGACCATCTGATTAATCGATGCTAATCTTCTACAATCATACTTAAGTTAAATATCAGTGTTTTTGTTGCGTTGCATATCCGTATATTTTCATTAAATGTAAACATTTTTCGGGGCAATAGAGGCAAATGTGTGTCCAATTTTCCAAAGAAAACGCATTTCGCCTCCTTCTACGCGATTTCCTTCCTCTAGGGAGTGATTAGCTATGTTTTAATATACTGCTTCTCACCTTATAAAACTTCTTATTGGTTGTTTTTCCATGTGGTAGCTTTCCACAGGCTACATTCATTTTCCATCTATTCATTTTTTCAACCATTTTCGTTTCATTTTATTGAAGTATTTACCTTATATATTTATGCTGCTTTTGTATGTATTTCTTATTCCTTCGCTTTTTATATTTTCGTGTTATTTTATTTTCGAATATTTCCCTTTACAAGTATAACTCACTCTGCTTTAGATAGCAATCATTTTGATGGCTTGAAATAATCGCTTAGGATGTTTTCTGTGTTTCTTCACTTTACTTTGTGGATTAATCAGGCATCTTATCCATCTATCCATCATTTCAGATGAAAAATAGACCAGGAATTGAAACAGAAAGTAAAGTTTATTTTGTAAAGTTTTAGAAAATTAAATTTTATTTGAGTCACTGATTCGACTCAGTTTCTCTGTTTCAATTCCTGAGATGGATTTCCACCAAGTCGCTGCTTCAGTACTTGATGATAAAACGTAGAAGTTTCATTGAATGCATTCGTTCAATTGTCGTTACAATTATGCTGTTGCGTGTGTTTCAATTCATCAGTAATTTATTCTCACGAATATATTGTTGACTCCCCGTGTATAATTTTTTCTCCAAGCAAAATGCATTTAGTTTACATTTTTGTACCAAATTGACATACAATCAAACAAAATAAGTAAACTTAAATCTACGCCTCGCGTACGAATGTCGTCGAAATTCGACCACGATGGATTTTTCGTAACTATGGTCACGGAGCGGTGCCTCGAAACGAAGCATCAGCAGGTCAGATGCCCCGTTCTGTGTCTCGGACAGATTCAGAGGTTATTATCATGCATCGTGTGGAAATCTTTCGCCAGGATGTCTTGAATACATAATCGTGCGGCGGTGAAAGAATAAGAAATCTTTCCCAGGAAATTCCAGGCTCTTGTATAACGGAATTGCGACTTTCTGCGGAATTTAATCAGGCCCGGGAAATCCAGGTGGGGTAGCTTCAGGCGCGTTTTCTTTGCTTGCTAAACATTTGTCCTTGTTTGAGGGTTTATGCTGAGGTATAGATTGAGCAAGATTATACAGCTTCCCAAAAATCCGCATTAAGCACCGTTTAGTGCTAACGATTTATCGAACGATTTTTCTTATTGGACAGATTTGATGTCCAATATGAAGGTTCAGCCCCTGAAGATAGAGATTTAACCTATGCTTACACCTTCCAATTGGCCATCCAATCTGTCCAATAAGAAGAATCATTCGATTAACTGTTAGTTTTAAACGGGGCACAGTTCTCTTTATCATAATTACTTATTAGTTATCTCAGAGCTCAGATTTTCTAAAATTTATCCACCCGCTAGCGAACTATGTCTTCTGAGATGAGCACCCAAATCTTCTCACATTTCCCGAAAACGGCCAATGAGAGAAACATATCCATACCAGTGAGCCAGTCCACGTAATATTTTGGCTGGTCTGTGTCTCTATTCATGAGTGAAGTTCTGTGTATTATTTGATTGGAAACGATTATCGGATTTCATATTATCAGATCATCATTTTACTGTGCATTAGGATTTAAACTTTCACTTATTTATATACTCCACCATATTTTGTATGTAAAAATTCTAAAATGGATCAATGGCTGTGTCTTACAATCTATTGTGAATAACGAAGCCCTAAAAATGGTAGGTTTGCTAGGAAAAACACAAATGTGTAGGTATTTTTGGGGCCTGGATTTCAACCTGGGTGTTCAATTATTTCGAATGGAGGAAATAAATTCCGATATATAAGAATTTCGAATAACGAGCCGAATCATGGAACGAATTAAACTCTTTTAGTGAGGTATCATTGAAAATAGAATGCGAAATTAAAATGTTAGGATTTATCAGAGTGCCGAAGACATTTTTATTTTTCTCTTTTAGTTAATAAAATTCAATGAACATCTTTTTGTTAGTCTCTAAATCTTTAGTTTCATTCGAGAGGGGCTTGGCGTTGGCGGTGGATGAAAATAATGTTACTGTGTATTACTTCTCCCTGAGATCGCTCATCAACTTTTATCTCACAGATCTTGAATTCCGCTCATAATGCCATTATTCTTTCGTTCACACAGACACAACACCTGAGAAATTTAAGTTTATGTTTTTTGTGATCCTAGAAATGCGTCGTTAAGGAAAAGAAAGCGAATGTCTACTCTCCGTCGCCCCTCGATTTTCGCAATTCTTCAAACGAAGGAGTTCCTTCCCCAGTTTCTCCCAAGTGCAGTTTCCTGACAAACAGACGAACCCGAATCCGGCGCATAATCAGGGCCCCACGTTGCCAAATCGTCTCTAACCATGGAGGATGCTTCGGAGATTTTATCCCCTCCTTTTGATAGTGTGGCGAAACCCTTTAGAGCGACCCGAAGTTTAGAACGCAAGTAAAAGGGAACGTAAGGGAAAGATTTAGTAGAGACTATTGCGGCAAAAATGCCTTATTGGTGAATGATATGGTATAGGTCTGCCTTTAAAGTATTCAGCCTGAAGACAGGTTAAACCTCATCCCCTTTAGCATTTCCTACCAAGATCTAGGAAAGGAGAATGAGGCTTACTTGGCAAGATGTGGAGTGAGGTAGTTTGCCCTTGCTTTCCTCTCCGAGCCAAAATGTTATTATATAAATGTTATAGCGGAGCAAATCCACGCAAGTGAAGCGCAATTACTCAACGAGTAATACCTTACGTAGCATTCCATTCAGAGAGACCTTAATCAATTCCGTTATTTAGCATCCTTCATACCTCCAGGGAAGGATTAGGTGCTGCAGGCGCTAGCTGAGGGCCTCATCTATTATGAGACTGTGCTACTAAATTATAAGTAACTAATTGTTCTGGTTTTTCGCTTTAAGAAAGATTTTAGTTTTTGTTGAGTAAGTCTACGTAATATGTTTACATAACATCGTTTATTCCACTAGATAATGTAAAAAAAGTCTATCCAACATTCATTGTCATTCATAGAAATACTATGGTATACAAGTTTTCATTGTTTGATTGTTGTCTCAGTCAGATTATCCAATGTAAACCATTTCAGTTGAGACTTCGTTTTAGTACTTATGAATGAAGTAGCTATTTATGTCTGTCTGCTGTTTTAAAATGGTTATAACTCAAATAATGAAAGTGCAATCTTTAAGGTAAAATCCATTGCTCTTATTCACTTAAAATTGATTTGTATGAAAAGTCTACTTGTCTTTTAAAGAAAAAATTTGTTACTTAGAAAGATATAAAATCTTTCGCCTGTCGTCTTTTTTGAATAAACCAGGGCCTTTGTCTTTCTAAATCAACATTTGCTGTATCACAAAGTATTTCTTGGTTACACATAATTTTGTTAATTTGTATTCACCGTTTGATTTCACTTGTAAGGGTATTTCACTTGTTGAGTAGACCTCTGTGGTACCTCAAGCAATCTAATTAATCTTTTAATTATATTCGCATGACTCCGCGGAAGAAGCCGCTTTATCCCTTTTTTTGTAATTCTGTTCCCGAGGACTTTTTCCTTAAAAATTGCAATTAAAATTGGAACTATTTTTACATTCCATTTGGACCTTTTAAAAGAGTTCATTGGGGTATTTTCTGTGTGTTTTGAGAAGACTTAACAAAGAGATGTTTGTAAGTTGGAGTATCAAAACAAGTTTTGGTATTAACGAAACACCTCAACTACATCAATCGTATCTGAGAAAAGTTTCAATGCAGCTAACTAAAGATGATATCGCTTTTGAGTGAAGAGATTTTCTAGTTAATTAAGTCTTGAGAAAGATCCGGTTTTCTCTTTTAACCTCGGTACAGGAGAGGATATTTATTTGGAGTCTATCGCAATTTAGCATGAAATATTTCGTAACGTATATTTCTTTTCACTGTGGTATTTTTTCGCATATTTCTATGGAAGAAATCAAAGAGTACGAGCAGAATCGGGACATGAAGTGAGGTTAGCAAACACACCAAAGGGTGATAGCTTGCCCCAGAGGATTTATTTTTAATAGGTATGCAATGAAGCTTTAAGTTGCGATATGTGATAAAAAATTAAAAATACAAGTTTTATCGTTTGAAGAAAAGCCAATTTTTGTGAAATCCGTTAAAGATATCATATTGAGGCCAAAGAAGTACACTTGACGTATCGCTCATTTTTTATGTGGTAAGGAATCTCTTAAACTTATGCAAATGTATCTCAAGAGATTCATCCGATTGCGGTGGTCGAGGAAGAGTTATGTATCAGTGACAGCTTTCAGCTCATCACTTAGAAATCATCGATACGAATTAATTGCTCGTCTGATCAGTCATTGATCGTATTTTATTTGGGTATAATATTTATCTAATCTATAATTTTCATTAACGTATCCTAGTAACAGAAAGTACACAATTATGATCATCGACACCATACGAGTATAATATTTTATATAAGAGTATTTCGCCCTAATGATGGATTTTTTCCCACTTTCTTTCGTATTTCCCAACCCAGAAATATTCCTTCGGGATCGCAATACTTAGGCGAGATATAATATAGCGTATTTGATTCTATCTTAATTTCTATTTGAATTTAGTCGAAAATCTTCAAAAATGAAAGAAAGCAGTATGCTAATTGGCATTGTATATTGTATACATAGTAGAATTAGTACATATTATTAACTCTCTATGTACCTGCTCCTCTTTGAAGATCGCAGAAATGATACTTGTTATCGTAGTTCTCCGTACAACACACGGAATAGGGCGATGAACGATGGTATAATATTCCCGTAAACATTTTCATCGTTAGAAACCTCTTGCGCTTGACATTGAACGAAGCAGAGGGACTAAGCTCACCATTTTAAAGCAGCCAATCCGCAGTTGGCGCACACGTGAATGACCTCGGCGGTATTCGAACTCACGACCTCAAAAGTGAGCAGGAGAGAAACCATCTCCGAAACTCGTCAACCGGCCGATCGTAACGGGAGTTTCGTATAGAAAGTCAAAGCATTCGTTTAAGCGGTAAGATAATCGTCTTTATTAGGGCAAGACGAAAGCTCCCTCCGACTTGATCCATAAATTAATCCCATTGCGGGCGAGATGTTTTCTCTTTTCGACATCAGCGATGCTTCATCTTATACCCGGCGCAAAGAGCAATATTTAATCTTTTATCTACTTTTCCCACAAAAAACGTGATTTTTATCCCATTCACATCAAAGTATTTGTGCGTCTAAATCATGAAATACGCAGAAATATTCTTTTAAGCTTCCGTTAACGTTTATGCGTTCGAAGCATATTCTAGCACTCGTTGAATCGTTAGTTTACGGGACAAAGACTTGCATGTAAGCCACATATTTATTTAAGAAAATATGAGGAACTTCGAGTTTTAGCGCCCATTCTACCCACCTCCAGCGATTAAAACTGAGTTATCACTTAAATGGAGAAAAAGACTTTGAATGATTTGAATGCTTTGAATGAACGAACTACGTATTCGTTTTTATCTTAGGAATAAATCTTAGGTGTTTACGTAAAACAATTTTCCCGAAAATTAAACATTCAGGCGTCAAGTTGTATTTAGTTGCATTTGTCTTCTCTCTCCTCTATCTTCATTAAGATCAAAGTTCTTTATGTTTCTAATCTTCATCCATTATCCTAATTATGCCCGAATTTAATTCCTCTATGTAGTCCTTATTTACTTTTCTTACACATCACTGTATACTCTCTACTTTATTCTAGACATTTTATTCCTAATACTCTATTATTATTTTTTAAAATTCTAAGTCGCATGTTATACACCTTTTTCTATTTTTCTCTCAAATCCATTCATTTAAATTCCAATTCTTTTCATTTCTATAGCAAATATCCGAGAAACATGGAAATGCATTTTTCGTTCTTGTAATGATTCGGATGAAGGATGTAGAAAGGAGGTTGCTTTCGAAATTCTTGCAAGTAAATTGAAGCCCGTCGATTGAGAGGATGTAGGAAAGAGGGTTATATGGAAACAGTTATGAAAGATAACTGAATTTCTTCAGCTGAAAGTATATTGGAAACATTTTAAGATGCTTTAAATCATGAAGTATAAAATTCAGAGGACTAGAGCAGAAAAGGCCGAAGGCTGTTTGCAGAAATTCAGATGTGATTGTGAAGAGGTTAAGTGGTGTTAACTCACCCCATCATCGACACCGAAACCGTGGTCCTGTAATTAAATATTATTTGCACATTATATACGTAATTTTTGTGCATTTTTTTGGAAAACTAAAAACGATTGCTGAAATTATTTTTTCGAAAAACATGAGTTTAATGAATGATAGTAGGAAGAAGGACAAAAAGATGAGGCAATTAAAGGTGAAATATGATATGGAAGAGGGGGAATAATTGAGCAATACCAAGTCCATGCACAATAAATCTGAATGTAAGCTAATTAACTTCATAGAGTAAACCTGTGAAAAAGGTACCATAGAAATCATCATCAGTTTGCACCAAACATCATTAGTTTGGCCAGTGAACATGATTTGCTACGAATGTGAATTCATTTATTTTTTGAAGGGAAAAGTTGTTAAATGAGATGGACTTGATTTAAAAGTGACGGAGGTGGAATCAAAGATCAAAATCAACTTGTAGTGGGAAACGGTGGCAAGCAAGCGGGAGATATCCCAGTATTCTAAACGATAACGATAAGATTTTGGTTGAAATGATAACGTTTTCTAAAAGATTACACCGTGTCTTATAAAAGTGTAAATATTTAAAGTCTGCATCTAGAAAACAGATGAAAAAATAATAGATGATTATAGACAGTAAATATTTATTCATCCGTTTCATCAGTTGCATTAATTATCAGTTGTTTTCATGAAAGCCCGCAAGCTGCAATTATCATGGTATTTATCATTTTGCATTTTCTCCGTTGAGAATCTTTAGCTGAAAAGGGGTAATCGTCGTAAAGAAGGATCTAATTTCTAGACTGGTGCGTGTTTCATTCAACGGATCGCAGTGGGACCGTAAAAAGTCCTAATTTTTTCGAAAATTCAGAGGAAGCCTTAGTATTTTATGCTCTTAACTATTTAATAGGCTTTTATTAGTGTTATAAAGGAAATAGCCACTCAGCCTAAAGGCTATATCACTTGAAAATTATGTTCAATGTCAACCCTTTTAAGTCGAGAAAGAAGAAATTTGACGTTAGAACAAAGAAATTTTAAAGTGCTTCATTGATATATACAAGGGTTCTCCTTTAATAACTTTCAAAATGCATTCTATTTTGGACTCACCTTATCCGTTTACAACGCAAAGGGTATAAATTAAATAAGAAAGGGTAGAAAACATATAGCGTCGCGCTGATCGGCAGCCTCCTTGCTGTCCTTATTACGTATCATAACTTTCTGAACTGATTTGGATACTAAATAAGTAAACTATCTAATAGAACTTTGTTACTCCAACGAAGTTTTTAATGGAATTTTTATAACTCTGTATTGACATGAAGGAATTCCATATAAGATAAGAATTATCTGAAACTGTTTGGAATTCAAATTTAAACAGTTTATTCAGTTTAGTTAGTTTAGTAAGTATTAATTATTTATTTTAATTATTAAGTTATAATAATTATTAAAATTTAAGTAAAGTTTCGCATGATTTTTAACTACAAAAATTGGGTTAGGATGCTGTTATTATTACAGTTCCACGAAATGAATGTTGTACATTATGATTGCTCATAGAATATGAATAAAACCAGAAAAGGTAGGAAACATAGCGTCGCGCTAATTTACAGCCTCTTCGATGTCCTTGTTCTAATCATAAGAATCCCCCCCACGAATCGCCTCACTTTGATTAACGAATTCAACGATCGGCCGTTGGAAATAGTCGCCTCTGGAGAAATAAACTGTTGAAATTTTCACTGCACTATTTAATTTTCTACTCCATAAAGCATTTAGTTTAACGTAATCCAATTTCCTTTGGAGGTGACATTAATCAAGGAAGGAGAAAATTCTATTAGGTTTTCATTAGACTTTAATAGTATTCACTATAAAACCAATACTCTCTCAACGTCGACTATAAATGTGATGCGTTAGCAACCGAATTAAATTCGTTGTCGTTTATTTCGATAATTATTCGACTGAAAACAACTGATAGATCCATCTCTTTGGTCGTAGAGCGGTTTTTAAAATACCTCTGGTTTTTAATTTAATAGTTATCGTAAATGCAGGTCCTATGTGACTCCAACATTTTTTTCATGAGGATTGATAGTTAATCATATTTCTACCAAGTCAAAGTTCAAATAATTACTTGGAATAAACAGTTAAAGAACGTTTAATGTCGAAAAAATTGAGACTGAAATTAATTGTACTATAAAAAAAATCTATTCGTAATAATTACTATGAAAACAGGTCATTTTACCGCATTGTGGTTTTTGAGGTAATATTTTTTTATGACTTTCAGTTCTATCAAATTTGAACTACATCTGTCCGTTATCACATTATTACAGTCAGATAATGTTCTAATCCTGTTTTTATTTAGTTATCAACATGTTGTTATGTAAATCATCTTAAACTCTTACGTAAATTAAAAAGGTTTTCTTTGAAATTTAAGTAGTATTAATCGTAAATGTAAGTCTTCAGGGTACGGCATCATGGAGCTTTCTCTCCGACGAATGTTTATTTCGTTCCGGGAAACGTGAATTCTCGTTACGAATAACAGTGACGTAGTGGAGATTTTACGATCGCATGTCTATAAACTTGCTACCCGAGCAGAATATGGATGGGGATCGATGGAGTGTAAGGAAAGGGTGAGAGGTTGAAGGGGAGAGAGAGGGAGTGACCCAATTCTGGGGGAACGCCCATCTCTCGCTCATCTCCGACTCATTCATCTTCCAGACAACGTCTCTCCCTATTCCCTGCTTTCCCCCGTTTTTGTCGGCCGTCGAAATGCGAAACCGCGAAGGGGGGAAGCCCTCAAAGCGGACGGGACGAAGACTCATAAAACGCTCTGATTTACCATTGAAATTTTCGCCTAGTTCCAATTCTAAATCCGCGATGAGCTTTTTGAGATTCCTTTGATTGTTATTTACAAGCGGTGCAAACCTGTTATTTTCGCATCCTGGCTAAAATGTCGTAGCCCAGTTATTTCTTCGCCGCTTTTTGCGATGGTAATCTACGTATGGGTACGTGCAGATCAGCGGTGAGCAACTGTCTCTCACCTGGGGCAAGATTAACTAGAACCTAATTCTTGGCGGGACAAATTCAGTGCTGAAGGAACAAGTACCTATCAAAGCGTTTTAGCCAAAAATCAACTTGATATTGGTTATGATAACAGCATGAAAATGGGAATAATTTGAGGACCGGAAAATGTTTTTTTTTGTGGAAGATAACTGCTCATCCAGATTTAGACGGAATAAATTAGTAAACTGGGACAATAATTTGAAATTTAGATGAAATGTTTCGTATTCTTCCGATAAACATGTGATAAAAATATGCCTTGTCAAATGATGAACGAAAATGTTTCGTAATTGACTGAGCTCGATCTTTTGTTTTGTACTTGTTATGCAACTCAGTCGAATATTTGTGATATTGCACAACCATTGTCGTACATTAAATTAACAATTCGTCATTTGGCTAGTAAAAATTGTTTCGCTAAATATAACTTTTCAACGTGAATTTGGTAAGTATGAATGTCATTTTTATTCGTGATTCTGCAAATCGCACCTATGTGACATTTACCAAGCAAAAAGGTGTAATTTTCCTTGCAGTTATTGGTGGATTATGAGGAATAACTTAGCGAATTATTGATTTTATTAATTTTTTATTGATATGATTGTAAACTCGACGAACTGAAAACTTGTTTTCCATAATAATAAGTGTGACCTCTATATGAAATAATATGTCATGGCCAAATTCTCAGCATTTCTCTTCTCAACACATTACGGATGATGGACATCAACTCTCTATATTTACCATCCTCACTCAAAATAATTTTATCAAATGCATTAATTCCGGTGCGGTGGAGCTCATTTGTTTTTTAAACTATGGAGGCTGAGTATCTCGAAATAGAATAAGATTTATTGTGCTCATTAGGAAATACTTTCAGGTAATGTTTGTTCAAAATGAAGATTCGAGGGTTAGGGAATTTTCGTTCTCCTGTAAGAATATAGATTTATGCTCTTATATGTCTAGTGAATTCTGAAATGATTCCGTCGCGTAAAATCAGTGAGTCATGTATGTCTGTGAAGTATTCATCCCAAAAGCTCAATTTTTAATCCCTAAACCATTAGCTACCAACTTTAACACTTTACATTGCTTTCAGTTACGAATGACCAAGGTGAATGTCACAATCCAGCATCATTCATGTCTCAGTAGCTTTCGTATTATCAAGAACCAGGAGCAAAATTAGGAAGACGAATGAAAAATATTATTTTTGTATCCTGAATTTCAAAATATTCCATTCATCAAAATATGGGTGCAGAAACAGAGAGAGGCTGAACATCTGGAAATGGAATTTTTATTCCCTACTCTAATCCTGTTTCTTACTTTGTCTAGATTTGAGTTTACGCCTTTTTTAGGATTTACTAGTTGTGGTTTTAAGTTTAATAGAAAAATAGACTTCTTAATTTAAACATCGCCCGTGTAAACACGTCATTTATTTATCACCTTAAATGATTACAAATAAAAGATTCGCTGAATTTAATTCTCAAATAAAACCGGAGAATTATATCAGCATTGGATTCACAATATTCGCCTTGTCTAGAAGCTTGCCACATGTTCTATGATCTTCCCTGTTTTAGCGTATGATCCCGGTCAAATTTTCTGTAGTCCTAGTTTGGTGGAAAAACTCTAAGGAAGAATATGATGTAAAACACGGAGATTTCAATCGGAGAAATCATTTGAGCGCAAATTTTCTTAACATTGTAACGCTTCATACACTTAAGAGTGTCTTAAATGCATACGAAGTTAACTCAGACTAAGTTTGAAGAAAACATTTCGTGTTTTCGTGTTTAAGAAAACATTTCCGCATCAAAATTTGAGAGACCCTGGTTTCTTACCGTAAGAATATGGTACTTACTTAAGTGTTCTACCATTCGGTAGGTCCCTGTGTCCTAATATTCCCTATCCAAAGCCCTTTCCTTCGTTACTTGTTAACTCTCCCCACCTTTTATGTCATCTAACATCTTTTGCCTCTGCCTACCCCTCTGTCTTTCCCTTGCATTCTACCCTCAATTACATTCTTCAGCAGTCCCTCTCCTCTCAATATTTGACCCACCCATTTCTTCTGCTGGCGCTTAATTACTTCAATTAAAACCCTCTCCTCCCCAACCATTCCTTTACGTTTAAGAATATGGTAACCCAACCTAAATGTAATCTTGAAAATATCTCACAGTCGGGGAAATATTTTCGAAAAACGCCGCTCAAATACTTGTATTAAGATTAGTTTCTTTCCAAATTCATTAAAATAATGATCGTATCTTACACTTTATCTAAAATAATCCATGACAAGCCGATCCGCCATGCGTTGTATAGTTGGTATATAGCGACTCTAGTTTTCCAGCCCCCCTCCACTTCCCTCCTTCATTTCCCACTTGACCTCAAATATTTTTTAGCGACTGATTCGTATCAATATTCGTATTGGTCAATGATTGGTGCTGTTCATCTTTTCGGTTCAACAAACACGAATGTGAATGAAGTGAGAAATATTTCATTGGAAACGAACGCCAATTCCACTGCAAGACAATGAAGCAAGATAAATGCATCTGCTTAGGAATGAGGGTCGGATTCGGAGGTTGTTCTTCCGATCGATTCCAGATCTTATCTCCACGATAGCGATGGGCTTCCTCCCATAAGAACCCTTCAACCAATTAGGACCGACTGTTTATCTTAATCTCTCCTCTTTAAATCGACTGAAATCCTAGAAAAGGTCTCCCTACCCGCGACTCCTTTCTCCTCTGGATAAACCAACCACACCCTTTAACATCTCTAGATAGAGAGAATAAGCTCTCCGATCTTTCATCTGTATCGTATTGTCTTATAAATAAAACCTATAGAAGCCCCTGTTTATTTACACGTTTTTTATACTTAACTGCGTAATGAACTTGTTCGAGAAATAGAATATTATGCATGAAGCAATATTTTACTCATCATAACTACCTGAAAGAGACTTGGATACTATATAAATACATTTTGCAACAAAACTTCGTTATTTTCATCGAAGTTTTATTGCAATGGATGGACCATTGACTTGAAGGAATTCCATTATTTATTATTCATTACTATTATGTTTCCTGAGATTTCCGAAACAAAAAAAGAATTGGTTTACAGCGCTTTTAATGTATAGTAATCTATGACATTGATTTTGGACATATAAATGTTTATTCTATATAAGTGTATATCTAAAAATTATAGAATTGTAGAATATGAAAATTAATTGGGTGACCATGACATATGGTGAGACCTGATGACTAGGTATCGAAACCTGGGTCGTTTCGTCATATTGTGGTTTGGTATATATGAATAGAATTTAGTATATCGTTATGGTCGTTTTTGATTTTATTTCAAGTTTTTCGTGTCTACCGATTTATACATGTAAATTCATAACAGATAGGCATGTAAATCTTTGGTGAAAAATTCTCTTACATTTTATATACATTATATCAAGGAAATGCAGCCTGACAACGTACAATAAATCAGATATTAATATTTTGTTGTGTATGAAGATAGGTATGCATCATCTATGGTACAGTAATTTGGAAAAAATTCTGAAGAACGAGTGACATAGGTTGACGTTGATAGTCAGCGAATAATTGCATGAAACTATGTAAGTCACACACTTTCACACCCCCCTTATTCTCAGAATTCAACAGCATATGAATTACATGTTACTTTTTATCCTACAAACATTTTTATTCCTTTTTTATTCTTATTTAAAGGCACTATTTTTTGCGTATTTGAAATTCCAAATTATATACCGAGATAGGAGTGAAATATTCCTGTCTTCATCATTTTGAGAAACCCACGATCTCATATTCTCCTACAGAAACGCGATTCATACCACTAGGTTTTGTTTTCGCTTTGGTTGGGTCTCTTTGTCTGATATGAATTCTCTATCTTTTAATTGAGTGTGTTGGGTATTTGTGCTTTTGGAAACATATCCGATAAATGAGAACGTAATGAAGCCTAATTTTCCTTTCATTCCTTTGTCTTTGTTTTCAGCATTGATAATGGTTTGAATTCACTCAAACCCTACTTATACATAGATAGAGTAGTGAGAAAACTGATAATTACCCTCCACGTTCTACTATTTTCAATGTGAAAATTCTTCAGAAGATTAATCTGTGACTCGCTACCCTCGTTTCAATTAAGCTTGCTGCCGCAAATCCTTAATGGGGAAGTTGCGTATCCGAAAATTCGTCTTCGGCTTCCTCCAAACTGCTTTGAGCCACGAAATGCCAGCCGGGGTCGGTCGTTCATCCCACCGCAATATTCACCGCCGGCAAACCCTCTCCTCCTGCTATTTGTGTCGGACGCACTTATTTAGGGAATCCGGAGCGTTTATAATGATGGAAGTTGGTGCTTTTCAGCTGATCGTTATTCTCAACGACCCCCGTTCTGGACATTTTACACAGTCTGTGCAAATTATTTCTCGGAGGCCCTTTTAAGTGGTTCAGCGCCAAAGGATCCGAATCTTTGTTCCGCCAGTGGGATCCGACACGGCGATGGAGGCCCTAATTTCCTTAAAACGTGGATGATTTTCACTTTTATTGTATTGAGAAGTGTGCTTACTCCTTCGGTTCCCATTTGCAAATTTAACAGAAAATCTAAGAGCAGTGTGGATACCATTCGGACTACGAATATTACCAATCTAAACTTTCCGGAAGTCTCTGAAGTCCTTCATTTTGGATTTTTTTCGATTTCTTTGCATTTTTTCCTGCTTTTAGCGTCGCATTTTGAGTCATTTATTCCCGCTAATTATTTATTTTACGCGAGGATGTCGAAACCACGGTCTTTTCCACCGTTGATTCAGTTTTTCAAGTCCCAAAGGCTCCTTTTATGAATAAAATGATATATTTTTTCATTACTTACTTAGGTAAATTTAAATTTTCTTTTGATGAAATAGAAAATGATTTTTTAACAAAGGTAATGGATTATACTAAGCAAAATTAATTTGTTGTTTAAATATATCTAATGACCACGGTCAGTAAACCCGTCGTTAGTCGCCAAGAGTGGTGATTTGTGTATAAAGTGTTTCGAATTAGATTTTTTCTGATTTTAATAGCTGCGATAAAAAGTAACAACAATATTCTTGGCTTCAATTCCTTGTGGCTTTATATTTTTCGCAAGAAGCAATTGTAACTGAACAATAGTCCAGTCTATGTTTTAGTACACTTTCTAAACATACATAATTTATGTTATGTCTTAACCACTTGCGCCTTTTTCCGCTATCCATTATCCGCTCTTCAAAAATCGAATAAACTCCTTCCCTCACTCATGTGCTCAAGATTTTTGGATTGCTTTCCACATACTTAAGCTCATTTTTGGTTATCCATACTTTTTGCACTTCACTGAAATTTATATTAATTAACATTAATCCACTTTTCACGCTTCATTGATCAACACGAGCCTTGAGGAAGGTCAAAGGTCGAGTAAATCCTGGGACGTGTTAGAGGGCTCCTCCAAAATGGGGAATTGTGGAAATATTTACGTAATTGCGTTAGGATGAAAAATAACTCTCATTAACTTCTGCTCAGAAAAATGTATTCATTCCGAAACGTACAATCCCCTCTTTCTTCACGATTAGGCCATAGTAATGTAGCGACAAGTCGTAAGCTTTTCATGAGGGATGATTGATTAATATTCCCACTTCTAAAATAAAATCTCATTATAACCACATCTATATAATACCCAGCAAGCCGCCTTTCGGCGTGTGGCATGGGGTATAAGATAAAATCTTTTGTTCTATCCATGAATTATGTACATACGTTTCTCTAACGGGAAAGCAAACATGATCTATCGAAGCTTTGATGAGTGCATTGCAAGGATAACGACCCCGCTGCTGTGGACTCGTTTAGGAGAAGGTGCGCTGGAGAAAGGCGCCCCCCGTGAATAACGGTTGAGGAAAACTCGTGTACTTGTCATGAGATAAGACCGCATCCTCACTGACGATTTAAATGCTCCAGAAAGTTCAGAGAGAACATAAGATGACCGTGAAATAAGACTTCCCTGAGGGAGGGGAGTTCAACAAACATCTCTTTTTCCGCTGAAACAGACAGGAGAAACTCAAACGTGCGCTAGCTTTCATTTAATCTCCTCAAAAGCTATGAATAAAGGGATCCTCTTATAAATCCTTTAAAATTTTCGGCTGGAATGTCAGAGTAACTAGATATTATAATTTTAATCTTCCGTTTTCTTCTGTTTCTTTGAGATTTCCATTTATGCGGAAGCATCTCTAAAAGACGTAACAGATAAGATATGCAGTACCAGGGAAACAGTCACGCGCACAAACGTGTTTTCTTCCTTATAATGAAGAGGCTTTCATAGCTAACAGTGTTTCTAATGGTGGGGGAAAGGGGAAGCGTGTTTAAAATTCGGAATTCTCCAATTGTGGTAGCGCGGGCATCAAATCCTCGCCTTCACCACACTTGCTGGAACTTGCTTTTTGATAGTTTCAGCGACAATTGCTGCTATTATGTATAACTTTTTACGGCGCCAGTAATTGCTGATGTTTAACATCTATAAAAATGCTACTTTGGTTTTGTTTGATAAATTAGGGAAATGGTCATCCCTTCATTTTTCTCTGTACTAGAGGACACATCCGTGGTAGAAAAGCACACCTGAAATCTCTACCGAGTGTTTTTAAGCTACTTCCTTTATGCAATATATATTTCTCCTCGTGTTTTATTTACTACTATAATTTTCCGCTATTCAGACTCAAGACCATTTGATTTGCATTGTATGTCCTCTGCAGTTTCTTGAATTATTCAAATTTATTCCTCAATTAAGGGACGGATCCATAGAGAGAGAAACGAAAATCTCACGAAGTGGAACTCATAGAAGTTTCAAGCGGAGAACAAATTTCGGCTCATAACTCGCCTGTGACGGCAACAAGTGATCACCGATTTACTGAATGCGCACTCAGCGTGTGCGCGATCTTCCTTTTTTTGACCGAAAGTTGCGCATGCGCTAGGGAATGCGTCGATGAGTAATGCAAACAAATTCGAGCGAATCATTACCCACATCGACCACTTAAACGACATCTGCAAGAGAGGTTTCACTAATTGCGAAATATGAGGGAAACGATCCTTTACCCTGGCATAGATCAGGGCCAGCGTGAGAGGCGAGGCGGAAAGGCGATGGACTTTCGCCACTAACACATGCGGAGAATCTACAATCTTCTGGGCATTCACCGCGGTCATTCCGTCGCTTCCCAAAATAAATGCGCTCAATTAAACAGTTTTATTTCCTAGTCTTGTTAAGGATATTAAATGAAAATACAATTGAAATCATCACACACGTTTAATTAGTTGTCAAATTCGTTTTCTTTCGTTCAATTTCGATGTTAAACTATCTTAATTTAGGAACTCCACCATTGAAATGCGCTCTAATTATTTCATATATGACCTTTCTTGTCTGTGAACGGTACGTGAAGCCTTCCGATGAGAAAAGGGTACCCTTTGGGTGCTAATAGCTTGGGTCGATATTCCTAATGAAATAGAATTTGCTTATGGTAATAAAAAGTTAAATCACAGTACCAGCATATCCCCTCTACCATGGAAACTCATACTTCTAGCCTCGCTGATATTATATTTTACTAATTAGTTTTATGCCTTGGATGAATATGCTATTTCTGGCCCCACTCTTACTTGTTTTTCTGAGATGCAAACATTTTTTCTTCGTGTTTTGCAGCAGTCTATGTCACAGTTAATGACTATATTTTAGCAGTTAATTCTTCAAAATCTAATTAAATGCCGTAGATGTCTCCAATATTTCTCTGATTAGTTGCGTTTTGTTTTATTACATTTATTTACATAATAGTTAATGATAATTAATATATATAATAATGATAATGATAATTAGTATATATTTAATTTCTCAACAAATTTAATGAGCATTAATTCTTTACAATTTGAGATAATAATTGGTAATATATGTAACCCATTCCCGTGAGCGTATCTACAACATCAAGTCTAAAGACACGTAAAATTGCTTAACTATCCTACTTTTAAACGTATTTTATATCCATGTGAGTGGCAGTCGTATTGACCGAAATCTATTGAAACAATTAAAGAGATGAATTGCGTAATAAAGCTGAGATAGAAAAAGTTATTAATCGCTGTGAACTGCACCGCCATCTGGTAGCAGTCTTTCACACCACGGGTGGCTTTGAATGATCTATGGCTCGATTAACTTTTCATGCCTTGAAGGGGTCAATTGGGTTGACCTGTGAACTATTTCTCAAAACTATTTCCCGTAGCCTTCCGTCACTGGCAATGCAGAATTCGCTTTCCTTTTATTTTCCAGATACATTCTCCCTAAGTAACGAATTTAAAATATATATTAGAGGATTAATAATTACTTTCATTAGCATCAGGCATTAAAAGTAATTAATATATTATCCCTGGTGTTATTATAATTTTTATAGGTGAGTAAGCGAAAGCCAGCTGTTTAAATTATTTTGTTTTTTAAAGCGTCAATGGTATCGCTCATATGTTATTTTTTCAAATTTCTCGAGTTTTTGCGAAATTGAATTTGTAAATATATATTATTGATCTTGTATTAACGACTTTATTTGCTTAAAATAAAAATATATTCATTTATCTGTTTAATTTTACCCATCGCGATGGACTCCTGAATGGAATTCAACTGCATTCCTAACTGGATTTTGTTGCGTGGTGGGTGAATAAAGCAGAAGGATAGTAAAATGTAGTCATAAGTCGGATTGTTGGAAAGAAAATTACCTGTAACGTTTATTTTAACTACTAATTTCGCAATTTAAAGTTACCAAATTCCAAGGAAACATTCTTGCCATGAGATGATGAGAAGAATAGTAGAACAAATCTTAATCTTCATTCCATCTTCGTTTCTTTTGTTGCTGGAATGACAGTTTCAATTACTTTGTACTACCATCGTAAAACAATCCGTTGATGAGTTTTCGGAATTCAGACGATGATAAGTTGAATAGTGCGTTTCACAATAAAACCTAAATATGTAATTTTTATCTTGAGTGTATACTCTCAAAATACATTTATCATTCTTTTCTTTCAATTTAATCGCTTATGACATATTTGGCGGTGATATTGGGGGGGTGGGGTAAAATACTTAAAGCCATTAATCAGAGAATGAAAAGTCGAAACTTGCCCGCATTTCTGTTTGAAATATGACTCACTTTGATTGAATGATACTTTCCTGTCCAATGTCTGGAGAAGATAAGGAGGATATTACGTCAAGCAAACAATGATCTCACCAGCATTCTTTTACATTGAGTACAGTAAAAATACTGTGTGTATAGTAGCACAAAAAGCTGCATCATATATCGTTGATTCTCGTCATTATATGTTACACCTTAGAAAGAATGTGATTAATGGTTACCATAAGGAATATTGTATTATCATTATTTTTAACTCAAATAATTCAATAATGCTCGATAAATTCTTCATAAAATACACAAACACACCCAAATAAATGATTAAATAGGCATTCAATGGGTGGTATTTACAATTCAGGAAAAAATCCGTTAACTTTTGAGGTTTTGGTTGCTTATTATTCTCTAATAATATCTATTATGTGTGCGCTTCTTCTTATTGGAAATGGTAAAATTAGTTATTCACCTAAAGTTTATATTTAGAAAATTATATAATTTGATGAAATCCTTTTTATTTATCTTCTTTCAGGTAGATTCAGTACAATGTCCTAAGGTATATGCAAACTAATTTCCATGCACTACTCATTACTATTTTTGATGAACTATTATTGATTGTTTTAGCTATGAATATTTTTATCTAATCAAAATTAAATTTAATGAGATCCATAATTTGGCTCATATTAGGTAATATGCCAATGTAAGTCACCTTTATAAAGAAATACTAAATCCTATCACGAAAATTCTTTGTTATCCACTGATGTGTTTGTTTGGGCACCATTATACTTGACAGTTTTTCTTAAAGCAGTTCAATTAAGAGGAAATTCTCTTCTTAGTTTTATGGGAAAGGAAAAATATTTTCTTTTACTTTGAAATTTCCTTTCCGTTTTATTGGATTAACCATTCATCTCTTCCTCGGTCTACTTACGGCTATATTTTAAAATTATATTTCCTATAGTTTTTGAATTGTTCGATGTAAGAATCCAATGGCACTCGTACAAATATAGCATATTACTTATCAGTAAACTCCCTCTTTTTTAATGTATCAGTTACTTCGTCAACACAGTTTTCCCTCATTTCTTCATCTCATTTAACAGATCGCTTTACTAGTCACCAAAGTCATTAACCGATGGAGTACTTACATTAGTTAATTCATTGTAGTCAAGCCTCCTTTACTAAGATGCGACGGAATGAATATGGTAAAACCGAATTATTTGGCCCTACTATCCCCATTTCATATTTCTCCACTATCTTCCAATTGGAAGAGAGGAAGTGCGTGTCTGGCCCTCGCTCTCTCTTTAATGGAACGAAAATTAACTTCCCTTAGGAAGACCATCACCTCTGGAAAGATGACGCCACTCGCTTCCGGCCTATCTAACCCTTCTTCGCTATTCCATCACTTCCGCCAAATTAACTCCATGCACCAAACATGAGTGAAAGCTCTTTGTAAACCAACTAATCCGACATTCTAATGAAACGTAGCGCTCGATTTGGTGCATTTGCGTGTTTCTTGAAATGTGAGAATACGCTGCCCGAGAAAAATGCTTCACTTAATGACTTAAAATCCTTATGTTTTGATCGTTATTTCTCGCATTTGCAATTAAGAGTTTTAGCGTAGTCGAAGGATGGAGAGAGATTTAGAATTGGACCACATTATTTGTGGTTGGCGAGATTGTGAACTGAAAAGTTTGATAAGCAAAAGGAAAATCGAACATGTTGAAGATATGAAGTTCTAATGTTTTTATCATTCATTGTATCATCATTCCTTATCCGCTATTTTTATCAACCGGAGTACTCTTTGCAATCTATTTCCATGAATGATATAGCTAGGTTCCATGGGGTGAAAGATGAGATAGTCGTTTGTCTCCAAAAGGTTTTTATTAAAGAAATAGAGATGCTAAAAATTGTGGTGGATATTGAGAGGGGAACAATTGCTGAAGAAGTAAGTTTTAAGTAAGTTTTCTTCAGTTAAGAAGTAAGTTTTCTTCAGTGTAAGATCCAAGATATCAAATCAAAGTCAAAAGTTATTTGATGATTTAAAGAAAGATATAAGTCTTTAAGGAATAGACAAGGGCGTTAAGTAGAAAATTTTAGGGCGCGTGAACCTATGAACCTGCTTATGAGATAGAATACTCTGGAACGTAGGCGTTGGGAGCTATTCCCTCTTCAGTGTTATTTGAACTTTGGTCACTGACATTGAAAATCTGTACGTATTGTACTTTAAAATCTCATAATGTTATACATTCGTATTCGTGCAAAATTCTTTCACGGGTTAATTGGAAGATGGGACTCTCTAGTCTCAATTTCGCCTAATGAAGACGTTGTATTGTATTTTAATCATCTCAAACAATTTTGTTGAATTTACTTATACGGTAGAGAAGAGCTGTAAATAAGTGAGAATTGTATGTCAGTGCACGTTTTTTTCTCCTTAGACTATACTTGAAATTACCTTCGATTTCTTTTGTAGTTGAGCAATTCGTTTTTGTTCATCTCAAGGTTACGATTTCATTCAATGAGTTTTATGAGGATTTAATGAGTCTCAACCTCTCGCATTCGAAATCACGCTGGAAAGGGTTGCGTGGTTTAATTAGCAATTTTTCTCATCTCGGTACGAAATTGCGGATCATTTGTCTTTTCCTTCGGCTTCATGGTCTGTCGAGAAATTTCTTTATTCTCGGCGATAATTTTACGGGATCTCGTTTGTTTGTTTTCGTCGTCACTTCAGGTTGTTTAATCTCATGGTTTTATGGCATATTTGATGCCTTTACATAACAAAAGCGGCTCTAACAGAGAGCGGAAAGGGAAAAAGAATTCGATTAATACCTGTTCCCTTCCTTCCGCCCACGCCTCTCCTTGACCTCAAATCCCACACTGGAAAGCGGCGAGCCGTCCAAACCCCGTTCACTTGCGTTTCCGATACGTCCTGAGTGACGAGTCTCTCCCATTCATTGTTTAGGCCGTTGTTGGCTAATTTTAAACTTAATTAATGTGATAATGGAAAGAATAGGTCTTTTTACGTTAAGACTGTCATCTGTTTTTCATGAAAGCTTTCCACTCCTAGTGTTCTACTTCAGAAATTCAAGGATTATTTGTTTTCTATTTGAGTGCGACTTGGTTTATTGCAGTGGATGATCGGTTGAGGAACTTAATCCGTTCCAGAACGATGTCTGTTATCGGAATATCGGAATCACTCCCTAATCGGTCACCAAACTCCGTAGACCTGTAAGGGACTTTGATAAAATTGTCCGGGATCAAAAGAAGTAAAAATTTTATATTTTATTTGACGATTACCTATTCCAAATAACAATGAAACACAAACGTAGTCTTGCATTTGCATCAGTCTAGTTTTTTGTGAGTTTACGGAAATGATGTCCAGTGTCTCTCGCATTTCTCTTTCCTTTAGGATTTTTCCGAGGTAGTTTTCTATAGCAATCCCTTTGTAGCGATCCGCTATCCTATCAAAGTCAATCTGGTTTGGGTGCCTGTTTATCTCTGTTGTCCTGACACTCTCCCAGTTCTTCAAAATCAGCTGTTTTCGTCATTTGACTCTTTTATCTCCTTCGATTATAATATTCCCGTTGTCCCTTCTTGTCCCTTTTTATAGCGTGAGATGTTCCTTATCCGAACATGTGTTCATTGTCCGAAAATCTTTCGCGCCCGCTCGTTGTTAATTATTCGTTATCCGATTTTTTGCAATCAGAACTGTTCGTTAACCAATCGCCAACTATATATAGTTAATGACTCGAACAGTGACTCGCCAAACCGTCCCTACTCCGCGATACACTTCGTTGAATTTCTCATTTAATTTATTTTTCTTCCGCTTTACTGCGATGCGAGACGGTAGGAGCAAGAGGTCTGCATGTCCTGAAAGCTTTGGTGCCAGCCTGGCGCGATCCATTCATAATCGAACCCGTGTTGTTCCAAATACCGATTGCATCTTGTGGCCTAAAGCACGTCCCTAGACCGGAAAGCAACTGAACCTAAGCTCGTGCAAACCTCTGTCGGGAATTTTTGTTGATCTCTTTTGTCTTTGCACACATTGTAAAAGTTTATTAGTCTTGAAATAAAGGCACAGTATCAGTAGTTAAAAGGCAAGTGTATTTGTAAACAGACGTGATGGACGCATAGCGTAGTCGATTTTTTTATCTCAACGCCCCCTCATGGATGACCCTTCTTGGGCTGTCATCCATATGTTTTTCCCTTTATTAGCCAATAAAGATACCGACTTCTTCTTCAAAGTTTGGATCAACCTTAAAAATAATCATGTTGAAAAAACTATCGGTATATTAAAATTGTTTCAATAATAATTTTTAAAGTCGAAAGGACAGAAAATTTATGCTTTTTTCAAACGAAACTTTTGATGAGATTTTCTCGGCTAACAGAAAAATTGAATCGACGAAATTACGAAACAGTTCGAAATTTCCGGCGATCGTCACCGTCTCCCCTGCGACCCGCAGACCTTGATGCGAAGGGAAGTTGCAATATCCGCAGAGCCGTGGACAAGTCCTCTGATGTGTTAAGAGACACGCGCTATTAGTTGTCCCGTGTGAACTCCGCCCCGGCGCAGAGGCACGCCCTGAGAAGGTGTTGTCGTCGATGCATTCACGTGACTTATGGGTAGGCTGGGTCGGCTTGAGGGCGTCCTTCAAGGCGGGATTTCCTTCAAACCATGTTTTATCACGACAGTGTATAATAAAATAATAGTAAATACGATGTGGACGTAATTGATTGTGTCCAGTGAAATCTGGCGGGACGTCATACTTCAAAATATTCGTTATTGATGTTTTAAAAACCGACGTAGATTACAAATTATCCCTGTATGGCTATAAATGACGTTTATTCGCCCAAAGATGAATTAAAGGTAAATCCTCAGATTAGCACCTTTATTACCTGCTTTGATTATTAAAATGATTATAATTTAAGTACCATACTGTTCCGATAATTTGGGAAAACCCAATTTCTTTTTGAATTTAGAATAATCCAAATCAAGCCGATACATGTCAGAACCTCAGGTTTATAAGAGAGTTAACGTGTTTTGCTCTGATTTGAACCTTTCGAAGCGCTACTTTTGTCGATTTTTGTTAATTTTGTTGCAATTTAAGTTATTTGTTCGATTATAATCGTCATTATACATTTTTCGCTAACGTAATATTTTCTATGCGATAATGGAATTTCAGAAATTTTGTTGGATTTTATATTACTGAGAAAGCTTAGTATTTTAAAGATATAAAAGGAAGGATATTACCTATTTTACATATAAAAACCGTTATTAGTAACTATCTTCTTATCATACAGGAAAGATTTAGCACAATTTAACAGAAATCGTTGAAAATGGTTACATTTCAAGGTATTCGTGAATTTTATTGATGATATATATAATATCTAAATATAAGTATGGATGTAAATGTATAGGATGTTTAATACTTGCGCGTTAAGAGTGCACTCATCATTTTTTAAGATATATTGTAACAGCTGCACCAAAGACAGCTTTAAATTAACTTTCTGGCACTAAAAACTTTCGCAGAACTTTCTTCGAACAAGAGACTCATGAAAATGCGGCTCTGACGGGAAAATTGCCATTGATTTCCTTGTTGGAGATGTAATAACGCTTGAGTTTTATGCAACATGTAATGGAACGCTGAAGTTTGTAGATCATATCTGTCACGGAAAAATTCTCTCGTGAATCTAAGTGCTGCGTGAATTAAGAAATGCTTATGAGAACGATATTCTAGAAACAAAGTTCTTAGTAGCCATCAGTAGTCTTGCCATCACGATTTTTACTCGCCGTAAGTATTGCTACTAGCTATAGGGAATTATGCGCTTCCAGAATTCATTATCATCAGTAAGAAACCTTCGATTATTATTATTTCAAATTAACGTATTCTTCGGTATTTAAGATGCGCCTTTTTCTGAAATTTACACCGTATCTTATGCATGGAACGTAAATATGGTTTATTTTTTCTGAAGTTTACATTTCCCCGCTGAAATAAGATAAATAAGTCTCCTAATGCTTATTGGAGTTTTGACTCGATTTCAAAAGAAAAACAAAATCGCAGGCATTTAGGCCGACATTCAGAATTACCCATCTTTACCTGACCAATCTGCCTGAGTGCAGTTTTCAAGGACGCAATCATAAAAGGGATTTGATTTCATTGCCAGGATTACCGAGTTTCATCGAAATTCTTATCCTTATTATCCGAAGTTCCTGCGTCATTGGGACGCAGACAAGAGGATCATATATCAAAGATTGGAACTCATGCTCTAATAATGCAATGTAAGTGTTCCAGGAACGCAAAAGCTTATAGTTCAACACAGGAAATGTTTGACAACTTTGAAAGGCATAGAGAATAGTTAATCTCAAATTCTTACCGAATGTTCTGTTTGGAAGGGTCTCTCTGCCTTTCAATGTTGTCAAACATTTCCTGCGTTGACCAATAAGCTAATTTGATTTGCGTTCCTGGAACGCTTACATTGCATAATTTGAGCATGAGCTCCAATCTTTGGCATCTGAAGATCGTCTTGTCTGCGTCCCAATGGCCAAGTCCCATGGTTTACGCAAGAACGCCAACTCCCGTCGCGACGCTGAACACGGCTGCGATGGCGCGTGGCGTGGGCGAGGCCATCTATCGTCTCTTCGCATAAATCACCGTTCGACACACCACAAGAGTCGATGGCATTGAGAACAGGGTATAGATAGCTTTGCCAACTCCTGATTATCAATGGCGTAGTGGTATTCTCGTCTGTTCCAGCTATATCCTAATTATACCCGCCAATTCTCAAGGTTGACTCGAAGAAATTTATTAATTATTCTAATTCTTATTTCTCCAAAGCGTTTCCCGCCAGTTGAGTATCTAGCTGTCGCAGGTATTCAAGAATTCTATTTATGAGAAATGTTCCGCTCCATGCTATTTTTACTTCCCTTTTATTTGCCATTTTATCGGTCATCAAGAAGGGTGTTATCAGGACAGTTGCCCAGCTGGGGCAGGTCGCTAATTTTTACCTGCAAATTTCTAGTAAACAAAGGGTTGGAAACGAATTTGCCAAGCCTTAACGAGTCTAATGCGTAATTTTTGTTAAAAAATCTATTAAGCATTCCTGTCGTTCATTATTTTAAGTTTTCTTATAAGAAACATTCCAGGTGGCACCACCTGTCTTTATTCTGTACATCTTGGCTTAATTTGTTTGCACTTCATTATATTTTAAAGACTCGGAATTAAAACTCAGGCACTCAGAATTTACTCATCGCCCTTCAAACTACCACGAAAGCTCTTATTTTCTCTTTTTCTATTAAAGAAGTTAATGATATTATCGTTCTTAGATAGATATTTAGATCGAATTATCTTTGCAGAAGTGTTACCAATTAAATTAATTCAACAAATCGATTAAGATGTAAATTGGTCGTGACTCATTAAAATCTACCATAAACTAATTGGGCAGAATATGGAGCGATTTGAATAAAAGTCGGGCTTGGACCGGAACTTCAAAGTTATATTAAGAAGGTCCGGGTTCAGAAAAGAAATTTCGGCTTGTGCATACCTCCTCTACCCAGAGCTATGCCCATTACTTGCAATTCCATCAAGTGATATTTCGACTGTTTCTCATGAACGTACGTGTAAGATAGAAATCACATTCGTGCAAAAACCTTAATGTGATGTAGCTTAATCTTTCTAGTCAGAATATGCAGTGCCAATCGTGATATTTCATGGAAAATTTAACTCCCGCGGATTGCAGGGAATCACAGCATGCTTATTAAAGCCATATGATAATCTTTACCCCTCTATCATTATTCCCCTCAATATGTCTAGGACTTCTATTACGTGTGGTGTGTCTATATAATGCAGGCGTACGGCTACGGCCGGACCCGGCCTATTTAAGTCCTATTTAGATATTACCCATCATATTTGTTGTACGCGTGTTTTTTGCATGTGAGAACTACTTCTCTGATTCTTATTTTCAGCATGACTTAAAAAACTGAATTATTAATAAAGGCTCCAATATATTCGGCCCGCAAATCACTTTCCATGCTCTCGTGAGGCCCCCTCTCAAAACGTTTGGTGGCCTCTGATATAATGTATACTTCTAAGATAGGTATTTACTGTCTTTCCAAGGGTCCTCGTCGAAATATGGTCTGCATCAGGGGTGGGGAACCTTTTATCATTGTAAGGCTGCATTTACTATTCGTAAATGAAACTACGGTTGCGTGGGTGATCATCAGGCTGCATATGAATGGTATCTGGCCGCGTTTGAGTTACGTTTCATCTTTATCCAAAGATAGAAATTTACGACAAAAACAAATTTAATTGTTAAGTAATCCTCAGTTGTATATTGTCTATTTTATTTTCAGTTGAAGCTATAAACTAGAATGGGAAACAAAATTATTTAAATCCATACCTAAGTTTTTAGGAAGTGTACAAAGACCCTACTGAACGCCGTTATGACCTCAAGACCTCATGTTCCCCTCTTCTAGGCAAGATGTCACTTCGTAAATAATTTAATTATTCGCATAATAAGCTCTTCATGATCATGGAGCTAAATACGTATTTATCATGCTGCAGATGATCACTGAATCGATTCATGTGGCGAAAGCCATTTGCACTCAGAAATCTGATTCGGTTGAGAGGCAATCCTCAATCGGTAGACCGTTACATAATTGACATTGTGAGGTCATCTTTCTTTCCACTTTGCATAACGAGTGTCAGCATGTATCTGAATGAAACTAGATAATAAACTCAGAAGAACTACTACGTCCTTGCTCGCTTATCTTGGCTCGAGTTTGAGATGATCTTGGTTTCAGTTACGTATTCCTACTTAGGATTAGTCGCAATATGATACGTAGGGAATCGCAGTTCAGCTTTGATCGTATTAAGGATGTCATTTCCCGCAATGTTCTTCTCGATAACTTCGTTTGCAAAAGATCGGCGGAGATCGCTGCGAGCAGTTAACATTTAGTTTGAGGAGAGCAACATTTAACCCTGAAAGCTTGCATTATATATACGTTTAATATCATTTTAGTACCAAGATGAGTATTTTAGATGAATATTGAAAGGGAAATGAAGGAAAATCATCCACATAATTAGGGCATATAGTATAAACTTTTTGGTGGTCGAAGAAAATACGGAGTAAAAAGTAAAAGTTGTGCCTCGTAATTAACTGTAGCTATTGCCAAGTTGTTATTCTTGCCAAAAATTATAACGTTGTGCTGTTTAGACCTTTAAGGCTCTCGACCTTTTCCTTGGGTGTTTTCAGTTTCTTTTTCCCGTATTTGATATGTATATTATATTATTTTCACATACCATTATTGTGATTATTATACATTTCTTATGAATATTTTCTATTGCATTTCCTTTTGATTTGTACAGTTATTTTACATCGATTTATTTGTAAATAGTGTGTACATATTTGATTTTCAAGAAAGCTTAATTTCAACTTATTCGTTATTTCCTAGCTGAATGTTGTTCTTGGGTATCGATGGATTTTATTTTTGAATGTCATAATAATTTCGTAACATTTTTGCTGATCATGATGATTAGGCTACGACATTCTTGGTTGACTCTGAAAGGTCTAATGTAAGTAAATGTTTATTCAAGTAAGCGTAAGAAAGCTTTGCCGTTGTTATAAATTACTATTGGATATAAATCGGAACAAATTTATAATTCCGAATATTACGCATTTTAAAATGAGTTGTAAGGTAATTTAAAAAGAAATAAAGGAAAATAAGATGAAAATTATCACAGTTGCATATACATATAATTATGAAGTATATTTCTAAACAAATTAATTTCCAGATTGAAGTTTTGATACAAATTAAGATTAGTGCCGTAATATTATTTATATTATTGTTTTTATTTTTAGTTGTTTCATTAGCAATGATTTCTAATGGTGATTTTTCTCATTTCAGATGAGCAAGAAAGAGTGCAGAAGAAAACCTTCGTGAATTGGATTAATTCTTACCTCTCAAAGGTGAGTACTAAGGGTCTAAGGCACCATCGTCATCCCGTCCCCCTTGAATACCTTGTAGTAATAGCAATTTGCATAGTATTTGTCAAGGAACTTCTAATAAGAAGTCTCTACAAAGGAAAAATCTAATTGTGAATATTTCTTCGATTGCTATACATCCGCTAAATTTATTAGAGAGAATGGCATTTAGAAATGAAGTGGATATAAGGACATTTTCTTCAAACGCCCCCCACCCCTCGCCCTTGATAAGTTTCTAGATTCGTCCCTTCATGGGAGTGAGTATTATTGTGCAAACTTTCAATAGATTGTTCAGACCTGTCTGAACAAGAGGTATGTGGGAAAGAAATCCCGAACTCTTAGGGTAAATTATAAGGATGGTCTATGTTGTTATGAGAAGCTACTAAATAGTAATTAAATAATCCAAAAATACCCAAATGAATAGCTTAAAGGAGAAAATTTAGATTAAAATCTACCTAAATTGACCAAATGAACATTTTATAGAAGATATGGGAAAGTCGCATTTATATCACAATGCAGAATGAGTAGATTAGGTGTAGAGTTCATTACGGCCATCAATTTACGGAAAAGAAAAACCGAAACCGTTTTACTGTAGTATTTTGAGAAAGTACGGGGATCTTATGAGAAGGAAGTCAAGACACATAAGAATGGTTCGCTTGGTGTATGTCTTATAAAAGGCGTGGTGAAATCTTCGGAAATCGCCCGTGGAGAAAATGGAAAAAGAGAAATTTGTTACTTTAAGAGAATTTGGATAGCTAAAAAACTTATCAAAGTAGTAAGAATGAAAAAGGTTACTATGAACATGTAATGGATTAGGTATTGAGTAGGTATTCAAGGGCGGACGAATCCACGTAGAGGTAAATGTGTAAAGAGCAGGGTCGTCCCACAACATAAAAAGGACAAAATACGACCCGTAGGTTAGAAAACCCCGCTGAAGACTTGCTGACAACGCTGAAGGTTTTATACAGGCCTGCCAGCTTTATAACAATCTTAAAAGTAAATTTCAATTTCTTTTGCTTGTTCTCGAAGATAAAGTAGTTGTAAAATGCCGACTTCTTTTTAAACGAAATAAAAATATTCTCGTTTCGAATGAAGCTACCATTTTGCTCACTGAATAGCTTTTTAGTTATTGCATGTAAACTATTATTGATAATTTTTCTCGGGTTAACACCCAGATAAGTTCAGGATATTTCGCCAACGTTTCAATGGCTAAATCTGCCATTTTCTTCAGGGCTGATGAATGAAAAAAACTGCTGAACTTCAGCAGCCCTGAAGAAGGTGGCAGGGTTAGCCATTGAAACGTTGGCGAAATATTCTGAACTTACCTGGGTGTTAACCCGAGAAAAATTCACACAAAACATCCAGGTGGATAGTTTGTGTGAATATAGAGATTTGATATTCTCTTGGTGCCAGGAGAATATCAAATCTCTATATTATTGATAAATTTAGGAATTCATTCTCGTAATTTTACGTATTGATTTATATGAACTACCTAAGTAAATAGCTGTGGACTGACAGATACTAAAGAAGAATTGTTTAATATAACAGATCTTTTGCGGTCTACGTCTTAAAATAAGATTAAATTCCCGATGTAGCCCTCACCCTAAACTCATGCTGGAAACGGAAGATGGGTTCGTGGGATTCACAAAACCGTAATATTTGGATGTTACCACCCATTGTTTAAATCTTAATAAGATAAAAATAACCTATGAACTCGGTTTAAAAAAGGTTAGTTAAAAAAACGCGCGTATTATTATAAGTGTAAAAGCCACTAAGGAAGATCCCATAGGAGTAGGTGTAACACAATTTGCACTGTGAAAGTTGATTTGACAATAACAGACTAATGTTACCAAATAATAAAAAAATCAGTGACAAAATTACCCATCATTTGTGAACGTGTGCTTTCTGGAAGTGTTGTTAATACTGACAGTCACCGCTGTAACGTTGGGGGTCTTCCTTTTAGCTCGTAATTGTTTGGCAGATGATTGAATTTCATTCCAAGGAAACATGAATTCACATCCAGCAAGATGAATTATTGAATAATATATAAAAGTTTCGCAGTAAATCAGATAAGAACATCGCTTTGGAGTGCAGGAGTACTATTTGAAAAGAAAATGTGTAATGGTTCAACAATGAAAGTATTTTTCTGGGCGCAGTATTACGAATAATCAAGTGTTATCTATTAATTAAATTCAATTTCCGCCTTCAAATCCGTATTTTGCGGTTTTTTTCGTTTGGGGCTTTCAAATGAACTTGATTCACGTTATTTTCCAAATGAACTTGATCAAGTCTTCTTCCATTTGTTACCTTACTCTAATAAATTAGTGATTGTACAAAATTTGGTAAAATGATCTTTATAATTTTTCATGGAGGTCGCTTCCGATACATGTATTTGCTTGCAGACGTGAATTGTATTGACGGGTCGTGTCGGATGATTTGTTCTAGTCAAATTGCGTTACATAATATTTAACCTTGTGCGTTAATGAGTCGGATGCCGATATGGAAATCTGTATCCGTGTAGATCACTTATTATTGAAAAGGTCCTCCAGTTAGCTATTTCGGTATCGCATTCGACTTCGCTGAAAGCGGTTCTGGGTTCGATTCCCGATATGGACTCACAAACGAAATGATCTTAGTTGTTGAAGCACTTTTAAAATTATTTCTTTGTTGTACCACTCAATAGTAAAAATTATTAGCGTGCGCCTGCGGGAATACTTACCGGCAGAGCAGAGAAGCGAAAGTTATGCAACCACCCATACGGCTTCACTTTTTCACTGATAATAGCCTCATCGTTTTCTTTCTGTCAGTGCTTAAACCTCATTTGGAAGCTGACTATTATCGGTTTAAACTAGGGTTTCTCATTGTTTCACCAAATTGTAGTTATTTTAAGTTACTACCGACCGGAATCCTTCATATAATTCTTGATATGTGTATACAAAGAACTTTTTAATACATTTAATGTCAGTAATGATTTAGGGGAAGAAATCCTCGTTCTTCCACTTCTGGAATCCAGAAGCATGGATTCGAGCTTTAATCCCACCGAGCGATTTATTTTTCCAATTATCGGATATTAGGTACCAAATAGATGCTAGAATAAGTCGCTTGAAGATTTTTTTCTTATTTTTTCCTCAAACGATTCGCGAAAGTATCCGATTGGGAAAGTAGATTCATGGTACATGCACCCCCTGCCACACGCGGACAGGGCACATGTGTAGATTTAAATGTATAAATGAAAGCGCGTAGGAAGCACTGAGGAAACCAAAAAGTGACGAATTAAGCGGAAACATTATCTATGCATCCAAAGACTTGGAAGTAATATGGTAATGAAAAAAACCCATTTAAAACTCATGTTTTCCAAGAGTCCCGCCAATCTCTTGACTACATCCATCTTCATCGTTGCATAACTCTTTTTTAGGAGATGCATAACCCTTCGTCACCTTAAATTAGATAATTTAAATAATATTGCATTTAGGTGTCACGAACCGAATGCATAGAATGAATGCTTGATACTGTTGTGCTCTGCTTAAATCTTACACCCCAAACAAATGTTAAACAGAAACGAATAGATTTGGGAAAACATGAACATTATGACTACGAACTGCAACCGTTAAGCTTTTACCATTGAATACCCTTTCACTAAGCGACGCACTTGTATTTTTGGTACTACTGTATCAGTTTTTCAAGTAGCTAGTCGTAAGATTCAGAATGTTGGTTATAGTAAATATCGAATACATCGAAACGAAACTATCACATTCGTGCTTTTGCCCATCGGCGAAAAAATTCGGGAGCAAAGAAAATGCAAGATAAAGTTCATTTCTTGAAAATTAAAAACATAAAAAATACAAGATAATTGTTAAAATATCTTAAAAATTAAAGCTAATGTATGACGTTTTTCGTGACGGGTATATGTATATCACGTGTCAAAACGAAATAGAGAATTGAAAAAAGTTTCCATCCTTCTCCTATATTTTTATCCTAAATTTTATTTCTTGTACATCTTTTACGGTGTACGGAGTCTCCATACGAGGAAGTTACGTTTAAAATATTTTTCATTTGCTTCAGATTGCTTTGTTGTCAGTTTTAAAGAAACTATTTTATAAGAAGAAGACGAACTTGATTTACATCAAAACTTGATAATTTCAATTTTCGATTATTTTAAAAACCTGAAATTATACAGCTTCAGATATGAGGATTTAGAAGAGCTCCCGTAGTAGTTATGGAGTAGACTCACGAGAGAGAAGTCCCACTCTCAGGATTAGGGAAAACTAAACATCAGGGCTCCCGGATATCCAAGTGGGGAACGCGTTCGACTTCCGTGAAAGCGGTCCCGGGTTTGATTCCCGGTGGGAGCCTACGTGCGAATTGACCTAAGCAATTTTATAAATACTACTACAACTAACCATTAGACGTTGAAATCACTCATCCCACTTGCGGACAAGCCAAATATTGGAACAACTATAATTATAGCATTATTAGTTGCAAATTCGTTCTCTGCCGAGTGAAGCAGTGTTTAGAAATTAATTCTTAAGTTTTCGTAAGAGCTTCTACTGTCTTTATTACCGTGTGTCCGATGTATAATTACGTATATATATTTCGTAGATAATATCCGTGGATTATAAAAAATCGCTGCCAGGAATTCGGTGTTAAAATTACGCTTTGGTATGTTGAGAATCTTCTCAAAATATTCTTTCCCTTTGAATGCTGGCTCGTATCCTTCGGCACGGTAGTTATTGTATGACTTGGATTCTCGGTCTGCCTGGTGCAACTGCGTTCTCGAGCTGCCGAGCGAGGTATGCGTGTTGGGGTTCGACGAGGGTTCAAACAAAACGATTCCACTCTTCACTCCAAATGTCAAGGTTGTACTTAGTCGCCTCGACTTTCGAGATCGAATTCGTTCAAATTTTATCTTTGGGGTGGAATTTGGGAGCTATAGTTGTACGACTTGTGACTAATTATCGCTGAACTTTTCTTCGTTGTTTTGCCTTCGGAACCTCTAAAATAGAAATGGCATTCAAACATTTGAGACGATCATTATAAAAAACTATCAGATATAAGTTTAAATAATTACTTAAACCTCTTTGCATTCCTTTAACTCTAAGCAAATAATTAATCTAATTAATCTAGCCATCTTCTGGAGAGAAGAATAACTGCTTAACAGTTATTTGTTAGTTTGCTCGAAAACAACGACTATTTGGAGCTTTTCTCCAACTCTTAAGATCTTTATTGATTATTTAGTCATGTAAAACAAGCTTTAGCGATCTTTATCGTGATTACAATAACAAGAACTTAGCACAGCAGTGATTTGAAAATTCCATGTGACAATTTTTATTAAAATTTTAAACTCTTATTCTTCTTCATAATTTTCATAATATTTATAGTATTTTTATCTGCTTAATACAAGCATATTATGTAGTCGAGTCTTGTTTGAAATTTATACATTTACCTTGCTAGAGCAGTTGGGTACTGCATTAAGGTATATTTTTAATTAATAAAACTCAAATTTCTTTTTTATTGTATCTCTTGCCAATGGATGATTGTTATTGAAACCTTTTTGCAGAAAAGTTTTTTTTAGGTAGAATTGCTTTATTTTCTCTCCAAATTCTTTAGCTTCTATTTACTTTGTTCATGTATACACCTTGCTGCGCTTCTCTTGATCTTCTTCTTTAAAGTCACCAGAAAAACAAATTTAGTTATTATGTTAGCCCAATTACTGATGAAGTGATAAATTTCCTAAGAAACTAATTCGATTCACCAGTATCAGAGTCTGCTCTCAGCTTTAATGGCACAATGAAGATGCGATCATCCTGACAGAGTAATGTAATATGTACTTATTTGAATCTAAGAAGAACATGATAGTCCTTAGGTCCAGTTATTGAACATTGATCACCATATTCAACAATCAATAAGATGATAGACTGGTGCTAGAGGAGAAGTACCTCTTTGGGAATCCCTGCCTTTATGGTAGCATTTTTTGACACATTGAAAAGAGTCATGATATTCCTTCATTGTATTTGCCCTTGTTTGTGCTGTGAGCCATTGATAGATCTCCTCAAAGGTTGGCTTATTTCAGTAGAAATTCCACGCAGGTTTCTCTTGTTGCATTACCAAGTTATGTTTTTCCTCCAAGCAGTGGAATAACAATGAATGTGATGTTTCTGCAGCAGACAGTATGGGAATCCTCTTAACATAACCAATGTGACCTTTAAATCTCAGGGACCTTCCTGCATTGTGGGGGCTCTAAAGCCTACCAGTTTGCCTCTTTTTCAAAGCAATACATGAGTAGCTTGATGTGTAAAAAACCACCAACTTTTATTGAAACAACCATAACAATATGGAAGGAAAAGTGCTGAGCCTATTTTGTATTCAGTTTCCTTTTCTACTAACAGAAAATTTAAGGATGTTATTTTAAAATGCCAATGAAAGACATCAAATACTGTAATTGAAAAATATCCATACAAAAACTTTTATTTTAGTCACAAGATTTGAACAAAGAGTCTTGTAATTTTAGTATATTCTTTTAAGTTTACAGTTTGTTTGTCTTTTTTGTCAGCCATTCATCTCACAATATCTTTGCCAAACATGATGTTTCTATTTCAATCAACCCTTTCGCTGAGACAATTGACTAAAGTAGATATGACCTCCATAGTCCTAAAGCTGCTTCTAATCATGAATTTAAAAGCTCCTTACAAAATTTAGTTAAAAATTTAGCTCTATGTAAAAATCAATTTTAGTTACAAAGCTTTACTTGAGGAAAATGTATGTAAACTAAAACTAGATGAAAAGAGCTTAGAGGTCATTGGAAAAAGGTCCAGAGTGATCACTTAAGATATATTCATGTAATGTGGATCTTTGATGAAAAATATCTTTTCATTCACAGCGCAATCCACCTTTAAGGATTGATGATTTGATTGATGACCTGAAAGATGGGACAAAACTACTTGCCCTCCTAGAAGTACTCTCGGGTGAGAAACTGGTGAGTCACTGCTTATGTTTAGTATTTAGTAATGATGAATAAACCTTCTTTATTTCTTTGCCTTAAGTCTTTAAATACCTTTTAATGCACAATGCTTTCCTTGAACATTCATATAGAGAAACTTTAGGTCATGTGATTTAAGTTGATAATTTTTGAAGATGTTGTGTTAGAAAGTCTAAGATAATTCATATATAGTTTTAATAATTTATTTTTACTGATTCATTTGATAAACTTAAGCTTTTGAAGATTGATTTCCTCTTTTTATTCTTGCAGCCTGTGGAAAGAGGCAGGAATCTTAAGAGACCTCATTTTCTAAGCAATGCAAACACTGCCCTTCAGTTTTTGCAAAGTAAAAAGGTGAGTTTTTTATTACATTGGAGAAGATAAATATCACAGTCCTTCATTATGAAACTTCATCTCCTAAATGAATATTAATTTTTAACAGATAAAGTTGGTGAACATCAACTCCTCAGATCTGGTAGATGGAAGGCCTCCTGTAGTCCTAGGACTGATATGGACCATCATCTTGTATTTCCAGGTAGAATTTTGTCTTACACTTAACCATCAACTGAACCCTATTTTGAACAACTAACTTCTCAGAGATTTATTGATATTTTTGTTGTGTGAAATTTCTTGTGAGTTTATTGAAAATTTCATCTATAACCCTTAACTTAGTTGTAAAATTTAAGGGTATTTGTTGAATATAGTTGGGTGAAGTGGGAATTGGTCAATATAGATAGATTGAGGTACTTTGTATAAATTTATTCTCACCTCTCTCAAAAAATGCATTCACTGTTAAAAATTTGTTTCTTATTTCCATCAAAATTAGGATAGGACCACTTGTTTACTAGATTTTTTGTCCTAAAAGAGGAAAATCTGCATCATCATGGGCATAATGAAGGACCCAAATTCTAGTATTCTACGCCCCATAAATAAACTNAATTTTGTTTTCTATGATTTGTAGCAATATATTATTACATATTTCTTTTGCAAAATTAAGGAAGACATAAGGAAATAATCTTACCTAAAACACTTAATCTTACTTAAAACATCTTACCTAAACATCTTAGCTAACACCTGTTCTGGAACTTCTGTCTTGCATTGTTGCTTGCATAATTTGACTTGAATGAATTTTATGTCTTCCAGAGAAGAAAAATAATTTTTAATCTCTCTATGAAGTATACTTATAGGATAAATTTCTAGTCTTAAGTATATTTTCTTTTCATTATTTATGTAAATGAACCTCACATCAAAACTACACTTCCCTTATACTCTTTCATTCTCATACCAGAAAAACAAAGTTATCCATTAAAAAAAAATGAATCCTTTGTTATTCATGTTACCCTGTACCTCTATATGCTCATATATGCTCTCAATACATACATATTCAATTATAGTAAATTAACCTTTCTCTAAACAAGCTACATAACAAGGAAATTCAAGTGGTGAGTTGCATCCATAAGTGCTGGTGTGAAACAATTTGTGAATCTTTTTTTGCTGCATGATGTAAGAATTTTGATACATCTATATGAATTCAGTTTTGTGATTTAACTGAGTTTTTATCATTTTGTGTGATCCTTTACATGCATATCCAAACATTTAAAACAGTAAACAACAAAATTCATTCATACTTAATACTATTTATGTGTATAACTGGTAAGAAATAGGTTACAAAATTCATATTGATAATAACCTCTTATATTTCCCAGAATTCCAGATTATCTGCATCCTTTACTGTCCCACAAAATTTCTAAATCAAATCAATCAATAAAACAATAAGAAATTATTTAATTCAAATAATAGAAATTCAGAATATTTGAAGAAAAGCTTTTATAAAAACATTATTAAACTCATAATTTATTCATATCACTCTGCCACAGTTTGCTTGAAAGATCATTTCGTTTTAACCTTATAGCAGTCATTATTTAGAATTTAATTGTTTATTAATTTTGCTCAATTGTTATTTATTTTTTAGTCCTTCAATTACTATGCACACTTTATTTTATTCACATTCAGTATTTATTATGTAGAACATTTATTTTTGCTTCAAAAACTTTTTTTTGTACTTCAAAAACTTTTTTTTGCACTGTTTTATAATCAAATTCAATAAAATAAAACTCATTTACCTATTTTTTCGATTTCATTTCAATGTTTTTTCGATATTTAAATTAAATCTAATTTTTAGAAGCTACAAAAATGTTAGTTATTAATAAATTTGGGCATTGAAAAAGTCTGGAATTTCAATTGTTTTATATTAAATTTAACTTTTCACCAAATTTCCTTCTTGATGTTATGGTTTGTGTTATGTGCTAATGCCTATCTGCCTACAGATATGGTGTTTTCTATGTTGAATAATTACATGAAAAATATTCCCCTTTGTTAAATGCATTTTTTTCCTTCTGCCTATTAGAAGAATTTTTCAAATTTAAGTGTTAAATAATATCAATTTTTTAACTCATGCTCCTACATGTTTTGAATGATCATTAGCAGCTAGCTTACCAAAACATAATTATGTGTGAAGACAAGCATGGCAATTGGAGGGCTTGATACCAATTCTTTTTATTGCTTTGGTAATAAATGTTTGATTTAAAGGCTTGCATAAGTATGATCTTTTATACATTCTGGATTAGATCTTATCTAGAATTGTATTAATTTAAATATGCATGTAATCTTTGATTCTCATGTTTTCATAGCTACTATATTGTTGAAGAACTGATTTTTAGTTAAATAAGCTTTCCTTGCATGTTTATTTATCAGTTACTATATAAAATATATTTACACCCTTTATTTTGTTGCTTAAAAGTTTGCATCAGTGTAAAATTTATTTATAAAATATCTTAAATAAATATGTAGTCACGTAGTCTGAAAGTATTATTTCTCCCCATTTAAATTTTTAAGTAACTCAAAGGAAAATGCTTCTGGTTAACTATTTCAGTGGTGCTTACTAGAAACATGTCACCAAACCATTATACTACAGATCTTTTACTAACAGAATTTCAAGTGATGTTTTCAATACATTTTGAGAGATTACCATTGCTATTACATAATAGCTTAAAATAATCATTGATATGGAGCATTACTATAAAAGCAATCTTACTTTATTATTAGAAATCGATTACCTGAAAATTATTCTATTGAGCTGAAACAGTTTTTAGGTATTTTTCCATTGAAATGACTGCAACAGTTCTTCATAAATGATCAGATTAGTAACTTGTAGTGCTGTTTACACCTTATGCTTTGATGGGCTTCTGTAATTATTAACATAAATATTTATCAATCTGGAAATCAAGACATGAAAATCTCAGTAGATTAAAAAGATATTATATGAAGAATTATATTCATATCAATAGGAAATTTTGCATTTACTTTATCAGGCTCATAAATATTTTGTTATATTAAGCTTCATTTTTTCTTGATGAGGATTAAGTCATTCTTTTGTCATTATTAGTTGAAAATTATAAATCCTATATTTATCTTTAAAAAATGAAGTGAGCTATCTCCATACATAAATATAGATTTCATTATTTTAAATTTGATGAATTTCAAAACAATTGAAAGAGTTATTTGATTGTAAAGGTTTACCAAATATTTTGCTAGGCTTCAAGAGCTAGAAATTAGTGGTCAGGTCCTAAACTTTTCTAAAATTTCCATTTTACCTTACAATTAATTTGAAATGATGAATACATAAAAAATACAGTTGATCAGGAAAACATTATATCACTTTTCTAAGTTACTTCTGGTCACTCCAGTTTTTGATTATGTTAACCTTCTTAAGATTAAATATGTATAAATTATTTGGAAATATATCACCAACAAAATTTTCTGTTGACTGTTTCAGATTGAGGAGAATACTCGTGCCTTAGAGTCCCTTGGACATAAATTTGGTGGCAGTGCCAGTAGCTTAGAGAGCGCTGGTGCTCGCTCATCAGATGGTGTGAAACGTGGTGCTGACAAGTGGAAGACAGGTGCTCGAAGAGCCTTATTGCAGTGGGTTCAAAATGCTATCCCTCCGTGAGTATTTTCTACTAATTAACATTTTTATAGAAAATATTTTTTATTTAATTTAAAATTTAGTCAGGCAAATAAAATTTTGATAATTTAGAGAGGATTTAAAGGAAATATTTTCTAAGGACTAGATGGGATTAGAAAAGATATTAATTTCAGAAGTCTGACAGCAAATGTGAATAGCACTCTAGCTTTCTGGTGAAGCCTCTAATTGCCTAGTTATTCACTGTAAAACATTTCAAAATCCTCTTATGTTGCTTCTGTATTTGTTTTAATTTAGATGAAGTTTTTAATTATTAGCTCAGCTGCATTTTTATGTAGAAAATAATCTTGGCTAGCCATGGGTCAGTTAATAGGAAACTGATGTTTTTCAGTGATTCAATGAACTCCAGGTAAATGTAACTACAGTAAATCATAACATATAAAAGGTAATACTGATACATTAAGAACTCATGGGAATTAAATTAATATACATGGATGTACATTATTATAGAATTGTTAAAGTAGTTGCAGTTATATAGGTAAAATCTCTTGTCAACATGGAAAATTAATTTTGTTTTCTATGATTTGTAGCAATATATTATTACATATTTCTTTTGCAAAATTAAGGAAGACATAAGGAAATAATCTTACCTAAAACACTTAATCTTACTTAAAACATCTTACCTAAACATCTTAGCTAACACCTGTTCTGGAACTTCTGTCTTGCATTGTTGCTTGCATAATTTGACTTGAATGAATTTTATGTCTTCCAGAGAAGAAAAATAATTTTTAATCTCTCTATGAAGTATACTTATAGGATAAATTTCTAGTCTTAAGTATATTTTCTTTTCAGAAATTTGGGTATTGAAGTCCGTGACTTTGGCACCAGCTGGAGAGATGGAAATGCTTTCCTTGCCATTGTAGATTCAATTAAGAAAAATCTAATAGAGATAGAGAGTATGGCAAGAACTACTAATAAAATGCGACTGGAAACAGCCTTTGATGTAGCAGAAAAGAAACTTGGTATTGCAAGACTGCTTGACCCAGAAGATGTTGATGTGCCTAATCCAGATGAGAAATCCATTATGACTTATGTTGCTCAGTTTCTTAAAAAATATCCTGAACCAGGGGTAAGGATATATTTTTTTCCCTGTTTTTTATACTGAAATATTAAAATTGGAAGTCCATAATACTTTGGCATTGTCCATAAATTTAATAATGAAAGGTTTATTACTTTCTTCCATAATCTGCTGACTTGTATATTTCTTTCATCTTCATAGAGCTATGATGAAACGGATAGTTTTTCAATGATTCAGAATGAATATGGTGACCTTATTTCATGGCTGCTGAAGAAAACTCAATACTTAGAACACTTACAACAGACGAAATCTCTGTCTATGGAATTCAAGGTAAGAACTCATATTCTCATATAGAAATTAATGTTTATAGTTTTCTGTTTCAATGTTAACTAAGAGGTTTTATCTAAATTTAGGATTTCATGGATTTTAAATCTGAGTATAATCAGAAGAAAGAAATCTATGAGAAACTACGAAAATTAGTTGATTCACAAACAATGATTGGAATAACTCCAGAATCGTGGAAAGATATGGAAAGGCTGTGGTTAAAATTGGAGTCTCAGGTTTGTGTAATATGATTAAAGATAATACTAAGAAGATTAAATGTGTGTGTGTGTGTATGTATGTTTGTGTATGTGTGTGTATATATATATATTTATTTATCTACATTTATAATTAATAGTGAAATCCATCAAAATTTCTTCTCTTAATCATACAATCTGAATTTGCAGATGCTTTATTGGCTATGGCTTCTCGATACAAGATTGCCTGGAGCTTTAGGGCAAGTAGGGGAATGGTTGAACCAAGCAGAAGCTCTTATAGCAAATGACGATATACCAAAGGAAGTAAATGAAGAAACTGCAGCCCTAATAAGAAGGAAGATTGAAGAGCATACAGTAAGTAGTTTCAAATAAGAATTTTTCCTCAACAAGAATATCTTTAATGATTGGTGTTAACAGTGATATTTGCTATCAATTTAAACATTATTATTCCATGCTCATTAAAATGTTATAGCTGAAGTTCCATTAAAGTTTAGTAATCTATAATTATTATGTTATTAGTTGATAATAATTATATTATGATATTATATTATAAAGTTATTGAGTGTTGTGTAGTAAAATACCATTGTATGTTGGGGAAAAAGCACAGCACAGGTATAATCTACAGCACATCCATTTTAAAGTTTAGGAATTAAATTGAAAAAGCCTATGTTCAAGGTTGAATCTATCAGGTACCTTGGAGATTTTGCTCCTATATAGTTTTAATGCTCACCTGAAGAAATGGTATGTTTATTTTGCATATTAGAGATATTTCGTGATTTCACCCATGCAGTGTCATCCCCATAAAATAATTCCTGGATTTATCACTGCATATAGTATTACTGGGTACCTCTAGATATCAAATAAATTTTTATTTCTGCTGAAGCTGGTAGCTGATGTGTAGTATCTTTATAGGCATATTTTGCTGATCTTCCTGCAATACAAGAACGCTTTCAGCAAGCAAGAGTGTCTTCCCTTTCTCAAAATGTGCCTCCAGAGCAGCTAGAAAACATGGCTGAACGACTGAAAATTCTTGGCCCAAAAGCGGCCCAAAGACGGCTCAGATTAAAATTCCTTGAGCATAAGGTATTACTTCCTTTTTTCTTATGTCTTTTGTAGAAGTAGTTGGTTTGGTATTGGTATGGGCATGATGAATATTTTTAACTTTTATATTTTCAGTACTGCCTTATTGCATTCCTGCGTTTAACAGAAATGAAAGTGAGAGGATGGTCAATTAAGTATGGTAAAGAAGACAAAGTCCAACAATTCCTTGATCAGTACAGAAATTTTGTGAATAGAAACAGAGTTTTCCAAGAAATAAACAAAGCTTATGTTGATATGCAGCAAGTTGTGGAAGAGTATAAGAGAGATGGCAATATTAGTAAGCAGAAAACCTTTTTTAAAGTATTCTACACTTATACATAAGATTAAATAATTTCGTAGTCCTTTTGAATAAATATTATCTCAGAAATAATTTAGTTATCAAATTACATTTTTATTTTTTGTTAAATCAATGATATTGTTCTATTAGGTCAATCAGAGAGCATTTTAGTTGATCGCTTCATGAGGGAGACGGGAGAGAAGTGGAAGAATTTGTCCCTTGAGCTTCGTTGTGTACAAAACATGCTAGAAGAAGTTATTGCATATTGGAGGCGGTGGAATAGCACATCTGATGAATTTGTTTCTTGGCTGGACAGATCATATGGAATGCTTGACATTTCTGAAGAAGATAAAATGGAATATTTTCAGGTATGTAACATAACCTAAGTGTCACAGTAGGTTATGACTGGTGAAAAATTTTAATATCAAACTGATTATTTTAGGACTTGAGTGTCTGGAAGGACAAATATCAAGTGCTTAGTGACACTGTGAGTTTCCTGGTTGCATCTTGTGATGATAAAGTGAGCCAGGAATTGAGAGAAAGATTTGATTCAATGAGTCATCGCTGGGAAGATTTATTCCAAGTAAATATGAAAACGGTCTTTTGCTTTAATTTACAGGACAGTTGTGTTTTACTTCCTTCATTGTATGTCTGCTTGCTAATTTTTAATCTTAAATTTCAGCATGTTAAACAGTATATGCATGCAGGAGATATACTAAGAAATAGGAAGGACTATAGAGCTGGACTTGACAAATTACAGAAATGGTTGCGAAATGCTGAAGCTATGTTATCATCATCACAACTAAGTTCAACAGAGAGCATAAAGGCATTTGGGGAACAATTGCAGGTAGTTTTTCACTTTATATTTTTTTATATATATTTTCCAGAGGATTGATTTGCTTTCTTCAACTTAGTATGCATTAAGCCTAAATCCAGGCATAAGAATAGATGCAGGAAATTCAAACTACACTATAAAACCATGGTCCTTTTATCTTATCTGATTATTATTTTTTTAGAAATTACAAGGGGAGGTTGAAGGCATGGAAGAGTTATTCAAGAATGTCAGCAAAAAATTCCAAAATTTGATCCCAGATCTCTCAAGAGAAGATGTGGATAAAATGATGAACACTCTCAAGAAAGAGAAAGGTTAATATAATATTCTTGATCCTAAAAAAATTTTAGAATTCCATAATGGACAAATTGAAGATCAATAAATGTGCTACAAATTTATTACAGAGGCACTGGTGAAAGTGCACCCATTGATAACTAAGCAACTACATTTCTTCCATCAAATTCTGGTGCACCAAGAATCCTTGGAGTCAGGACAGAAGGAGATAGGAGATTGGATAATTGAAGCTCAGAAACTTTTATCGACATACTCCCTGGATCTTGGAAAGGAAGCTATTCAGTCACAACTTGATAAACATAAGGTCCTCATTTCATTCTGCACTATTGAAATGTAGCTGATATTACCTAGTTAATTTATCCTTACACAAGTGTTATTTACTAATAAATTGATTGATTTAATTGTTGAAAATCTACACTGAATTTTTATAAAGATATCCATCTTTTTTCCTCTTTATTTCATAATTATTTTATCTTGTTAGGGTTTGAATTTCTTTTCTTAAATAATTTATTTAGGAATGGCTCTTCCAGGTAATATTCTCCATTTCATATTTACTTTCCAGGCCTTCTTTTCTAAGCTTCCATACTATAAATCAATGTTAGACAGCAAGAATAATATTTTCCATAATATTATAAAATCTACTAGTGGTGTGAGCATCGATACTGCAGAATTCCAACAAAAAATGGTGCTCCTAAACGAGCGGTTTTCAGAAGTCTCTCAAGCATCAATGCAGTGGGAACAGGTATTGTCTTTCTTGCTATTCTGTGCTTATCATTGTACAACCTCTTTGAGACAGTCAAGTCAAATAACAAATTTATATTCAATTTCAGAAAATGCAAGAAACCATTCGTTGCTGGCATAATTTTGTAGAATCAGAAAGGATAATAATGGAATGGCTAATGAATGCTGAGAAAATGATTTCAGAGAAACACATTGATAACAGAAATATTGTTGAATCCCACAAGGTTTGTGTATTGATATCATTAATTCTGTAATATGAAATATACATGCATATTCAGTACAATATAAATTATATAATCTTTTGGGTTTCATAGGCATTTTTTGAAAGGGTAAATGAAAAATGGATTCAAGACTTCATCAATTCTGCTCAAGACTTAAAGAAGTGTATATCCAAAGAACATCATGGTCCAATCACGCAAAGTGTTGAAAAGATTCAAAATAAATGGAAGGTAAAGTAGCAATAAATTTTTTTATTATTTTCCATTATTAAGGATATGAAATAGCATAGGAGGTACTACCAAAAATAAGACTGAAACAAATCACTTTATGTGGGGCAAGTTTCCATGTGAGACTTTCCAGTTTTAAAAATTTAAACATTTGCCAAAGAAATTCTGTAAGCTTTCATTATTTATGGTGAATTTGAGGAAGTGAATTGGTGTATTTTTAAAAGTTAGGTTAAAGTCATTTTTAATCTTAATACCTGTCATTACTTGTTATTTTACCTGTTGGTGGCTAAGGTCAGTTATGGTCTGGAAGTCTATTGATTTATAAGATGATATAAGATTTGCAAAGCCTATAAAAGATGGAGCTTCCCAAAAGTTCCTGAAATGTAGCCATAAATAAAATTTTAGTCTATCTGGATTTTATTTACTATTGTTACCTCCAATAATCTCCTTTGGGGACTAATTCCTTCCTTCCTCTTTTGATCTGACTTATTTGTAGTATGCTTTTTTTAAAGACCCAGTCTATTTTTATTTTCTCTTCTTCAGGAAATTCTGTCATTTGCTCCATTGCATCTGATGAGATTGGAATTCCGAATTGATGAAGCAGCATTTAACCAATACCTGAAAGAGATTGAAAAGGAATTAAATATTGAGCAACAAGCATTTAATAAAAATGAAAATGTAGAGAGCATCTTAAGCAGAAATAAGGTATTTCATTTTTATATAATTTTCTTTGTATTATTATCATTATAATATATGATCAATTAAATTAATATCCTTTCCTTCCAGGCCTTTTTTACTAACACTACTTTGGTAAGAGACATGGAGAGATGTTTGGAAACGATGAAGCTGATAACCAAAAGGTACTCTGAAATGAAATCACAAGATACTAGCTTAAAGGATTCATATGAGCAAGCTCATAAGCAATGGGATTTATGTTTGAAAAAAATTGAAGAATTCAGTCAGCAATTGCAGCAGATTCCAGCTCAATGGGCCAAATACAAGGCTAAGTTAGTAAAACATTCTTAAAATTTTAATTGGTTTGTTTTCATATAAATATATTTTTATGCTCTTCAAGTAATTTTCTCCATTTAGAGTCTATTTTAATAATCAAAGGGAAAAATTGTTAACTTGCTGATTATTTTATATTGTTGGTATCACAGGTTTGCAGAAATGTCAAATTGGATGGATATGGTGGACAAAAGTCTGAATAGTATTATGAAGGAAGTGACAACTTTTGAAGAGTTTGAGAAAGAAAGAGCTGTAGTCCAAGTAAGTTAAACTAAAATTTACCTTGTAAAATATTTATTAACTTTTATTGATTCTGTAATTGTACTGTAAGCAGTACTTCATTAGTTAGGATAAAAATCTTTCATTACTTATGATACATGGTCGTATCAATGTAGGTGGTAGATGCACATACTCATAGATGCATTAAGATTAGAGATAAGAATAAAACAGGTTGAAAATAGCATTTAATCCTCTGTATGTAAATAAATGTCAAGTTATAAATTATTTCACGTAGCTCTTTGTGCATTTTGAAGTCATATTTTATATGTTGGCTATGATTGCTAATCATTACCTTTCTAAAAGTCTCAATAGGATGAAGTATTCATTTGAAATCCTCATTTTTTCTAATCAAAAATAATAAAAGAAGCTCAAATTGATAATATTGTTTGCTTGTAGTATAGTGTTGCAAATGATTTTTTTTTTCTATCTCATAGAATGCAAAAATATTAAGCTATACAGAGTTCCTGAGAGATTAGGTCATTTAGTAGTACTAAGATCAAGATATATGTTATTTATATGCTTTGATTGTAATCTTCATTCTCATACATGTATATATTGTCATATTAATTACCTAACATTTTCCCTTTTGTGCTTCCTCTGGAAATTAGCTTCGAGAAATGATGGTAAAGGAAATAGATGTTTTTGGAAAATTAATTAGTGCTTATATTAGATTGATTTATGAAAATTATCCCTTATTATGTAAAAAATTTAAAAAATTTCTCATTCTTTTGCAGGCAATTTGTAAGGATGTGGACACAAAGAGAGCAGATATGAAAAGTTTAGTTCAAACCTTTGACACTTTAGTTTTTCATGCTTCTGATGAAGAGAGTGTTAATGAGCAGAAGAAATTGGAAGAGCTGATTACTCGTTATAAGAATCTCATTCCAGTAATTGAATTGACAATGGTAAAGACTGAGGTGCATTCCAAGTGCCATGTCCATCGTAGAGATGTCAGAGAGGTGAGAAATGACCCTTCAGTGACAGCTATTCATAAATATATTAGAGTAATTCATCAAAGATATTATTGAATTAGAAAATGTATACTATTCCTAAAAATATGATTAGATTATACAATACCAATATTTGGATAGAATTTTTGTAAACGTAAACTAACATTCTTTTACCATGGGTATTTTCTGAAAATTGTGTTTTGAAGGTAAAAAAAGGTTTTTACTTTTAAAAGAATCTATATGTATATGGGTGTCACACTTTACTGGGATTGTAACACCAGAAATAATTTTGTCTTCGGGATCCTCTCAAATTTCAAGTATTACTCGTGGATTTTTAAGTTGTGCTTTATTTAACTCTAGAAAGGGGGATATTATTGATTCAGCTGGAAAACTTATATATTTACAGATGATGATAGTTAATTAAAGTAGTCGGCTCTTTGAAAAACTGTCTTTGGTTTTCAGTAGAATCTGATAGTAACTGTAGGATTTCATCAAGAATAAGTTCAAAAGTTTGTCTTCTTTTTTATACCTTTTCAAAATTGCAACCTTATGTTGTATTATATTACCTTGGGACCCATAAACCTACCCTGCCTAGGGGGACACAAGATGTCCATATGGTACTCTGTATTATATATATTTATTTTCTATATATTTTTCTGTAACAAGCATGAAATTCATATTGACTCTTATTTCTCTGCTATTAGCAGAACAGTTCATATGAATGTCATCTTGTACAATGTACGTCGATGTTTTCTTTTGGTTTTTCCTCTGAGTCTATTAATCTTTAGTAATTTCTTTAATATTATGGTCAAAAATATTTCTTTATAAACAAGAGTATTATCATTACTATCATTTGAACAGATCTGTAGTTCACTCAATGCAGTGAGGGATACATCAGCTGCTCCTGCATATCCTGACAGTCCAGACACTCTACAAAAGATGATACAGCAACAGGACACTGCTGTTAAATATTTGGATGATCAGAGGCCCCAAATAATGACACTTATACAGAGAGGAAAAGACCTTGCTAAAGATCCACATGCTCCTGCATTTGTGCAGAATGAAGTTGACAACTTGGAAATTGCTTGGAAACAAACCTTTGCTGCAGCTGTGGAAAAGTTAAAAAAGCTGAAAGGTAAAAAAATAAATATTGCAGTTTATCAGTAACAATCCTCATTTCTATAAAATCAAAATATTAACTATCCATTGAGGAGATACTTGGTACTTATCTAGCAAGTTCATGATAATTTTATGAAGATTAATCATACATTTTTATAGTATTACTTATACCTACATTTTTAATGGCTACAAAAATCTCTTTTATCAAGATGTACCTACTATTTGACAGCAAGATAGATGCATTAGACTATTAAAAATACTAACTTAAATTTTGCCTAATAAGATATGAAATTCATCTTTAACTTTTAACATATCTGTACAAAATCATCCAAAAATAAAGAATATTATGATTTAGGAGCATATTCAGTGAAGTGTTCGCAATCAAAATACTATAAGGTATTAAGAGTTAGAGCACCAATTCAGTTGCTGATAAAAATCTTCTTGCTTTTTATTTAATTATTTTATTTATTTAATTACTTTAATAACTTAATTACTTTAATAATTTATTTATTTAATTACTGAAAGAAATCATGGAAGCATGATGATCAATAATAGTAATAACTTTCAAGGTAATGGAATTTTGTGAATGAGTAAAATAGTTTTAATTTTCTGTCATGTTTCAATTGTCTCATTGTGAAATTGCAATATATGTATGAAACTTATCTGCATAATATTCCTTCTGTGCTTGTTGCTCATGCTATAGATTTAAGTTAAGAAACAGCAAATCTACTTACAATCCTAACTTATTCTTGTCAAATGAATACCATAGTTAGTTATCCAAGTTTGATCAAAGCAGAATAAGTGTAATTTAATAATTACTGTCCATAGGAACTTTGAAACTTTGGAACAGCTATAAAGAGCAAAAGGATGAAATAATGAAACTCTTGGAGCAAGCTGACAAAGAATTAAAGAAAATCACCCCAGGACATGATAGCCGTCATGTTGCAGCTGATCTTCAAGCAAAGCAGGATATGAGTAAAGCTCTTAGGGAAGCAACAGAAGAAATGCTGAAGAGATTGAGGGATTCATGCTCTAAATTGACCAATGTCACAGCTCCTGAAAAGAAGCCTCTCCTGCTGAAGGAGGTAGTTATGTGAAATCTTTTAAGTATTTACTGTTTCCAGGGTGTTTTGAGAAATTAATGGTTGCTCTCTTCGAAATATCTTAGGTTACTGAAATAGAACGTCAACTTCAAGTGGTGTTAGAAACAGTACAGGAGAGGGTTGTGTATCTAGAGCAGTTCAATGCTCGTTGGACGACCTTCCAGTCTCGCCTTGAGGAACTGAGGAAGTGGGCTGAAGGCCAAGGGCCCCAGCAACTTAGAGCTATTGAGTCAACAGAAAAAAGTCCACTAGAGCGGGTTGAGAAAGTTAAAATACTTCAAGAGCAAATAAATGAGAAATTTAGAATTTTGGGTGTTTTGGAAAAGGAAGCAAATGGAATACTCAAAGGTATATTGCCAAGAAATAAATTTCATTTAAAATTGCATTTTACTTTAAATTAAAATTACATCTTGTATTTTGGAAAGGATAATGTTTGTAATTTTTATCACTTTTATTCTTAGTATTTATCTTTTAAAAGCAATGTATTATATAAAATTTTCATTGGCCATTCATGAAAAAGTTTGTCAAGTGCATTGATAAATTTGTCATTATTCTTATCCTCTAAGCTAAACTTTTAACTGTCTGTAAATTTCTAGATGATTCTGAAAATGCAGAAGCAGCAAACCTCTGTCGAGATGTCACAGAAATAAAGAATTTGATTGCGGAGCTCAAGAAAGGTGTTGAAGCAGAATATCTTTCTGCTGAAGAAGCCCTATCTTCATGGCAGGAATACCAAGGAGAACTGCAGAAGATTAAGCCATGGGTTGAAAAGGCTGAGGTAAATGTGTCAGCAGGGATGCCAAAACCAGTGTCTTTGATTGAAGCCCAGCAGCAATTAGAAAATGCCAAGGTTTGTAAATCATATCACCTAGTTGACAGTTTAGAATTTCTGCTAGTCATCATCAAGTTTCTGATGATTTTTTTGTATCATCCTCCCTAATGACTTATTGTGAATTAGAAATAAAATGAATGCAACATTCATGTTTATAAGTGAACATATGGCCTGAATTCAATATAGATAGATTCTCATTTCAGTAGGTGATGCCATCAGAATTTAATTAATACTTTGGTCCATTGTGGATCTGGTTAATTTACAGTAAACACACTAAACATAAAAATAAACAATGGCTTTGGTACATCTTATTGATGTTTGGTCTTGACTCATTAAATTTAATTACTCAATTCCTTTCATCCTTCCAGGCATTTGAACGAGAATGTGAACAAGCCCTTGGGTGTTTACAGAATCTAGAATTAAAAGCTCAGCAGATGGCTGCTTTTACAAGTATGCCTGATGAATTGAATGCAGTTCACTCAAGGTGGGCTGTGGTTCATGATGTTACAATGGGTTGGAGAACAAGGATTGAAGCATTGGTAGAAGCATGGCAAAATCTAGAAGATACCACAGGGAAAATGGAAGAGTGGATCCAGGAAAAAGAAAATGCCATGAGAATCCCAGTGAATCTAAGCTGTCCTGATATTAGGAAATTAGAAGCTGAGCTGGGAAAGCTGAAGGTAAGGGAATTTTTTATATAACCTTTTTAATTATAAAAAATCCTATGAAAATCCCTTAATCCTTTTACTTCATCCTTTGCATGAGTACCTCACTATGCATTAGTGTAAAAGATAATATAAATTTAATCAATCCTCATTATTTACATTTCCCACCACCTCTTAAATATTATGAAGTTTAGTTTTCCTTATAATTTGATGACAAATTTCTTATTCTTGGACTCTCATCACCTAGGGAGATTTCATATTTTAAGCCTTCCCTATTATTTATGACCTTATGCTCACTAGCTAATTTTTTACTTCCAGATATTAAACAAAGAAGTAGCTGAAAAACAAGCTCAACTCATTCATGTTATGCAATCCTCTGACAATATTGCTCAGGGCCTAGCTTTGGAAGGAGCAATGGCTCTGAAAGGTAAGATAACAGAACTGAAATCCAAAGTTACTGCACTGGGTGACGAAGTTCGCCATCAAATCAACGCCATTTCAGACAGCATCATTGCCAGGTAAGGAATTCTTAAGAGAATTTGTAAGTAAATTTTTTTAAGGAAGATAATGTGTTTTTGGAACCATAATTTCCTTACATTATTTCATTCCTCCTCTAGGCAAGAGTTTCAAGCAAAGATGGCAGGTTTTAACGATTACATGGATCAATTATCGGCTAATGTATCTCAATTGGATGATATAAGCCTTGAGAAGGTGGAACCAAGCCTGCAAGTATTGCACACACTTTTGCAAGAACATTCAGATCAGCAGAAAACATTTAATGACATTTATTCAGAGGTGAAACAACTATCAAGTTCATGTACTCCAGAAGAAGCGGCTACTCTCAATAATGATTATACTCAGATATCAGAGAAATACCAGGTAAATTTTCTGAAATGATCCATATATTTTCTAATTTTGTTGATTCTCATCAGTGTACCATATAGACTTTTTTTACCCTTTCATCAGGAACTTGAAGACAACCTTCAAGAGAAGAAGAAAGCTCTTGAAAAGTGGTCTGAATTGCTGAATTGGAGCAATGAAACTAAGGAGCATTTAAACCATATGAAATACCAATTAGATACTCAGAACCCATCTCAGGATGAACTTAAGCATTTCTGTGATGACTTGGACCTTGTATCTGTGAAAGTGGCTTCTTGGAAGAAGGAAGCACCTGTCATTGACAATTTAAGTAAGCAGGGGACTATTCAGTTCAGAAGTGAGACTACTGGAAAACCCATTACTTCTGTGCAAATAGTGGAAGATGTGGATATTTTGGATTGTACATTACTGACACTAGTTAAGAAAAAACAAAACTACTTACAAGATACATCTAACCGCCTATCTGAATTTAAAGGCACAAAGAAGAGTGTTTCAGATTTATTATCTTCTATAAAAAAGAACTTTGATAGTATAGTTAACTCAGGAAATACTCTAGATAAAGCAGATAAGGTTGTTATGGATATTTCTGGTCTTCTTGAAGAACTAGGCTTCAAAGTAGGGATGAAAGATAAACTGCATGAACAGGGCAGGAAGCTAATGCAGGACGATCCCAATAATGCCCCTAGTATTCAGAACATCTTGGCTGAGGTAGATAATGAATGGGAAAATATGATAACAGAGCTAAAAGATCAGAAGGCAAAATATGCTGAAATGAGCAGTGAATGGAGAAAATTCTGTGATACAAAGGACAGTATGTACAGTAGTGTGAATGGAGCTGTGAACATGTGCCAGTCAACACAAGAAGTGCCCAATGATGTAATGCAGGTTTCATCTGCATTTGAAAAGTTAAAGAGCTCTTTGGACATTTTGAAGAAAGCAAAACTTTCTCTTGATGTAATGGATGCTAAAAGTGATGTGATCATGAAAGTAGCAGAAGGAATTCCGACCATGAAAATGGATGAAATTGGTAGTGAACTATCAAAAGCTCACAATGAATGGCTAAACGCATATGATTCTCTTACAAAGAAGGTGCAGAACTTGGAAACACAGCTCACTATCTGGAAACAAATAGATGAAGCTAAGGATGATCTCTTACCATGGCTTAGTGATACAATTGATGCAATCCAAAATGCTCAAGAAAACTTGGTTGATGCTGAAGCTGCCCGTGGAATTCTGAATAAATTCAAAGAAGAATTGCCATCACATGCCAACTCAAAAGGTAGCATTGCATTCAAAACAGCAGAGCTGGTCAAATTAAATGATGGAAAGCAAATTCCTACATTATGTGCCTTAAATGAATTACTAAAAGAGCAGTTCTCTCATTTAGAAGAAGTGACTGATGCATTAGACTCAGTTACACACAGTGTTGGGGAACAGGAGAAAGTGATTAGAGAGGAAATCAAAAAGTATTCTGACAGTTTGAGTAAGATAAGAGAATCTCTGATGAAATGTGAAGACCTAACCGGAGATGATCCAAAAGTTTTGAAGAGATTGCAGAAATGTCAAGCCCTTAAGATAGAACTTCATGAATGGAGTCCATGCATGACTGAACTTAACAGCTCTGTTGAAGATATGAATTCACAATTTCCATCATTTGCAGAATCTGCAGCTGCTAAAGAGCTGGACCTCCTCAAAAAGCGCTTTAGCACAGTTACATCACAGGCTGACGCTATTGAACTTTCTTTGCTCTCATTTTTGAGGAAACATCACAGTGACAAATTCAACAACTTGCAGAAATTGGTTTCAAACTATAAAGAAAAAGCTACCTGGTATCTTCCAGAACCTGGAAGTGATCGTTATAACTTAGAAGTAAAGTTATCATCCCTGCAGGATGTTGCTATGGTGATCAGTGATTGTAATGCCAAGATGTCTGATTTAGATTGTTCTCTCGCATTATTAAATAACGTGGAGAGCTTAAGTAGAATGGACGAACTAAAAGCAGAGAGAGATAATCTTGCTTCAGATCTTGAATCTCTAAACACTAGCTATTTAGAAGCTAAAAAGGTATTAGAGCACAATATTAACCTTTGGCAGAAATACGAGCTTATGTCTGAAAATGTATCATCATGGCTTAGGGAAATTGAAGGTAAAGTTAGAGCTGAGACAGTGAGTCAAGTAAGCATGCCCAATATTGATGAAAAAATAAAAGAAATGAATGACCTAAAAAAACAAGTTTCTGATCATGAAGCAGATATGAAAGAACTTGCCATACTTGGGGATGAAATAACAAAAGAATGTCCAGAGTCAAGGGCCGGGCAGTATGTTGGAAACCTATCCTCAAGGCACCAGAATATCAAGAAATTCATATCATCATACCTTGACCGACTTGATCTCATGTGTAAAAATCAAGATCTGTACAAATCTGCTGTAGCTGATGTACAAAAATGGCTGTCCAATTCAGTGGAAAAATTGAAATCTTTTGAAGATCAGCTTTTGTTAACTGGAAAGCCTAAGGTATCATATCAAGCTAAGCTTAAGGAGCTGAAATCTTTTGCAGAAGAAAAGGAAAATGGACAGGCTCTTCTTAACAAAGCTATTGAAACTGCTGAGACTCTTTTCCCTGGAGTCACTCCTGAGAATCGAGAAGCAATACGAGGTGAGCTCCGCAAATTAAGAGGAGAATCTGAATCATTGATTGACAAAGTAAATGAACTCCATAAAAAAGTTGAAGGAAGAATATTGCAACTTTCATCCTTTGATGATAGCCATGCTCAAATAAAACAATGGATGAGTGAGGCCAAAGGAAGAGTAGGTACTGCTGTCCTTTTGAAACCCACGTTGCAAGAAAAGAAAATGGCTTTACATGATTATAAATGTGCATCACAAGACATCAAGACTCATCAAAACATAATAAGTCAGCTTCAAGAGAAGATTAGTGCCCTTTCTGACCCAGAATCATCTTCAAAGTTTGACCATGTCTTTTCTGAATATAAGCAATTGTCAGACTGTGCTCAGGATAGAATAACAACTGCTGAGAAGTATGTTACTGACCATGAAACCTACCTGCAACATCTTGACAAACTCCGTGATTGTCTTAATACTTGCAGAACAGAAGCTGCTGCTGTCATTGAGACTCCAATAGAAAAAGATGGAGCTAGTGAGAAGTTAGCCATAATTGATACTTTATTACAGCAAAGAGATCAGGGTAATGAGCTCATTGATACCTGTAAAGCTCTCCTTGACATTGTTCTTAAAGGTACAGAATCATCAGGACACCCTGCTCTTATGAAAGAATTTGAAAGTCATTGTATGCAGTGGAATACATTCCTTGACCAGTGTACAGAAACACAGAAACAACTCCATCAGTTGTGCAGCAAATGGACAGAATTTGAAGAGGAGGTGGAAGAACTGTTAGCATGGTTGAGACAGAGGGAAAGTGCAATGAAGGATCAAAGCTTGAGACGAAATGTAGAAACTAAGAAGACTCATTTGGAGAAACTCAAGTCCTTAGAGGAAGAGATTTTGTCAAAGGGAGATGAGTTTGCAAGGGTTGTTGAGCATAGCAAATCATGTGGTGCAGAAGGTGAAACAGAGTTAACAGCAAAGGTGTCACAACTTGCCACAAGATACCAAGCTATCAAGAATGTTGCAAAAGAGGCAATTTCTAAGTATCAACATTTTGTAAAAGAACATGAAAAATTTGATGAAGACTACAATGAGTTTTGTGAATGGATCTCTCAGTCAGAGAATGAGCTTGACAGTCTCTCCAAAATCATAGGAGATTTATCAGCATTGCAAGGGCGACAGAAAAAAATTAAAGAGTTGAATGATTTAAGATCAAAAGAAACTCCAAAATTTGATGCTCTTATTGATCTAGGGGAGAAGTTATATGTTCACACTTCCCCTGAAGGACGAGAAATTATTCGAAAGCAACTGAGGAACCTTCGAAGCCATTGGGATAACTTTGGAGATAGCTTACAATCAATTGAAGTAAAGTTAGATCATTGTCTTCTGCAATTTTCAGAATTAAGCAAGTCTCAAGAACAGCTTACAAAGTGGCTTAATGATGTTGAACAAGCAATGCAAAAGTTTAATGAAATCAAAGGTTCCCTTCAAGAAAAGAAAGCACTTCTACAGAATCATAAAATAATGCATCAGGATATTATGTCACATCAACAGCTTGTGGAGTCAGTGTGTGAGAAGGGACAGCTTCTGATAGACCAAACACAAGACAAGTCTCTGAATGTTTACTTTCAGTCAATCAAGCAATTATTCCAAAGTATTGTTTTAAAATCCAAGGATCTTATGGAAAAATTAGAAAGTTGTGTAAGTGATCATAACCATTTTAATACTGCTTGCAAGAATCTTAAAGACTGGATAAATGCTGAAAGTGACAAGCTGCAGGAATGTAATGATGTGATGGGAGAAAAAGCAGATGTTTCTAAAAGGCTATCAAATGTAAAGACATTGAGAGAAAACCAAGATCAGGGAAAGCTCTTACTCCAAAATGTCCATGATCTTTTTGCCACTGTATCCAGAAGTACCTCAGAAAAAGGAGTGGAAATTTTGAAGAAAGATGTAGATGAACTGGAAAATGGTTTGAAATCCTTAGACACATCTGCTGGTGATATAGAGAGAAATCTTGAGGAATCATTGAAGCAATGGAAGGAATTTGAGGAACAGTTGGAACATCACACAAAATGGATAAGAGCGAATGAAGCAGTCTTTCGAGACCAGCAGCTCAAAGTCAACTCAGAAGAAAAAGAAACTCAGCTCAAAACTTATATTGAGAAGAGGGATGTCATTGCTAAAAGAGAGGCTGATATTGATGCCTTTGTTGATGGATCCCATGCCCTTCTACATAGAAGTGAGGCAAATCGCATAAAGCCTTTGATTTCCCAAATAAGAAGTCGATATGATCTTCTGCGGGTCCTCAGCAAGGAGGTAGTAAACCATTGGCAGACTTTGGTAGATGACCATCGAGTGTACAACCAGCGGCTGCAGGAAACTGAGGTGTGGTTAGCACCTCTTGAGGAGCAGCTGACTTTACTGAAGGATGGTCAAGAAGATACATCAGTGCAGGATAATTTAGGGACTGACTCAAGACTCAGATTGCTGCAAACAGAGAAGGAGCAAGCACCTCACAAACTAGAGGCTCTGAACACAGCTGGAAAAAGATTATTCCCGGATACAGCTTCTCAAGGAAGGGAAAAGATTCGGCAGGATTTGAGGGATATAAGAGAGAGGTAAGATCTTTACATATTAGCAAGGACTATACTCTATTTGTTCTATTCTATTTGAGTTTGATTGAGATCGAGAGAACAAATAATCAATACTTGCATTAATTTTATAATGAAGTGTTATTTGTATCATCAGGTTAGTTTCTGTGACATAATGGAGGAATCATTGTAAATTTCATTCTTGATTGGGAATAGCTTTCTTAAGGAAACCATAATTGCTAAAAGGCTTGTTGGATGTTGAAAATAGTAATAAATTTTGTTAATAAATCATTTGAAACATTCAGTAAATGAATGTTATTTATAAAAGGCATCTCAAGTTATAAGTATGTAATTTTATAATATTTTCCATATTTACCCACTAAGCATATTTCCTGGCCTGTAAGATACCTTTAGTTTTGAAAAAGAGACAAATCAACTTGTGTCTTTTGTTAGAAGGGAAGAATTACAGAAAGCAATTAAAGTGGGGCATTTAAGGCTTCAAGGTTAAAAAGAGGACCAAAAGAAGGAAGATTATCTTAAAGCTTTTCATTCAAATTTGAAGCTGTTTGACAATCTTTGATTTCAATTGTTCGAATGGATAAAAATTTATATGCTTGAGTTAAAAGTGAGAATACTGTAAAATCTTTTTAAAAATGTGGAGAAAGCCATAAATAAATAGAATAAGGAATGGAAATAAAATACAATTGAGGATATCATTTATTGTGAAAGGAATTGTACAGAGTATTTGTTTTAAAATGGATTCTGCAGCTAGGTTCCACAAAGTGAAGGCTGAGATAGTTAATCATTATTTGACTATCATTTTAAAGGCAAAGATAACAATTTTTAGAGTTTCAGTTTCTAATAACTTGTTACAGTCGTGGATTTTGATGTGTATTGATCTATTTTTTTTCTCTAAATTTAAATGATTCCATATTTTTCCTAATTTTTTTGAAAGAAATATCACAATTTATGTTATGCATCTGTGAGTCTTACTGGCCTGAAAATACAACATTTAAAGTTGCTCCTTCAAGGTCAAGAGAGATAAAATAATTTGGAGTATAGCCTAAACCATTTTTATTCTCTCTAATTAAACAGATTATTTGAAAATATTTTATGTAAATTATGTTCCAATCTCTAAGCAGGTTATTAGCTCTATTATATAAATTTTTGATACCTCCCTGTTTTATCATACTTCTTTTGTATCTAATACATTCATAAGTCTTTCCATAAGTTCCCTTTTATTTCCAGGATTTGACAATCGTTTCTCTTCAGGATATTATCCTTCTCATTTAATCAGTTTCTTCTGTCTTTTGCTTACTTTAAAAAAATCATATCTCTTGAAAAAGTCATACCTTCTTTTGGCTCACACTTATTCATTAGCCTATCCTTACAGATTTAATCCTCCTTATGCTTGCCAGACCTTCATCTCATTCCATCTGCACTCTAATTTTCTTCTCCTTTTGGGATTGCTATCACCTAACATGCTTGACACACAAACTTCTATATACCAATTGCCAATTTTGCATATTTTAAGTGTTTCTCATGCTTGACCTGTACTCACATATTTCCTACCACTCACCAGCATTCTCTTGCCCTCCATTTCCAGTAAAACATTTCACTCAATCACCCTAAATCATCTTTCAGGTCAACAGCCTCTGTTTTATACTCATGGTGATTCAATGCATGTCCTCAATTGTCTTCAGCTATCATTCTTCAGCTTCAGCTTCATTATTTTCAGATCCGTTCTCTGTAATTTTAGCAACATAATAAAGCAAAATTTTGAATTCTAATTAGTTTCAATTCAGTAATCAATACAGCATGATTGGCAAGTAAAAGCTTTCCTACATGGAGTTTCTAAAAAAAATGCCTCCTTCCTTCCTGTATACACTTTACATAGTCAACTTTAATATGTTATATCTTTTTTGCAATGTGGTATTTATTGCCTAACTTTGAATGATGAAGAAATTTTTTCCAGTATGCCTACTTATTTCCCTTATTACAATCCTTCAATACCTTATTTACCTTTTACTGCTACACCTCTGATCTGTATGTATACTATATGTTATGCTATCTCATCATATCAATTATTCCTGCCATAAACCATGCATGGCCAATAATGTAGTCATAATGGTGGCAATGTCTTTTTAACTTTTATATCCATATGCTTGGCAATATAAATGCAGGTGGGATAAGTTGGAGGAAGGAATTAAGGAATACCAGAAGCAGTTGGATGCTCAGTCTTTGCAATGGAGTAGCTATCAAGAAACATTGCATCAAACTTTGGCATGGCTGGAGACAGCTGAGAAGGCTCTCCATCAGGACTCACAAGTAACCACTTCTCCACAGGAAGCTAGATCTAGGCTATTGAAGCATAAGGTGATTATTGCTTTAAAGTAAGAGTAAGTTTAAAGCAAGGCTGATAAAATCACTCTGTTTTGATATTATTAGCTACTACTATGTTCCTTGAGAGAGACCATTACTTTTTGAGAATTCATCTTTCTTAAACTTTTAATAGTTAGAGCCAGTTGCATATTTTCTCTAATCTTAATTTTGTGTATATTGAATTATTTTGATGTTTTTACAATATGGATGTTCTCTATGATTGCTGTGTCATAGAATAATCTTACATGGCTAGTAAAATTTCTGCAAGGAAGGTTTCAGAGAATTTATGAAATGTTTTTACAGTTGTTAATAAAATTCATTGTCCTCATGCTAATGTCATCAAAAGTTTCCACCAAGGGAAATTATCCCTCTATCTAATAAACTATCAAGGATTCCTTCCATAAGTTATTGTGAAATTAAAGTAATTATTTTATTTAAATTCTCATCCGGTATTAACTTATTTTTTTATTTTATGTATATATCATGAATGAAATTAATGTGATTTTCAGTGGTTGCAATAAAATTTAATGACTTTATTTCAGACAAATTTGCAGGAGGTTCTGTCTCACAAAAGAATTATTGAATCACTCAGTGAGAAAGCACAAGCTTTAGCACAACTCCGTGGAACACGATCAGATATTCCAAAAGCAGCAGATTCGATCAATAAAAGATATGAGAAGCTAGTTAATAACTATTTGGTAACCATAACTGCCTTAGAGGAGTCTCTTGATGCGTCTCAGCAGTTCCAAGACCTTCAGAAGTTGTATCAGGACATTCAGAAACAGCTCTGGGACCGTTTATCTACATATTCTGGTAAACTAGCATTTTTATATACTGAGAAATTTATGGAGATAAATGGAAATTTTACTTGATTAAAAATATCTATTTACTTTTTGGTGCTAATAAGTGAAGTCTTTTATGCAAATTTCCTTAGCTGTCAAGGCATCATTAAAACCAATTCTACTACTAAGTCAGGTGTCTTTTAGCCTTAATCAAAATCATACTGAATTTGTGAATATTTTACCTTGAATACCTTGAATTATAACAAAATATACAAGAATCTAGCCAAATATTTTATATATTGCTGAAGCTTAAAAGACTTCATGATGTGTCATCATATGATGAATGTCCGAACTCATTTCTTAGGTACAGAGTTTAAATATATAAATACCCACCTAACAGCTTTGTTTCTTGTATTAACAGATTACAGTGGTAATGTACCAGCTCTGAAATCTCGCCTGGAAAAAGTCATTGAGCTGGAAAGTAGCAAATCAGAAGCAGCTAATAGTTTGAAAGCATTGAATGATTTGATAATTAATAGATCAGAAAAGCTGCCTCAAAGGACAAGAGAAGCTATGGAAAGGGAACTTGCTAATCTAAAGTAAGTAGCATAAGCTTTTATTTTCTATGATGCTTAAATAGTTCAATCATTTTATCATCATATTCATTTCTTGAAATTGTTTTATCATTAGGTTTGAATATGATAAATTCTGCACCTCGGTTGGAGATGCTCGCCATAATTTGGAAGACAGACTTCAGCAATGGGCTGAATATGATGTATCATTTGAAAGACTTCTTGCCTGGTTGGCAGAAACTGAGGCTACTCTTAAAAATTATGCAGCCAAATCAACTTTGGAGGAGAAAGAAGATCAGCTTGAAAAGTATCAGGTAATGTTTAATTGATATGTATCAAGTTCTTAAAGGAAGCTGAATTTCTGAAGAGAATAACCACTCTGCTTGACTGAATGAGTGATTAAAATTCCATTGTTATGAGAAGCTATTTGTTATGTCTGCTTACCTTGATGCTGTCTGATTGTATGGATTTAAAACCATACAACTTTGTGGTTCTTTAAAATATCCCTTTCCTTTTATCCTAGTTTAAATTGAGTTTTTCATTATGTAAATAGTATATCCTACCTAAATTTAAAAAACTGGGCCCTCTCACTGATTTGAATTTAATTAAAAACTTACTTGAGTGAAATATCTAGATATTAATTCAATTCAATATTCAAGCACTGCTTGCATTAGTTGTGTGTAACTAACTTTGTGATGATTTCATGTTAACTTTTACAAAATTGTATATACGTTTTCGAATTGAATAACTTGCTGATATTATGGTTTGTCTCATAGGACCTCATTAAAATAGTTGAATCCAGGAGTAGGGATGTGAAGGAAATTGTTACCCTTGCTGATCATCTGGAACAAGTAAGGAATTTGATGTAAAATACTCACTTATACAACTCTTTCATTTACTCTTTTCTTTCTTTTTGCAATAAGATTTCTTCTTCCAGATGGACTGTAATGTTGGTGTTTGTATCTATCTTATCTTATTATTTTTTAAGAAACTATGAAAGTTGTGTGAATCAACATTTATAATGAATGATTTCTTTTTCCTTGTAGATTTTAATATTTTGGTTATTTTATGTTGATGATTTTCTTTGCTGCTTGATTTAAGTTATGTGTATGTAGTCAAACTAAATTTTGGGTAGATTAGTGTAACTGTTTGTAAGAAGTATCTATATTTTTTCAAACTTGTTTCATAAAAAAACATGATGGAAGTGATTTATGTTTTTAGTGTAAAGTATAACCTCATATTGTTGGATATAATTCAAGGTATTTAAGATATCATGTAGTATTCTCTTCTGAATTGTTATTTTCTTTTCTTAAATTTGTAATATGATAGGTTTCTTTTTGATTATTTTGCTTTTGTAAATGTTTTGTGTTATGTCAATTTTCTTTAAATGCTTTAAGCATAACTCATTGTATATGAATGTTTTTATTCTCATAATAGTACTTCTACTGACAACTGATTTGTGTTCCTATCTTTCTTTACTTGTTGTGTATTTTTTTGTATTGTGAATAGGTGTATATTTTGTAGCTTTTTGTTTTTCATTTTGGTAAGCTTTTAATTCCTTTTTGACATAACATTGTTTTTATGTAATAAATTTTGAGACATTCTTTTATTTTCCAGTCTTTGATTGTAAGTCTTCAGCAAAATGATGCTGAATTAGATAAATTACGTGACTCTTCCACTGAGTTAGTCCAAAAAAGTGGAGAAACTCGCATATCAGTGAATGTTCAGCATATAACTTCAAGATTTCAGTCAATTCAAGTTACAGCAAAGGTAAATATAATATTAATTACAAATTCATGAGAATTTTTTAAAATCATATACCTGTCATGAACCATTACTGTAACAAAATTCAATTTCTTTTATTTTCAGGAAATAATGAAAAAATGTGAGCAATCAGTTGTTGACCATCAAGCTTACCTTAAAAAGTACAGTGATTGCTCCAATTGGTTGTCAACAATGCAAGAAAAATTATCCAAATGTTTGGAAGGAGATTCAGTGGTTGCCCATCAAGATTTGCAGGAGTGCATATCAGGTTTAAAAGAATTATTATCTGAGAAGCCAGCTGCCACTCTTATGTTGAACAGTGCAATAGAACTTGGTGAAAAGTCATATTCCACTACAGCAATTGAAGGGAGGGAAACAATTAGACAGCAACTACAAGAACTTCAACAAGCATTTGAATTGTTATTTGATAATGCTGCAAGTAGTGAGAGAGAACTTCAAGCAAAATTATTGAGGTATTTGATTGATTACTCAATTTTAATTTGTTAGTCGATTAACAGCAGAAATGCATTGATGTTCTCGATTATGATGATGATTTTAAGGCATTTTCAATTTTTGCTGTTGAATTATACTTTAACTACTTTAAGTGAAATTTGTATCTAAAATGTTTGAACATATTTAATATAGCCTTTAAGAAATTTATAACCCAGTTAACACCAAAATACCAAGATCAGCTTAAGTAATGTGTGAGATAAGTGTAGAGGCTGAAGGGTTCTAGAAGTAGACATGTGTCATCCTTACCTTAAATTAGTTCTCATTTAATTTTTTATCCTGTAAATCAAGGTGTTGGAATAATAAATGAAAATGAGAATAAGATAGTTATTTCCAGCACTTAATAGAAGAAACATAACTCAAATTATTACTATTATTACATTCTTATAGTACACAAAGAGGTGTTCAATATTAAACTCATTTGAATATCAAAATGTCTTATACCTTATCCTGTGTCTTATACATCTTTATTCTAGATGGACAGGATTTGAAGAATGTAGTGCAAGCATCAAGCAATGGCTAAAAGAAGTTGAGAATCAGCTGCCTCAGGAGATTGAACTGACAACAACATTGGATGAGAAGCGAGCTAAGTTGCAGGCTTATAGAAGTCTTTTGCATGATGTTTCAAGCCATCAGCCTGATATAATAAATTTGCGAGACAAGGTTGAGAGTTTGCCTGAGAAAAATGAAAAGATTGAACAACTGTTGAAGAATATTGTAGATCAGCATCAGAATATACTTAAGAGATGTCAGGTAATAAAATTTTGTACATTTCAGAATAAAAGTCAAACAGATATGATGAATTATGAAGGAATAAAATTTTAATTGTTATTTCCTTACCAGAATTTTGTTGAGCAATATGAGGCTATTGTCAGTGATCATCAGCAGTACAGCAAAGCTGTAATGGATACACAGGAATGGTTGGAAGCCACACACAACACTGTTCTTTATTGGGAAGATACTGATTTAGAAAGAATATCCCTTCTAGCCAATTTGGAGAGGTTGAAAGTATGTTTTTATTTATTGTACCATAGAAGATAATAATTTATACAAAACTTTTGTGTCTATATTCTTATTCTATACAAAAATTTTACATGTCTATGTGAAAATAGCATAATTTAATAATAACCAACTGCTTGTAACAGAACCTCCAGCTCAGTCTACCTGAAGAAGAGCATCGAATTCATCAGATTCGAGCCCTTGGTGAAAAGGTCATTCCTGGTACTATTGAATCAGGTCAAGTAAATATAAGATCTCAGATTGACACTTCTCAACAAGATTGGGAAGGACTAAACTCTGCAGTCAGGTTAGTAATTCTCTAAAGCTTTTATCTCATTCAGTTTTAATCTATCATAACTTAAACTTCATGTGTAAAAAATTTTAAATCATTTGTGAAAATATTCAGGTCAACCATTGAAGCTTTTGAAAGTAAGCTGCAGCAATGGAATGAATATGAATCTTTGAAAGATCAGTGCTTGTCTTGGATAAGAGAAACTGATACAAAATTACATGCTGTTGACTTAAAACCCTGCTTGCAGGATAAGAAAGATCAACTAGAAATGTTAAAGGTAATATAGATGCTTCGCCAAGTTATGAATTATTATTTGTCATTTTTTATATAATTATCTATGTCTCTGAAAATATTTTGTGACTTTAAAATTAAATGACTGTTTTGTTTCAATCATGAACCTTCTCTCTGATAATTGAAGAGAATTTGTCTTTTTAATTTGAAATTCTCTTGATTTTTAACTATGTCAGAGCTCCTTAAATTAAGTTTTTGCTTATATATCCCATGCTTTATTCAACTTTATGCTGCATTATTCTGAAAAGCAATCTATTTATTTCTTGGTTACATTTTAAAATGTGAGTGCCTTACATTCCATAAGTAATCAGAAATATTGTGAACTTTTAGAATTTACAAGGAGAAGTTCGAGCAAAAGAATTGGAAATAGATGCTGTGACAGAGAGAGCTCAACAGCTATACAAAGGATCAATAAGCACACGCAGCTCACAGATATCAGAGTTGGGACTGAAATATCAACAAGTGTCCCACAAAGTTAAGGTATGGTGAATCATATTCCTTTATTAGTAATCTATAGTAATATAAGAATTTAACTAACTTCTTCACCCTTGGATTTATTACTTGCTACCAAATAATAACTTTTCTGAAAGTCAGCTATTAATTCCTATTCAAAGTTCATGTTTCTAGGAAAAGTTAACATATCATCCACTTATTCTATGAATGATACTTAACAAAATATATTTCTCAATATTATTCCAATCTGGATAGTGTAGTTTGAATAACAAAAATTCAAATAGTAATACATAAATAACTTTATTTCCTGCAGGATCTCACAAGCCGTTGGAATCAGTATGTGTCAACCCATCAGGAATTTGAAAACCATGTTGCAGAATGTACAAAGTGGCTGCAAGATATAAAGAACAAACTTGCTTACTGCTCAGATTTAAGTGCATCCTCTCAAAAGGATCTAGAAGGAAAACTTGAAACAATTCAGGTATTTTGATCATCTTTAACAATCAATCTTTCTAATATCAGTAAGAAATGTTTTCCTTGTAATATATTTTTCAATAACTTCTTTCATTCTTTTCCAAAGAGATTCTAATTCAATTATAATTTTTCATGAAGTTTCAAAAGGCTGCCTCAACAGAAAATACATATAATTCATTTAGATTTAACTTTGGAAAGTCATATTTTCCTTACAGATTCCATATTCTGCAGACAAGTTCCTTGTCAGTGCAGAATTGGAATGTAGTATTAATAATTAATTGCTATAACAAAAATCTATATATCTTTACTTAGAGAATATTACAGTTTCTAACAAAAATCTATACCGTAAATGTGGAATGATTATAACAAATGATTATTGTTTTTGTGGATGAGTACTTTATGGTACTAGAATGTATGGAAACATAACACTTCGTTGCTTTCTGCAGGATTAAGTTTAATGTTCCAATTATGAATCTTCATATTCATTAGACCAAAAATAAATTCTGTTTGAATATTATATTATAAATCTAGAAATTCATCATTTAAGTAACACTTGTGAACTATTTCTGTAGGATTTGTTGCTATACAAAGAAGAGGGATTTTCAAAGGTTCAAGGAATTGTTGAGCTTGCTCAAAATGTGCTTGCTAACACTGCTCCCTCAGGACATGATCCAATTAATCAATCCTTGGCTGCTCTTCAGGAAGAATGGAGTGCCTTAGCCTCTAAAATGGTTGAAATTAAGGTTGGATTAAAATTCATTTAGATTTCAGTATTAATATATATGTCGATTTAATAAGTTATCACAATTTGTTGATTGGTTAGCACATGCTAGTATTGATATTTTTGCTTTCATTCCTTTAGGCTAATCTTGATGACTCTATTCAGCGCTGGGCTGGATTTTTGGAACAGATACACCAGTTAAACAAAACAGTAGAATATATAGAAGGTGTTTTCAATGAACTTTCTGAATATCAAACAACTATGACAGAAAAGAGATCACAACTTGAACGACTGAAGGTATGAACTGTCTTTTTAAAAAATGGACATTGTTATTGCATTGAAATTTGTGTAAATAATAAAATATATTCAATATTCCAGTGCTTAGATGAGAAGGCACGATGTGAAAAGATTGAAGTCGACAGTTTGAAGTCAAAAGCTGCTGAAATGTTAGCCAGTGGGCAGCAAAGCCTTGCTGCCACACAGGCTCAAGAAATTCTCAACAAATTTGATGCACTAGTTGAAAAGATAAAGGTAAAGTTGTCAAAACTTTTTACTCTGTTAAACTGTTAACTTTTGATGATTTACTTTTCAAATATATTTTAAAATTTTCTCTCATAAGAGGTATGTTTCTATGTTGCAACATTTTAGAGTAAAAATGTAGGCAATTTTTGCAACTTACCATTTCAGTTTTCTCCTTTTACATAAAAGTTTTCATTCATATATAACATTTATTTACCTCATCAACATCAGGTTCTGTTGGTAGAGCGTGAGGACCAATACAGATACCATAGGCTTTACAAAGAAGCCCAAGATGATCTTACTGCTTGGCTTGCCAGAGCAAGAGAGAAGGTTCCTGCAATGAGGCAAAGATCACTTAGTGATAAGTTAGCTATTGAAAGTGCAGTTGCCCCACTGGAGGTAAGAGGCATTATTTTTTAATTTTATTTATGAAGGAATTGGTAAGAAAGTAAGACATTTCAGTGTTGTATGCAATTGATAAAATTGTCCTTAAAGGAATAACAAGTGTGAAAAATAGTGACATTGTTATTCCTTTGGGATCAGACACACAACTTCATTGTGTTAGGTATAACACCTTACCTTTAAATTGTCCTTATTGTGGGAGTATCACAGCCTCAAAAGACTTTCTTAAATATCAGTGTTATGACTGTTGTATGATTAGGTATCTTTTTTAGCATAAGCTAAGAAGGTATCTATCCAAATAAAATAGATTTTTGCATTTCCCGTCAAATCATATGGAATTTTTTATTGGCCTAAGATTCTAGATTGAGTATATTTTCATATTTCCTGTGAAAATCATGATATGTCTCATTTAAAGTATGATAAGAGTAAATTATTTCAGGTTATTCCATCCATAATGAGAGAAAAGTTAAAAGAAAAACTGAGATGATAACATAAGATTCACTGGCTTGATTCTTAAAACTCTCAGAGTAGATAGTTGAATTTCTCATAAGTAACTGTAGTAAATATAAAATAATTGAAAAATCTTACTGACATATGCAAGTTGAAATGTTTGAATGCTTATCACAAACTTTATTTCCTTTACTGGGAAGATTTATGGGTTAGTGAGATAAGCAAAGTGGAAATACATGCAATGCTTATTGATGTACAATTTTAACTTTTTTATGAATAGAAATAGGTTACTGATGCTTTAGTTAAGATTAAACTGTATGCAATAGCTTTTCAAATGTTCTAAAAATTGTCTGGCAATATTACCTTGCTAGAAATTGCAAAATGTTAATCTGGAAATAAGTTAGAAATTTAACAAATTTTACTTTTCTGATAAATACTTATGACTTAAAGTATTGCTAGGCTTTCCTCACAAAAGAATTCTTCAGGAGTAGACATATATGATAATAATTATTATTATTATATTGATAATACTTTTATTATCCAAAGACATAAAGAAAATACATGTATAGGAGTCGTCAAGAATTCAAAAATTCCCTACCATACTTACATAGAAGTAATTTGAAAAAAATCAGTTAATAAAAATTTCCCCCACATTGTAAAGGCATTTATCCACAAGTAGTTTATGTACTGCATTCCTGAAGGCATATAAAGATGTAATATTCTTTATTGATGCTGATAAGGCATTGCAAAATTTAATGCCACAAACTTTGGGACCAAGAGAAAAAATATGTATTCAGATTTTGCTGAGGAGTATGGAGATCATTAATTCTTTTAGTGAAGTGGTGGTGATAATCCATATTTTTTTTAAAAAAGGGAAATATTTTTCCTGGAAAAAAGGACTGTATTGTAAACAAAAATAGGGGCAATGGTTAAAATTCCTAATTTTTTAAACAGAGGTTTACAGTGGGCTCTAAATGGGGCATTGCATATAGTCCTAATATTCTTTTTTTAATTTAAAAATATTAATATTTTGGGGGGAAGAACCCCAGAAGACTATTCCATAAGAACATATCATAAGAAGCATGGGATAATATAAAAATATTATGATAAATTGGAAATATTTCCTTAAAAGAGCCTTACTTAAATTCAAGCTGTTGATGTAGTATGTACTTTGTTGTTTATAGTAATGTTATAAAATTTTGTAAGATGATGGTGGAGTATGGTGATTCATAGTCTTTATATAAAGTAATTTTTCTCTTTCACCTCGGTCTTTAAACAGTTCTTTATCTTTGCATCCAATTTATGAAATTTTCACTTCGTGTGATGAATATTGCTTATTAGAATATCTTAAAGAAGGTTATCACAATCTACAATGAATTTTATCAACTGAAAATTGAAATAACTGAATATACTTAATAATAGATTTTGCAGCCTGAAACATTCATTACTTAAAGAAAAATTGTGTCTTCCTTTGTTCTTCCTTTACTCTCAGCAGTAGCTTCTAGAAACTTAATAAGGATATAGGTTGTAAATCCTAGTTCTTTGTTTTTTCTTGTATACTTTTAATTCTAAAATAATAAATAACTTGAAAGTAATCTATCAGCTGACTATATTGAATACGGTACAATCTCTGTAATCCGGCCTTGCGGTAATTTGACACGTCCAGTAATCCAGCGTGCAGGGCTGGCAACCTCCCTTTGACTGTCATAATTTTGTCAGTTTATATAAAAGATTTTTCAATACATAGTAAGTATTTGTTTTGTTATTATGTTTCTAGGAGTGCGTCTATTCCATTCATATATAATTTGTATGAAGTTTTGGTTACGTGACCTACTGTATCGGAAAAAGCAAACAAGTTATCTAAGAAAATAAGACTGGCACATGACATTATATTTGTGCATTTCCAATAATCCATCGTTTTTGACAATCCGGCTATGTCACAGTTGCATATGTATCAGTTACTGAGATCGCACTGTATTTGTTTTTCATTTGAAGATGGCATTCTTCAAAAATTCATATTGATCAACATTCACTTCAATTCCACTGATACATTTTGCCCATTATCTGCCAACAAAATAAGAGTAAATTTCAAGAAATATTTCTGAAAGAAATTTTTTCAACTAGACTATTTATTTCTAGGCCTTACTAAACAAGAAGGCCCAAGGAGAGCTATTAGTTGAACACCTTCATCATACTGGTGAAGTTGTTGTGGCAAGCACTTCTCCACAAGGTCAAGAAATAATTCGAAATGAAATCAGAGCCCTTGGTGAAAGTTTTGAAAGTCTTTTCAATGGTGAGTGGTTAATTTAACTTAACTTTCATAATCTTGTTTAATGTTTAGTAATATACTTGTTTATCATTATTATATTTCCTTATATCATTAGCATGATTTGCATGATTATTATAGGCAATATTTTTCTCCATATCTAGTTTTATTAGTTTTTTATGGTATAAAAGAAAGCTCCTACAGTTATTTCTAGAGTGAATTCTAGCTACCCCTACTACCAAATATTTTAACAACCGACATTTTACAATTGCCTTGTCTCCATACTCTCCACTGTTTATGATATTAGTTTTAAATCTATTTAACTAACTAATTCTGGCATTATTAACCAGGCTAGGTTTCACTTTAATCTCTAACTTAACTTCAAAAGAACAAAAAAATATTTCTTTAGGGTTGAAAGACTTTGCAAGAATACTATAACTATCAAAGAAACATAAAATTAAGTAATTTCATTCACAAATTTAAAAAAGAATTCTTCATAAAACTATAATTTAGCTGCATAGCATATTCATTATTATATTGAATATACTTTTATAATAGATATTTAATATAATGTTACAATAGAGGGGAGAGGCAAATTTATATATTTGTCATGGAATTGTAAATAATAACCTAAATAAAAACCACTAATACTATCATTTATGGTTCTCTTATTGAAAATCATGAACAAATATTTAAATAAAATTAAAGGATTACAATGTGGTAAATGATTTTATTTATAGAAATTAAACAGCAGAAAGACCAGTTGGAGACATTGGTAGCACAATGGAAGTCCTTTAAGGAAGAATATGAGAGACTTTCAGATTGGTTGCAACAATCCGACATTCTAGTTAAGGCCCAGAAAAATGCTTTGCTTCCAAATGTTACAGAAAAGATTAAGCAAGTAAAGGAAGTTCAGGTAAGAAATAGCCTCAAGGTTAATTCAGAACTCTCCCATTCATAAGAGAAAAATTTCATCGTATTTTAAGTTAACCATGAAAAAGTGGAATTAGTAAAAGTTTTTTGTTTTCTCCTCTAGAAATTATTTTGTTTTTTATAATTTCCTTTGTTTTGATTTCAGGAGATTCTCAATGGTCTGGAGCAAGGACATGAGCAAATTGATAAATTCAATAAAACAGCATCACCACTGTTAACGTCTCATTTAGAGACTTATGTTAACAATCAACTTAGGCACTTGAATTCTAGATATCAGGTAAGTTGTCTTAAGTGATTATTTTGTTTGTTGATAAAATAATAATTCTTATCTCATGGGTTAAGAATACTGACTCTATATGATGTTTCTGATATCAGTTTATATGTAAGAAAAAGAGAAGGTTAGAACATGGCTGTATATGAATTAGAGGTTTAAAAACGGAGTTTTAAACGGAGGTTTAAAAACGGAGAGAAAGGCTTACGGAGTGTTTTTAAACCTCTAAATCAGTTTATATCTTCAACGTGTGAATTATTATGGAGCATCTTATATGTAAATGATATTTTAATATTTAATTTTAATTAAATAGGTACAAGTCAATTTAGCTAAAGATGTGCTGAAGAAGGTTGAGACTAACAGAGATCAGCATGCACAATATGAAGACAGTTTAACCAAAGCAAAGGAATGGATAGAAAATGCTAAGCAAGTCATTAGAAAAAGCAGTGAAGCTTCATCAAATAGCAGTAAAGAAGTCCTTCAAGCTAATTTGGATAAAATTCAGGTATAATTTATGTTTTCATTATATCAGATTTAGATATCAAAATAAGGAACAAATTCAATGCCTTGTTTTTTGCAGAATGATAAAATTGTAATTTCAACTTACATATTCCCTAGGATTTATTAAATAAACGAGAAGGAGCACAGAACTTGATCCACATGACCATCAATTTGGGGGAGAAAGTAATTCGAAATACTCGCTCTGATGGAAAAGATGTCATAAATGCTCAATTGAAGGAAATTCAAACAGACTGGGATAGAATTGTGAGAAAAATTTCAACCTCCAAGGTCCACCTGGAAACAAGTCTTCTGCAATGGGCAGATTATAGTTCTTCATATTCCCAGTTGCAACAGTGGATTACCGATAGAGAAGCCAAATTACAACAAGTTTGCGAACAGAAGGTAGATTTTAGCTTTGAAATACTATGGATGGATAGAGAATGAAATCATCTTTTTTATAATATCTACAATTGCCTGTAACATAATTTCTTTTCCTTAGATATCTAAAGCAAAGAAAGGGCAGGCACCTGGTCTTAGTTCATTGAGTATTGGAGAAAGAAAGGCTACACTGAGGCAAACAGACAGCATTGTGCAGGATATAGTCTCTCTTGAGCCAATGATACAGTCAGTCACTTCAAGAGCTGAAGATCTCCTTCAGCAACAACCAGCATCTGAAATATCCACCAAGTATGAAACTTTGAGCAAACATGCTAAAGAGCTCTATGCTAAGCAAAAGGAGACAGTAGAGCAACATCAGGTGAGGTTAAGCAGAATTATTTTACATAGTTAAATGGAGCAACTAAATGTTAGGAATCTGTAAATAAAACTAATGGATTTTTACTTTTACAATGGACCAATTCAACATTTTCTGTATTATATTAGCAAAATATAACTTTATTTTAGGCCTTCATCAATACTGGAAATGATTTTGCACAATGGATAAGAGCAGCTAAAGAGAAACTCAGTAAATGCTCTGAACCCACTGGTGATAAGGAGTCACTGAGCAGCAAAATCTCTCAACTGAGGGTAAGTTAACTGAAAAGCGTTGCATCAAACCAAAGTAAAGATAAAGGTCTCTATTTGTTAAAGAATGAGGTAGTGTTCCATTTTAAATGAATAAGTTGCTTGATGGGATTGTCCACTTTTTTAATTGTTAGCTACTGAAAATTTAAGCAGTTGTGTTTATAAGGCATCATCAGAAAGGGAAACAAAATAATTATTTTGAAAATCATTATCCTAAGTCAAGAATGAATTAGGATATCCTTAGGATAAAAATTATTAGGATAAAAAATGCATTTCATATTAAATTTGACCAATGCATTTTGTTTATATGACTAGTTGTGAGTATCTTTAATTTTAAAATGTTCAAAAAAGGGCTTCATTATATTTGGAAACCATTTTATAGCCATGAAGCCAAATTTACTAGCTTTATTCTTATTTTTGGAGAAATTGAAATTTAATTAGTTATCTTTGAATAAGTTGCCAATTATTGAACTACTTTCAATGATACTGTAGATAGCTTTTATATTAGTTTTATGGAAGCTTACTTGTGATTTGTATGCCATAAAAATATGCAATGTGATTTAATTGCAACTTCAAAAATTGTAGATCCTCCAAAGTGAAATACCTGAAGGTCAGCAAAAACTGGAAAAAGCTCTTGAACAGGGCAATGTAGCCTGCCAAGTTGCAGATACAGAAGACAAAGAAATAATTGAAGAGGAAGTGGCTTTGCTTCAAGAGGAATTTGATACTTATGTGTATGTATTAGAATAATAAAATATTTTAAAATTTATGGCCATAAATTATGGTACAAATTAATAAAAAATATCTTTGTTCCTTTCAGTGAGTCATTGAATGATACCAAATCTTTGCTCGAAGCTGGAATTGTGAAATGGACAGAATATGTAGACCAGTATCAGGAAGCCATTGATTGGCTCACTCAAACAGAAGCTCTTGTTCACACTTATAATAAATTACAGGACAGTCTGGAGGAAAAGAAGAATTTCCTTGAACAGTTTCAGGTATGTATGTCCAAAACATGAGTCTTCTTTATTTGGCCAAAGTTTACTATGCCAACAATTCATTTGAGCAACCTTGATTAACTGACATTTTCATTGATAGACATCTTGGTAGGCCAAAACGTTTTTTTCACAGATTCTTAACTTGCCTGACATTAAGAATACACTGATATATGTATGACAAAAGATAATTATAATTGTTAGTTAAAAAGCCAGATTGCAAATTTTCTATGATGCATATTTTTAAGTTATATATATGTAGGTTAAATTTGAATATTTCCTTTCGAAAAAGAGGTTCACTAGTCTATAGTAGCTTTATCTTGAATTACATTTATAAAAATTATTTTAAATGTCAATCATGGCAACTAGTCAAATATGAGGATCTTCCAAAATATATGTTATTAGTGACAGTTCCTCTATTCTAAATTCCTTATGAATTCTGCTCATGAATAAGTTACACCTTTTACAATAAAGTATGAAGGTAACTGTAATTGGTATAAATCTTTAAGGATTTTTAAGAGATGAGAATTAGTATTTTATAATTACCTTAGTTTATGTCATGTATGTAAAAGAATAAACAGAAAGATACATGTGGCATGTTCTTTAAGATAACTTATATATAAAGATAAAGACTTAGATTATATTGCATAAAGTAATATAATATTGCCGGTATATTGGAGGTGAAAGTAAACTTAAACTTAACTTTTCTTTGCAGAATCACCTACAAACTTTATTTGACTGGCAAAAAACCCTAGACAGACTTAATATGAAGGCTCAAGTATTACTTGAAACTTGTGCGGACTCTAGAATTTCAAATGCCATCACTCAGCTGACAACAAAATATAATGCACTGCTGTCTTTGGCTAAGGAAATCATGAAAAGGCTGGAGCTGCACTATCAGGTAATAGATAAAAAATGATTTCTTAAATATAATTGATTAACTTATAAAACTGACAATTATGAAATGTGTTCAGCCAAAGGAAAACTTAATTAAAGTATTTTGTATATAATAAAAAACTAGAAGTTACTTGCTTTACTATAAAGTGGTCTTCATTGTGTATAAATTTTTCAATGATCTAATTAAAATACTTCCCTTTGTTTAGGAACATCAACAGCATAATACTTTGTATCAAGAATGTCAAGATTGGTTGGACCGGACAAGAGAAAAATTAAATGAATGCTTAGAAATTCCAAATACCTTGACTGAGGTGAAGAATAAATTACAAGTTGTACGTGGCATTCGTCAATCCCTAGAGCAAGGACAAAATAAGCTAAGGTATATATTCTTTCATTTTATCATTTACATCAAATGTGGGGAGTTTATGAATTTTTTTACTGTTAAAATACTTTTAGCTCTGTTATTATGCAAGATAGACATCTGTAAGAAATACGAGAAAAATTTTAAAATTGGTTTTATTTACTTTTATTAGTTAATATGCTATTATGTCTGTACATTTTTAACATGTCCAAATTGATATTATGATTATGCAGCTTAAATTCTATGATCAATTTTAGAACTTACCTTCCTTATCATAACTTAAATCCACAGAAACTTTTGAATCTCTGGGCTCTCCCTAGGATCAAGGGCCAGGCTATTCTCTTGATATCTCACAGTATTCTGTACTTCTCTCTTACAGATATGCCTTGGAGTTGAAGGAAAAGGTCATACTCAACACAGAACAAAATGGTGCTGCAAAATTGCAAGAAGACACAGATAACCTAAAACAAGAGTTTGAAAAGTTGATGACAGATGTTCAAGATACAAGACAAAAACTGACAAATAGAGCTTCTCAGCTGGAAGAAATTCATAAGGTATTGTTTTAAATACTGACTGACATTGCTCCTCATAATGAACAATGTATTAAAAATTGTATCAATTTTGTAGGCATACAAGCTTCTGTCAGATTGGTTGGATGAAATTGAGATGAAAGTAAAGTCTGATGAAGGAGATTTGCTGAATGACTTAAGTGGGAAACGTGCAACATTAGAAAAGTTCCGTGCCATTCAAAGGGACATTCTTGGTCAGAAGGAAACTGTCGACCGTGTGAAAGAACGAATTGCTGGTGATAAATTGATTCCAGCAGGAGACTATGAGACAACACTTAAAAAATATGATGATCTTCAAAATCTAGTCAGCAACAAGATTGACGTAAGTGATTTGAAAGATTTTTCTTGCCTAAAAGGCATTATCTGTTGAGTACCATTGTATTTCCTTCCAATTTCTGTTTTGATTTTCTTGCAAAAACTCTCCTGTTATAAAATCTATATATTAGTTATATTTAAATTTTTTTATTTGAGAAATACTCAAATTATAAAAATGAGTACTCTAGTAGTCCTGTCAAATATTTGATGAAAACAACTTTTGATTTTCTTGCTTGGACATCATATATTACAATTTTTAATTTTTTATACATTTATGCATTTTTGTCTGTGAATTGTTTTGCAATAAATGTCATACTGTATGATTTTATGGATATTGTTTTTTATTCTTAATGTGCAGATACTAGAGCAGCAAGTGAAGGAGCATGCTGATTATAAGCAGATGCTGAATGATGCCATTGACTGGGTAAGGAAGACAAGGATAGAGATTCAGCAAATCAGTGATCCTCATGGTGAGAAAGATCAGACCATTGCTAAGGATAAGAGGATTAAAGAAATTGCAGAAACTCTCCCAGAAGGTGAAATAAAATTTTCATTACTTTCCCTCTTGCTTTCTTAATCACAATTTTCCCAATAACAGTCAACTAGTATTTTTCTATTCTTTTAATAAGAGTACCATCACTTTTTAATCATGCTCTGGGTATTTTATTCTGATATTTTGTTCCAAATAATGTTTACATTTTTGTATCATAAAATAATTGAATTTTGTAAATTTGGATGAAACCCTATGATATTAATATGCAAAGCGTCTTAATTATATCTCTAGTAAACTTCATATTTTGTAAAAATTCATCAATTAGTGATGAGTCTCTCTGATATTTGTAGTCATCATTAGTATACCTCAGCACTACCATTGTTATATCTTAATAGAATTATGGATAGTGGTGGAATAATTTGATTTTAATTTTATATTCTTAATTTTAGGTGAAAAGATGCTCAATAAAGTATATGAATTGAGTGAGGTGGTAATGAACACAACTGGTGCTGAAGGAAAGGATACCATAAAACAAGAAATACGACAGCTGAGAACCGACTGGGATGGTCTCAACAATATCTACAAAGACTCTCAGAAAATGCTGNCTCATATTTTGCTTGTAGTTTACAGCTTTTAAATGAAATTTTAGTGTTAATATTAACGTATTTAGAGAAAATAGTAGATATTTCAATATCATTATGGTAGATTGCTAAATATGTTAACATCAACCGTAGAGTTTCGATTGAAAGTTGTATGTCATCAGCGAAGCACGGATTTTTACCTCATTTAATTCTTATAAATTGTTCTCCCATATCTTCAAAAGTATTCAGTACGTAGAAGCAATTTTAATTTCAGTTGGTATTATATTATATCAATATTTCATGATTTTTACCTCATTTAATTCTTATAAATTGTTCTCCCATATCTTCAAAAGTATTCAGTACGTAGAAGCAATTTTAATTTCAGTTGGTATCACCATGAAAAAGAGTCATTTTTTTTAGGCATTACTTCAGGAGGCACAGCAACATAAAGTTTTGATGGAGGAGTTGAATGACAGGTGTGAGGTACTGATGGAGCTAAGTGCATGTAGTTGGGTGCGTGATCAGTCTGTCCAACTTCAAGGAGTTTACACTAATCTCCTTACAACTGTGCAGGTACTTAATGTTTCTTTTTCAAAATTATATGTTTTATTTTCAATACTATAGTAGTTACAACAACTACACAATATTTCATTGCTCAATAAAATCTTAAATATTATTTTTGCCAAAAAACACATTTGAGTTTTTATAGTATACCTTTCATACCTATTTATATAATAAGTAAATAGAACTTTAGGTTTTAGATTTGTTTTAGCACTAAGAAGCATATCATTTAGTTATAATTCTAAAGCTGAATATTACTGGAAAGATGTCAAGATCTTCTAGAAGATGATTATGAACAGAAACATTCTCTCAAAATTATTGAGGAAGTGTTTAATGGTCTGGTTTTCACTCATGTTTTTAGCTTGTTTTCATTTCTATTCAGTCTATGAAACTGTATATAATAAAATAAAAATCCATGGCATTTTTTTTATTTAACTACTTGCCATCATTCAAAATTATTAATTACTTGTTCCATGGTTGAGCTTGTAATAAAATTATTGTACTTGAATAGCCTCATTACTAGTTAGCATTGTATCAACACTAAAACTCTTTTTCTCATAGGGACTTGTTTCACGAGTAGAAAAGAACTTGTCAGATCTAACTGAATTTATGAAAGCGAAGGAAGAATTTGATTCTTGGCTGAAACGAGCTCATGGAACTGTGCAAGACTGCATTGGAGTGGGTGATGAGGATTCCACTAAAGACAAGCTGGAGACCATCAAAGTAAATATTCCTGATATTCATAAATTCATTCTTTAAAAACTATATATTTTATTTGAAGGTTTCTTTTGGCTAATCATTGTCAATGAGAATGTAATAATGCAATTTTTTTAAGAAAATCCTGGTTTTTTGCTGAAAATTATTTTTGTTTCAAAGTAAATCCCAATCTGAGGACTGTAAGATAATTTTTCGTTAAACCTATCAAAAATTCAATATGGGAAGGCGTTACCTCGTGGAAGGCCATTACAATGAAATAAAGACCGTTTCGTACACTTCCACAGCAATTTTATTATGGCAACATGTTTCGCTAGTGTCCTAGCATCATCAGGCCTGATGATGCTAGGACACTAGCGAAACATGTTGCCATAATAAAATTGCTGTGGAAGTGTACGAAACGGTCTTTATTTCACTATCAAAAATTATTTTTTATACTGTGGAACCATAGAAAATCTTCAAAACAATGAAACATATTTAGTACAAATAAAAGCTGCTTGCATGCTGCAGGCTTAAATAGGATATATTACAACTAATTCCTCAGAGATTAATTCTTAGTATAAATTTATAAAATTCTATTTTGTATGCCACAGTCAGACATAAAAACAGTTATTGCCATACATTCTGAATCTTTGGGAACCCAAAATTGGCTCCTTGGTAATGGAGCCAATTACATCCAATTAAAACTAAGATTGCATTACAAAGGATTCCATAATTAAGCCTACCATAAATGGGACGTCTATACCTCATGGATTAAAGGAAACCTTGCTATATATACCTGGAGGCCCTCCAAGTGCCTTCAAACAGATTGAAAGAGCAAAGATATTAAATGTTAGCTTGCATCCTGTGAGGATTCATTCCCTTAACAGTGTGAGAGAGACGCGGCACGGTAGTTCAGTGGTTAGAATACCTGCCCGGAAAGTGGGAGACCTGGGTTCGAGTCCCAGTCCCAGTCATGTCGCTATTTTTCACACTTGTTATTCCTTTGGGATTTCCTTAGGTTTTCAACCTACTAAGATACCTTCCTTTCCTTTAATCCTAACATTTGTAGATAGACACAAAAACTTCACACCTTTTTGGTTCACACATTCCCAGTTCTTCATTGGTTTCTTGAGGATGAGCATTTCTAGTGACCTGTTGTAAAGATAAGCAAGTGCAATACATATTATATAACTCACTCACTAACTTAGAAAATTTAGGTCTTTTATGTAATATTTTGATATATTATTTAATTAACCTTGACAGACAAAGTCAGATAAAATACAACTCACAAATTCATTGAGGGATCACAGACTCAAATTATCAGAACCACTTCACATTAATGCCATCAGATGCATTAAAGCTAAGCTAAGAACAGAAATATAAAGAAAGCTAACAGACAAGAAATGAGGAATGCAGAGAGAGGGCATTTGCTGTTGGCAAATCTCCTCCTTTCTGTAATACCCTCTCTCTGCATTCCTCATTTCTTGTCTGTTGTGAGTTTTTTACCCGACTCTCCATGGTCTATCTGCATATCTGCCTCTCTATCCATACTCTTCTATTCTTCTTCCCCAAATATTAAAAAATGACCCCCTAATAAAGCCTTTGTGCCTTTTTTGATTATCTAAACAACTAATAGCCTTTTCTGCTGTACAGATAACACCTTTTCAATGTCAAGGCAATTTTTGTAAACACTTAAACTTGCACATCCATACGCTGTGGCATATAAAAGGTACAAAAAGTCATTACATTTATAAACCCACTCACACACATTTACAAAATCAATGGAATGTAAGCCTTTAGTATAACAAAAAAAATAAACAACAAAATAATTTGTGATGGACTTAGGTCTAGGCTCCTTACACTAACATCCTAACATTCTCTTTTATTTGTTCACAATTCTTATTACTATTACTCTGTAATCTCTTTTATTTAATAGAGGTATGAGGAATCATTATTTTAGAATTTAAATGATCTCAATTATAATTCCTAGTCACTTGTGAAGCATATTTAGGATCTAATTATTCAAGGTTCAATGAAATTGAAATGGGAATATCATTCAGTTCAAACCATCTTTTACTTTTATATTTTAAATATACCATCTTTTGATATTGTTGTTTTTCTCTCTGAATTTTCATTTTCTAGCACAACAGCTTGTTAACATCCTATTTATTATACCTATGTTATATATGTAAGCATTCCAACTGTTTACTTATAATTTTATGTGTACTTTTATAGTTGGTCTCGACAAGAATGAGTGAAGGACAGCACTTAATGACAGTGCTTCAAGATGTATTTGCAAAGGCTGTGAATAATACTCCCAGTGACCAGCAAGATTCCATCAGAGATGATATGGCTTACCTGCATAACAGCTGGGATCAGCTAAGTATGGATGTAAATTCAACTATGGCTCAGTTGAAGGTAATTATTTGTAATCAGTTCATTACATTTGTCTTCTTACATCCATTTCTGTAAATATCTATATAAAATTAAAATGAAAATTGAATTGATTCATACTCCAAGAATTTAATAGTACCAAGACATTTAGTATCAACTAATCTAAACTTTGTAGAAGATCTTCATTGACCAATGAGTAGAACAAAGCATACTCTTTATTTTGCCAGAAATTCTGGGCATTGTTTTTGGCTGTTTCTCATAATGTAGTGAAGGCAAAACTTATAACATCAACAAATTTCTTTGAATTTAGGCTGCCAAAAATAGATGGGAAGATTACAATGAAGCAAAGTCAAGCCTTGAAGAGTGGCTGAAAGGGAAGGAGGAAATGCTGAAGAAAAGCAGTGATACCAAAGCAGAACTTGGAGAAATGAAAACTTTCATTGAGCGATTCAAGGTATTTACCATCTTTGTGCATTTGACTCAATTACATATTTACATTGAAGATCAATGAATTACAAGGAGTATCCAAAAAATAAACTTTTCTCTGCTTCAGAATATCAAAACTATTTTAAAATCAAAAAGAACTATTTATTTGTTTCTCTTGAAGAAAGAAACACATAGTTAAGGAAGGAATTTTTGGGAGTATGCTGTGACATTAGATAAAAGAAGCCGTTGCCAAGACACCAAAAATGCCTTGAAAAATAAGTAAATAAATATAGCAGGGGATATAGGTTATTATTAAAGCACTAGATCTTTAAGATTATTATCATTTAGCAGATACAGGTATACCCATTTTAAAACTTTTTAACAAACACAACACATATGATGAACACAAACAACAATGTCTTAGCTGGGAAAAACCCAGTTAGCCATATCTTAAACCTGGGACCTTGGTGTTGTAAATTTAGTGTTCTCACCATCCACCACCAATTACAGCAAATAAAACTACTTTCCCTCAAATATAAGACTACCTGAAAATCAGCCTGAATGTGATTTCTCAGGATATTCTGAATATGAGCCACATCCCAAAGTTGAGATCATCAGTCAGATATCTTGATTTTTTTCCATTAATACAGTTGATGGACATATCAACCCTTTAACTGCCAGCAGGCTGATCTATTGGCAGGCTATTTTTGTGCTTTGGCCCTCTCTTCCTTCTTCCTTACATTTCATTCATGGACACTTTTTTTTAGTATTCGTGATGCTTCTTAATCACTATTGATGAAAATTCTCAATGAAAATGCAATATGTGTAAGTATTGACTGGAAAATATTGGATGTTTTTTCCGCCGCAGCATATCTATTGGCTTATATAGTGTTGCTGCACTGCTGAGTGCTCAGTTACAATGTAAGCTACTGCACTCTCATCCAGCACTAACATTTGTAATACTATTCATTTTGAATTATGATCCTCTACTGATGACCATTCTAAACACTTTTTTGATATCTCTCATGCTAATTCATCTCAAGGGATATGAATCATTCTGCCCATGTAGCATCATCGGCTCTCTTCTCCACTGTAGGTCTTTTTCTATTGCTTTTGAAGAACTGCAGCTGTTAGTTCTCTTTTGTGATGGTTTCTTTTAGGCTTTTTTTATTTTATAAAGGATTTACATTATTGAAAATTATTAAAAGTAAGGTATTTCCTTTTCTATCAAAATATTTTTTGCATAGTTCCTCAAATTTCACAAATTTTCACATATTACTTCACCATATTTATTTAAAATTTTAGAATACGTACATAAAACTATTCAATGTATAACTTTTATTTCTAGGATATTGTTGATTTTACAATTGATAAAGGTGAAGCATTTATGAAAATTTATGAAATTTTATTTATTTTATGAAAATATTGAAAGTGTTCTATTTGAATTTGCCACACGGTGAGTTTTCATTGGAAATGGATGATGAAGGCATTGATTCGCCGGACACTAATGATTCTATTATCTGTCCTGGTGGACTCACTTCTTCATTAAAACGAAGAGTATTTTCCTTTGAGCGTTCTATCTCTGAAGATTTTTGATACAGAAGCTCTAACTAATTCAGGCAAAGATGTTTTGGAGGTTTTTTTTGTTTTGGAGTATTTTTGGAAATGATAACCCACCCAAATCAAACTGTTTCAATAGCTACCAGGACCAAAGCATGCCTCCCCTCCAACTGCAGCTCCCATTAGTTACTTTTATTTAATTTTCACTGATGATCTTTTGAATATATTGCAAAACAAAACAAATATGTAGGCAAATAGTTATCTTATGTCATTTTCAAATCTATCCTTGGAATAAGGTTCAGGAAAATGGACAAATATAACTTTGCCTGAACTGAAGGGCTTCATTGCTTGCATAATAAATATTGGTTCATACTTGTTTTCTCACAAATTCTGGTGTCTTCCATGGTTCCATGAAATGTTTCAAAGAAACCGTTTCCAGCTCTTCCTGAAAAATTTCCCCCTTGCCAATACAAACAATCACATTTTCATGGATTATTGTCAACAGTTACATTATTTAAAAAGAACCTTTGCCCTCTGATAGAAAGCCTATGTCTTGTTTGCTTTTTACTATTAGTATTACTGAAGATCATGGAAATTTATGATTCCCAGAGAAAAAAATAACAAAGATGTGAAATCATAGGAACTACTGAGACAAGAAAAGCTGCTAAGAATGCTTTCTGGAAATAAAGAAGACAATTGCATGTACAGCAAAAGATGTAAAACAGGGAAAGGGAAACAAAAAAGGAGCCATATAATATGAAAAAAGTGTGAGAAAGGTCTTCATGGAGTCTGTTATCTTGAACATATGTGCCAATGCTAAAATAAGTATAGGGCATATGGAGTACTAATTTCTGTAAATTTATTGTNAATATTTACAGCATAGAAAACAAAAAATTTTCTTTGAATAAATCCATTCAAACTGATATACATTTACCTTACTTTTTTTGAAAGTGGTCACGTATATCAATTCATTAAAAATAGCAGTGTCATATCTTTTTTTACATGAAATTATGCAGTCTATATACATTCACCTGAATATGTCTGCTACCTAAAAATTCATTAAATGATAACATGAGAATTTTCATTTAATTAATGAAAAGTTGTCATTAAGTTCAGTAAGAAAGCCAATAATCATTGAAATTATGAGAGTAGATATTCCATAAATATCTCATATAATTTTAAATTCTGAAGATTGTATCTGTGATTTGGCATTAGATAATGAAGTGGTTGATGAATTCACTGAAGTGAATATTCTTATTCACATTTTTTTAGATGTAAATAAGAAGTATGACAACTTAAAGGAGAGTGTTGCTAACAAGTTATCTTCACTAGAAGAACTATTGAGAAACAGAAAAGATTTTGAAAGTCAAGTAGACAATTGTAAACACTGGTTAAATGAGGCTGACATTGCTACTTCTGCAGAAATTAGGGACTCCTCTTCAGAACTTCTGGAAGAACAACTAGCTAAGGTAAATAGCCTAATCTAAGTAATCAGTGCAACTCTCCCAAATTTCATTCTTCATAAATTACCTATGATTTCTATTTTTACAGTATGATAAATTGTCTCGTGAATCTGCTGAAGTAAAAGCATCTATTGATGACATATTTGACAAAGCTAAATCCTTTGAATCCACTCTAAGTGAAGCTGATAAATTTACTCTGATGGAAGAACTGAACAGTTTAAAGGATAAGTACTCTAGAATATCTAGTAGAATCAATGATAAAGTCAAGGGCCTGAAAGATACAATTGGAAAATGTAAGGAGGTTGCAGCCAAAATAGCAGAAAGTGCAAGTTTCATGGAAGCGTTGCAGAAGGAAATCAAAGAATTGAATCGTCCTGTTGGCAGCAAAGTAGAGGATGTTGAGAGCTTGCTCTCTGCTTATGAGGTAATTCACTTTCTTTTTTATTCCATTTAGGCATAAATTTATGAAAAGCAAGCGAAGGGTACAATTGCCAAAGGCAGTGCAAGGCATCTAGATTGGTGACATTACACTCAAATGATTGAAATTAATTGATCGCCTTTAACTTCTCTAAAAGTTGCCAATTCATGTTCAATCTATTTCTGCATACTAGAGTCCAGCTTTCAGCAAGTCTACTGGCACCTGACCAGTAACACTAAGCATCACCAAACCTCTGCTTCCTACTGATCATAGTTGATCTGATTTTGCATGTTTTTATTATTTTTCCTCTTTAGAAAATTCTTGGAGACTTGAAGGCCTACAAGTCAAAAATGGAAGATGCTGGGAACACTAATATTGGAGAGCTTGAAAATATATTTAAGAAACAAGAAGATCTAATACGAATGATTGAAGGCCAAATTGCAAAGTTGAGACAGCAGCTACTGTTGAGAGAGCAGTACATTGCTTTGATCACTGAGATCATAGCATTCATTGCAAAATACAGTGAAATAGTGAGAGAGATTGAAAAATCTGGACATTCCGTGGAAGAGAAAATAAAAAGATATTCAGATGTAAGTAAAAACATATTATATAACATTTAGTATTCACTCAGAGTCTGAGAGTATTAAAAACTAGAAATATTAAATTTCAATGCAGACCTAACTTTATTTATCATCAATTTTCAGTATATATTCATGAAAGGAATATGATATAGTAATTCACTATGTTTCATATCTTTGTAGACCCTCTTGAGCAATTAAGACTGCTAGATAATGTAGAGTATGAATAAAAAATTTAGTCTTAATGCATTCATGTTAGACTTTATATAACTTTTTCAAAACAAACATATAAATTTGTCCAGAAAGCCTTGGCTGCTTCAAATGTACCAAGTAAAAGAACCTAGCTCTTAACCCTTTTGCTACTGTTGTCATCTATAGACAATGGAGACTTTCCTCTGCAAGCGAATGAATGTCTTGTATAGATGACCCAGGTACAAGCTTATTCTTCAAGGAGAAGTACAGCTTCCAGGTATATTTTTGGCCCCTTTCCGGCTGTAATTGTGGGTTTCCTTACCCTTCTCCAGGCATCTGCATTGGTCTTTGGGCAAATGTGCAGCCCATTTCACAGCATGGGGCTGCGGTTAAATAAATGTTATTGCAGTTGTTTTGCTAAAGAATGGTTTGTTGCTCTTTCAGCCAATATATCCTTAGAGTGGAGAATCTCATATTTTGCTTGTGGTTTACAGCTTTTAAATGAAATTTTAGCGTTAATATTAACATATTTAGAGAAAATAGTAGATATTTCAATATCATTATGGTAGATTGCTAAATATGTTAACATCAACCGTAGAGTTTCGATTGAAAGTTGTATGTCATCAGCGAAGCACGAGATTTTCATCATGAAAGACATATTGGCCATGTGTGCAACAAATGATTCTTTAGCAAAATAACTGCAACAATATTTAGTTTTGCTAAGCCCCATGCTGCTTTAAAGGCCATAAACCTCCCCAGGACCCCGCTGTGAAGGGCCCAAAAGGGTAACTAGCATCGGCAAAGGTTCAGGAGGGCTTCGTGTCTGAGAGATATTTTTTCTGCGAAAACCTCAGAATATGGATACGATTTTACGAGAATACTGCCGTCATGAAAGGGTTAAAGCATATAATAAAAATTATATATTAATCCATAAATTGACTAGTTTAAAAATGACTTGAAATTGAACTGAATAAATGCATGTCTTTAAATAATGAATAAATATATATTTTTGTACATAGATGAAATAATATCACACCATGAAAATAAGCCCTAAGGCTGTATCTTTAGGAGCTAAAATTATGTATCTTTTGGAGCAAAAATTATTATACTGCTGGATCTAACTTTTAGGGAAACAAGGAAGTATGTGATGATACAAAGATCATGAATATAAATTTCTTTATTTTGAAACATTTTTGATTTTCAGTGTCCTGTATATTTCCCTGTTGTTTAGGGAAATAAACTCTTTCTATACTCCTTGTATTAATAGAGCCTATTGCATATGCTACAATACTTCAAAATTTCAGCATATGGAAGATGAAGTGAATGCCAAACTTGTGGATGTGGAGCATTTGCAATCGGAAGCAACTGAACTGTCACATTGGGCTAACAAACCAGCTATACTAGAGGAAATGATGAGGCTGCGAGCACGGTGGGAGCAACTTCCTAATCAATGCAGTGCACATCGCAAAAATCTCGAAGAAGAAATGCAGGTGAGAGCATCCAAAAGCAATTCATTGATGATGAATTTTTAGTTCTATGTTGATATATTTCCAGAGGAAGTTAGTTAATTATACATAACTTATAAGAGAATTTGGATGGTTTCATGTGATTGTGGAGTTAATATAGAGCTTCACCTAATGGATGACTAGCCTATTGTGATCATAAAGTAAAGGTATTGTATGATAAGGTTTTCTTTCATCCAGAGTTTGAAAATGAGAATCGCTAAGATTTTTAATGGCTTATTTCTATTGCTAGATTTAAGTAGCTCCTAAAAACATGAATAAAAGACCATAATTAGTAGACCTAATATCCTAGAAGTAGTTATCCAAAGAAGTTAATGTTTGAACCAATTTTCTATTCTAGGATAATATGGCTTATCAACAATCATTGCGAGATACAGAGAAATGGATTCTGGAGGTATACTTTCAGCTCATGGCTCATAACTCCCTTTATATTACTAATAAATTGCAAACGCAAGAACAGTTGTCACAACATGAGGTTTGTATTTTATCCTGTCCAGTTTATGTACACCTCTGAGTGATTTTCAATGTTTAATGATATAATTAAAATTTAATGCAGGCCCTTTTGGAAGATATACAGAAATACCAATCTACTTTGGATGACTTAAAGGCCAAAGGCCATGGACAAATTGAGAGGTACCAATCAACCACTCCATCCATCAAAGATGTCATTTCAACACAGCTCAACAATGTGCAAGATAGCTACAGGTCTCTTCTATCAACAGCTATTCAAATTAAAGTAAGTATTTTAGCTAGTTGGTTCCTTTGTAGCAGGGGTGCCCATCCCATGTCCAATGGGTTAAATGTTGCCCTTCAACTGATTCCAAACAATCCAATAGATTGCACTTTCCAAAAGGTTTCATAAAATTTTCTATATTAACCTTTGATAACTAAAGTGAAAAAGAGGAAATAGGAATCACTGGTAGGAATCTACAAAAACAAGTGGTCCACTCTGCTCACTTTAATTATATTAACTCGCATAATTTTTGACTTTTCAATGATGTTGCCATTTTCTTTAGGTTATTTAAATAGGAAACATTTTGTAAATGTATTTAGTATAATTAATGTAATTGTAATTTTGTATTTTTGTATATAAATATTTTCCTAAATTAAGAAATTGCATTGATAAACCTCCAATGAGTTTACAAAAAAAGTTTAGGATTTGAAACTATCCTTAAACATTCCTGTATATCATCATTCCTTCCACAGAACCGTCTTCTCGAGTCTCTTGCAAAATTCCAAGAGTATGAAGATACTCTGGAAAGCATTATGCGCAATTTAGATACATATGAACCTATCATAATTGAAGAAGTTGAATCTACAACTGATGATCTGCAAACAGCTCAGCAACAACTTGAGAATGTCCGCGTAAGTAATCTAACCTATATCACATCATTAGTTACAGCTAAATGTTTTCATATCGATGAAATCTCAGAATTTCATGTGGCTTTCATATCTAGGACCTTTTGATTTTTCATTAATATTCAAATACTTGCCTGAATATTCAGAAATGCTTATCTAAAATGTGAAGTTATTGAAAAATGTAGGTGATTATTCAGTGTTGTGTTATGTAAAAGTTATTGATAACTAACTCAATGAGGCTTAAAGAAATGAATATTAGTATTATGTATCTCTGATAAAAGAAAATTAACTATTATTAAAGATTCTTAGTAAAAGCATTGATATCTTACCAACTTGCCATTTAAAGGGCCTCCACAATAAACTGCAAGCTGAAAAGGCTCGACTTGCAACTGCTGTCCAAGCATGTGAAGCAGCCGCTGCCTGTATATCAAGACCCAGTAGCCCTCAGGATACAGTTCCTGCACCTATCCCGGATGAGGAAATCACTGTCAGAACTAGACTGGAAGATATAATTGATCAGGTAGTTTATGAAAGTAATATTTTGATATGTTAATCCTTGTTTTACCATTTATTGATTTAATTGGAGGTAAGGCATTTATAATTTTGATTCCTCTCATTTAACATTTTAAATTTTGATTTGTTATTTTTATCTCCTCAACACAACTGGTGATACATAGAAAAGAAGAACATTAACTAAATAAATGAGCTGAATAGTTAGGCCAAGTAGGGATTTAACTATAACCATACTTCATAATATTTCCCTCATACTTTATACTGTATGATCAGGCTTTATTAAATGAGAAAAATCAAAAATTTAATTATTAAATGTAAAGGATTTATATGTTGTGTAATTAATATTATGTCGTCAAAGTATTTGCTTGGCTTAGCATGCAATAAGTTATTATTAGGATTCTGAAATTTTATATTTATGTAATTGCATGAATGCATATTCATATTAATAGCTGAAAGTAATAAAAATAAGATCATGTAAAATAAATGCTAATGGCCTGTATGAAATATTTTAAATTGCTTGGGGAATAAAATATGATGATTTCATATAAACAGTAACATTTTAGATGACATATTTTAGAAAGCATTTATGCAATGAATTGCATGTTTTATTTGTTTTGGATTGGCTACCACTATAACCATTATTTTCTTTGATTCAAGAATTTGCATAATAATTTAAGATTACATAATTGAATTCTTTGCATGTTCTGTCTTGTGTGATGCTTTATTCTTTTGTTCAGCAAAAGAATTTGCCAGAGAAAGAAAAGGAAACTAATATCAACATTCAGTTACTGCTGGAAAACTTGGAGTCACAAGGGTTTTTTGACAAGATGAATAGCTTGGTTTCAAAGGTATTTATTTCTAAGTCTATAATAGAAACATTACTTTTATAAATATCAAAATTGGAGATTAGTTTCTAAATATTCAAATATTAAAACATCGCAATTAATACCTTTATATCTGCCAGAAATACAATTCACTATTATTCATTGTACACTGTGTACAAATTCTCTTCTTATCAGTTTTTCCAAGTGGAGATTAGAATAAGGATTTGATTCATGTTGTGCTAATGTACCAAAAACTCTATACCTTAACATTTCTCTCTAAGAATAGAGAAATCTGTTAAAATTGCAAGATAAATCCTACGTTTAGAGTTCAAGGTAAGGAAGCTAACAGGAAATGTTTAGATAAATAGAATAGAAAGATTAACTAGATATAATTAAGAGACATCCCTGACTTACAGCTCAAATAATTCTCGTTTGTCACTCATTATCTGAACGGCATTAGTAAAACTTCAATTTTGTAATGACAGTAACAAATTAATGTAGTTCCAATTTCAAGAAACTGAAGAATCCTGTATTTCTTAGCTGTATAGTGTTTTTATTTCTTGAACAACTTCTAAGGACCAGTCCAAATGAAATAGGTATGCCAGCTTATGAGTTATACTTTTTTTCCGTCATTTTAAATTTAAGAAAAGAAGAAAAAGAATTTAAGAAAGAGTTCTCCAATTTATAGAAGTTTTACTAAAATTCTGTAATTAAAGAAGATAATCTATCCAATATCAGGAATCATACTTTTTTCACAGTATTTATCTTCATTATCTTAAATGAGCCCTGCACTCTTAAGTGATCACCCAATTTCTTCCTACTTCATATAAATGCACCATTTTTTTGTCATGCATGTACAGTGGATAGTTAAATTTTATGGCACCATTATCTACTCCAGTAGTCTATTTTTTAAAATTATCTTTGCAGCTTCATCCCTCACTTAGTTAATATGCATTGATCTCATAGCTATAAATGTTGCCTTTAGTGTTAGTTAATTTTTAAATAGATAGACAAACTTATTTTTGTTGTCATAAATATTTAATATGCATTTTTAGCTAAAAACTTAATGTGTTTGCATTGCATTTCTCATTATATCATTGACATGTTCTTACTTGTAGGATGATATTTAATATTTGTGTTTCCTAATTTATAAAGAGAAAAAGAAATGGAATTCTTTGGTCTTAATGCCTCTGTTCATAAACAATTATCAGGTCCAGAGTCGTATGGCTACACTAACAACTGCAGTTGGCCAATTGGAGGAGAAATCTCGCCAAAGAGATAATCTTGCTAAATGGGTGGAAGAGCAAAGTGCCTTAGTTGCTGATTGGGCATCTAGACGATCCAAACTTCGACCAGAAGCTGCAAAAGCTGAATTACAGCAAATGCAGGATATCCTCAGTTCTTTACAGGAAAGGAAATCTCAGCTTGCCGAGCTGTCAGATTCTCCAAATCAAGCCCAGACTGACCTAGAGAAGAAGCTTAATCAGTTAGAGGAAGATGTAAGTCTGATTCTTACCTTTTTCAGTGGAAGATTTTTCTATAACAAGAGGGGTTATAAGTGGGTTACAGAACAATGCCATTGTACACATTTTTCTTTTAATACATAATGAGCTGTTAAGAGGCAAAAACATTTGAGATTCAAGTTATGTTCCTCTTAACCTTGAATTGTTTTTTGTCAACTTCCAGTTTCAGTTGTATGATTTTCATTGCCAGCACTTCCTCAAAACTAACTGTGATATTCTGTTACAGCTCAACAATGTGATAGCCAAAAAACAAGCTGCTCAAGGTATAATTGAAGATTATCGAAATACAGCTCATGACTTATCTTCTTGGTTTGACCAGCTATTAAAAGAGATGGAACCTCTAGAAAAAGGAAGTGGTTTAGACTGCTCCCAAAAGTTAATTGCCATCAATGACATTGCCAAGAAATTTGATTCTGGTGATAACAAAATGTCAGACTTGAAAGATAAAGCAAATGTTGTCATCAATGAAGTGAGCAATTTAGATTCCCAACAAGTTGAGGAACAGGTAAAATCGCTTGAAAGGAGGCATAATGATATTCAGAAGAGAATACATAGGAAACTGCAGGTGTTGGATAAGACCAAGAGGGGATTTGACAATGCTGAGCAAGAAATAGGACAACTCGATAATTGGGTAAAAGACACTGTGACCCAGGTGAAAACACTCCCTCTCTTGGGTTATGAAAGGAAGCCTGCTGAGGACAGACAGCAGTTCATCAAGGTGATCTACCTAGTGGATAGAATCAATCATAATGATTTCAATTCAAATATCTTGAAGGGATTTAGAATATATGAACTATTGAGTACTTAATTTTAAGTTACCATCTTTGTTTCTTATTCAGGGTCTGATCAAAGAGGCTGATGGAAAACAAGTACTTCTTCAGTCTTTAGGGAAACGTGTCAACAATATGCAAACAGAACTGGAAACCCCAGAAATCCAATCATTGGAGAATTCCCTGAAATCACTATGCAATTCACACAGTGAACTTCAGTCTGTACTGGATGCAGAGTTAGGAAAAATGTCTGGTGCTGTAGAAGTCAGGAAGAAACTTGAAAAAGGCTTAGAAGAAGTGAGAAAGTGGTTAAAAATGAAAACTAATGAATTGAAGAAACTTGGAGCAAAGATGCCCTTACTCTCATCTGTAGTAGAACAAGACATCTCTCATTGCAAGGTACAGTGGAAATAACTCACTTCATTGGAAGCACTTCATTCATTTTACTGCTTTTTTTTTGTCTTAGCTCTTAGGAGTCTCTAAGTTTTAAGAATATTTATGTGATATTTAATTTCTTTTCTGCAGGACTTTAAAAATGAAGTCAAAGATTATGGTGAAAATGTAATTGGTGATTTGCAAAAGCAAGCTAATGCTCTGCTTAAAGAATGTGATGACCCCACAAAGAAACAACTTCAAGAAGTAATGGGAGGTAATAATTTTCATATTCACTTGGCAATAAATATAAGTAAATGTTTTGCACAGTTTGAGTGCAATTTGATTAACTTGATTTTGAACTTGAATTTTTTATAACAGTTGCAAAAATTACTGATCATTTGTAGTATTTACATATTTCTTATTATTATAATAATGCAAAAATGCTTTGCTGCAATATAGCTGAAAATAAGTAGTTTATTGGTCAGAACCCTGAATGGCAGATTCTATTGCCAAAGGTCTTTTTAAAAATAATATTTACAGCATAGAAAACAAAAAATTTTCTTTGAATAAATCCATTCAAACTGATATACATTTACCTTACTTTTTTTGAAAGTGGTCACGTATATCAATTCATTAAAAATAGCAGTGTCATATCTTTTTTTACATGAAATTATGCAGTCTATATACATTCACCTGAATATGTCTGCTACCTAAAAATTCATTAAATGATAACATGAGAATTTTCATTTAATTAATGAAAAGTTGTCATTAAGTTCAGTAAGAAAGCCAATAATCATTGAAATTATGAGAGTAGATATTCCATAAATATCTCATATAATTTTAAATTCTGAAGATTGTATCTGTGATTTGGCATTAGATAATGAAGTGGTTGATGAATTCACTGAAGTGAATATTCTTATTCACATTTTTTTAGATGTAAATAAGAAGTATGACAACTTAAAGGAGAGTGTTGCTAACAAGTTATCTTCACTAGAAGAACTATTGAGAAACAGAAAAGATTTTGAAAGTCAAGTAGACAATTGTAAACACTGGTTAAATGAGGCTGACATTGCTACTTCTGCAGAAATTAGGGACTCCTCTTCAGAACTTCTGGAAGAACAACTAGCTAAGGTAAATAGCCTAATCTAAGTAATCAGTGCAACTCTCCCAAATTTCATTCTTCATAAATTACCTATGATTTCTATTTTTACAGTATGATAAATTGTCTCGTGAATCTGCTGAAGTAAAAGCATCTATTGATGACATATTTGACAAAGCTAAATCCTTTGAATCCACTCTAAGTGAAGCTGATAAATTTACTCTGATGGAAGAACTGAACAGTTTAAAGGATAAGTACTCTAGAATATCTAGTAGAATCAATGATAAAGTCAAGGGCCTGAAAGATACAATTGGAAAATGTAAGGAGGTTGCAGCCAAAATAGCAGAAAGTGCAAGTTTCATGGAAGCGTTGCAGAAGGAAATCAAAGAATTGAATCGTCCTGTTGGCAGCAAAGTAGAGGATGTTGAGAGCTTGCTCTCTGCTTATGAGGTAATTCACTTTCTTTTTTATTCCATTTAGGCATAAATTTATGAAAAGCAAGCGAAGGGTACAATTGCCAAAGGCAGTGCAAGGCATCTAGATTGGTGACATTACACTCAAATGATTGAAATTAATTGATCGCCTTTAACTTCTCTAAAAGTTGCCAATTCATGTTCAATCTATTTCTGCATACTAGAGTCCAGCTTTCAGCAAGTCTACTGGCACCTGACCAGTAACACTAAGCATCACCAAACCTCTGCTTCCTACTGATCATAGTTGATCTGATTTTGCATGTTTTTATTATTTTTCCTCTTTAGAAAATTCTTGGAGACTTGAAGGCCTACAAGTCAAAAATGGAAGATGCTGGGAACACTAATATTGGAGAGCTTGAAAATATATTTAAGAAACAAGAAGATCTAATACGAATGATTGAAGGCCAAATTGCAAAGTTGAGACAGCAGCTACTGTTGAGAGAGCAGTACATTGCTTTGATCACTGAGATCATAGCATTCATTGCAAAATACAGTGAAATAGTGAGAGAGATTGAAAAATCTGGACATTCCGTGGAAGAGAAAATAAAAAGATATTCAGATGTAAGTAAAAACATATTATATAACATTTAGTATTCACTCAGAGTCTGAGAGTATTAAAAACTAGAAATATTAAATTTCAATGCAGACCTAACTTTATTTATCATCAATTTTCAGTATATATTCATGAAAGGAATATGATATAGTAATTCACTATGTTTCATATCTTTGTAGACCCTCTTGAGCAATTAAGACTGCTAGATAATGTAAATATTCATAAAATAATGAAGATAGTGAAAAATTATTTAATGGTGATTGAATTAATATTGTTGTAATGTTCCCATCCAGAAATTAAATTAGCTTCTCAAGGAGGCACATGAAAATGAGTTTTTTTGTCGTTAATGGTAGTGTTGTACAAGTAGTGAAAACTTACATAATTTAGTGTGAAGAATAGCGACATGACTGGGACTCTAACCCAGGTCTCCCACTTTCCCGGCAGGTATTCTAACCACTGAACTACCATGCTGCATCTTTTCCACAATATTAAGGAATGCTTTGTGAGCAAGGCGAGCAGCCTCCACATTTAGTGGCACAAACTGCCACCTGGGAGAGATGTGGCATGGTAGTTCAGTGGTTAGAATACCTTCCTGGAAAGTGGGAGACCAGAGTTCGGGTCCCAATTATGTCACTAATTTTCACACTTGTTATTCCTTTGGGATCAGCTGCATGACTTCATCGTGTTATAATTACACCTTTCTTTAATCCTTACATTATTAAACTAAAATAGTGGATATCATTTAAAGATAGAAGATGCTTGAATTTTGGAGTCATTTTCCTAGAATCTTGCCATATTCCATTTTGACAAAATAAAAAATATATAAATGATTTGGGCTGCAGTGGGATTCAAACATTTTAAAATTATTAGTTCTTGTTAATGCTACAAGGTTTCCAATTACATTGCTGTGAATCTGTTTATTTATATAATAGGTTATTCTTCGCATACAAGAGTGTGAGGGATTGCTGGCATCAGCATCAGATAAAGGACAGCAGATTGTAGATGAGGGAGCTACAGCTGCAGACCGTAATGCTGTCATGCAGCAACTGCAGTCCTTGAAACAGCAGTTAGGAGCACTACGAAGGGAGGTAGAAAAACGCCGTGGTGAGCATGAAGCCACTGCTGCTGAACACCGCAAACTCTTGAGTGAACTAGAGGAAGCATTGGATGATTTGCATAATAAAGAGTCTATTGCTAGTTCATTACCACTCCTACAAAGGGACCCAGCAAGTGTTCTTGAAGAAATGAAAAAGAATGAGGTATTGTAACTACAATGTATAAAAATTGCAGAAAAATTTATTTATCCTAAACATCCTAGGGATGTTGTAGTTATTTTATCAACTGTAAAATACTGTCTCAATTTAATTCTTCTTTGTCTTCTCTTTTATAATACTTTCTTTCAATTTCCTTGAGTTATTTGAGAAATTTGTCCTGAATATTATTCTCAATTATTATAAGTATATAATTAATAATAGATTATAATCTAAACAATATCACGAATAAATTATCTGGAAAATTAGTAGATTTTTTATGATATAATTGTCTTGTTTCCTTTTTAAGGTACTTGTCAAGGACGTGGAACAGAAACTTGACAAGGTAAGGGGAATTTTGGAGTCAGTTCGGCATGAAGAAGGACTTCCAGGACCACTTACAGAGAGGCTATCTGAGGCAACAGTCTTATTAAGTACTATGCCCAGAGCTCTTGAGGAAAGAACCTCTTATTTGAAAGTTAATAGACAGTATAGACAAGAGTATTCCTCATTGTCCAAACAACTTCATGACTGGATTCGTGAGGCTGAGGATAGACTCCAGAAAGGAAAGGATGGAGTAGATTTTGAAAATATCTTGGAAGATCTTGAGCAACACAAGGTTAGTATGGGTCATGTGTATTCTATGAATTTTATCAGAAATTAAAATTTTTAGAGTTAGTTTGGCCATTAGGCTGCATGCTTTCGAGGATCATTCTCTCATAGGCATCCATTCTCTTTAGAATAGAAAATGATCAGATTCAATTTCTTAGGTGTAACTACTTCCGATGTGGATTTTGACAGCTTCTTAGCTATTTTTACATGTTTTAGGACCCCGTGGATATTGAAATACCATTTTACATAAATCTATCATGTAAAATAGTATAGGTTTTGAAGATAGGCTTTTGAAACAACATGGATGCTTACTTAGACCCCTTAATGGCCCTCTCTCGATTTTATCAAGGTTTCATTACCAAAAGCCAGATGTTGTGGCCCCGAAGTATCACTATGTATCTGTGGTAAGGTTGTAAGCCTTCCTATTCAATGTAGCTTTGCAAGTACCAAATGGGAAACAGTTTTGGGGGAATATTGCTAACTAATCACTCCTTAGCTTGCAGTATGCAAACAACTTTTACCTGTATAAAAAGTCTAGAATGTAACTAGCCATTCATTGGTGATGAACAATCACCAATGTAAGTATCTTTACAAAATAGCTTAAAAATAAAAGATTATGTTTTGAAATTGGTATTTAATGTTATATTTCCATTATTCTGTAATTTGTATACCCCTAAACAACAACATGCAATTTTTTCATCCTTATAAAGGTGCATTGAATGCAATTTTTTCCTCTTGGGTCATTCCTCTATATCTCTGGTTGTTGTATTTTAGTCTGAGGTCACTAAGCATAAAGATATAACCATTTGGTGAATGTAATTTTTATTAAATAAATGTCCAAAGGTCAAAATGAAAAATTCCATGCATAATCTTTAAGTACATATTATTTTTGTAATTTTTTAGGTATTCTTTGGAGGTGAGGCAGCTATACTTGAATTAGCACAACAAAAATTGCAAAAATCTGCAGATCAAATATGGCCATCTTTATGTGCAAGTGAACAAGAAGAGCTTAGTCGTGAGCAACAGCACCATACTCAGCTTCTTAAAAACACATTGAATTCTGCACGAAGTCATAGAGCTGAGCTTGAACAAGATGCAGAAATTTGGAAGGATTACTTGCAAACAATGGACAGAGTGCGTTCCATTTTGAGTAGAAGTCAGCTAATTGATGAACCAGCTGCCACACTTGCAGGTCTCCAATATAATATTCAGAAGATAAAGCATGCTCTGAGTGAAGTCGAGGTATTGCCATCTTTTAATTTTTGTTGTTTTTTATTTAGTTTGTGTTTTATACTGAATTATTCAGTCTCTGGTAATTGAATACTAAAGAAAAATACTTGATGTCTCATAGAGAATGAAAATACCTTTCTCTCAATAGAATCAACAAAATGAGCTAGACCTCCTCAATGAGAGAGCACGGGAGATTACAAGACAAGCTGATACTTTTAACTCTGAAAGGGTCAAACACCAAATTCAAAGCATCAATAAAGAATGGAATGACCTTGTCAGTGATTTGGAATCTAGGAAGGATACACTCATGAAATTGAGTAATCAGTGGAAGGTATTTATAAAAATTCCCTGTTTTAAAATATAATTCAGTATGTTTAAATGTCAGGCATTCATACTGTCATTCAAGATATGATCGACTAGATCTACTACCTCAGCTTTCACTTTGTGAAACATAGCTTTATTGTTCATCATGAAAGGAAAAGCTAACAGGAAACCAGAACAGTCTGTGCTTTCCTTTCACTATGAATAGCATTCATACTTTATAGTTGTTGACTGCCTTATACCTAACATGATTTGTTTTATACTCGTTTGTTGATGTGAATAGAGTGACTGCATATTTTTATCAAGAATATCCTCTCTAATTGAAGTCAATGTTGTAGATAAAACTGAAAAGAATAATACTTATGATTATAAAACATCTTTATTTATAGGTGAGATTGAGACTCATTAGTCTCTTCTTACATCTAACCCATAAAATGTAAATTAATATGTATCTCTGATAACTTTATTTGTGATATTTGTGACTATAATTCTGTTATAATTTTTTTTACTGCTGTAATATTATTCTAATATTTTTTGTTTTAGGATTTTGAAAGCAAATGGCAAGATTTTGAATCCTTCTTGGTAACATATGAAGAGAGGGTTCGCCATGTTGACACAATTGTTCGAAACAAACACCAGATCAAAGAGGCAAAACATAGTTTACTAGTGAGTGATATTTCATCTCCATAAATTATTCATCTATATTACTAAGCAAATGTATTTATATTATCATTAATTATAAAAATAGACAATTGTTCCATGTGAATTTTATCATCGATTGTCAAAATCTAACTTTTATCATTTGCTGCTACATTCCAGGATCTACTGGAGGAAGTTGAAGGGCATAAATCAGCACATGATGAGGTCATCACTCTTTCTGGATCCATCTTAACATATCTGACTGCTTTCGCAGAGCCAGCATCTGCTTCACTGAAGGAGAAACTGGACAAGCTGACCAAGACATACACTACGTAAGTTTTTATATTATCCCCTATTTTTTAATATTTCAGAAGTTGTTTAAGACTCCACATTTTTCTTATTTTGTAGAGACTTATCTTAGATGTTTTTCAAGACAATGCATATAACTTATTTCATGAAACTTGTATGCTTCTTTGGAACTCGAATTGATTTCTTTTGTAGAAGTGTGTTACTGTAAAACAGCTCAATATCTATTGAGGATCTAAGGCTTTGTTTGGCTTTTTCATTGATTGTTTGTGTTTAATGGTTCAACATTCAAATGCTTTAATATAAAATTAATTCAAAGTTAATATTTACAACTTTTACTCTTTTAAATTTGATTTATTCAGTTATTTAGCATGATCAAATTGAAGGTGGATGATTGTGTGCACACTAGTCTCAGATAGAAAACCCACAGCTTTTGATAATACAATTCATTTGCTCATTAATTCCCAATTGTCAGTACAGGGTACCAACACAAAGTTCCTTCTGAAAGGCTTGCAATTACCACAACCACGCCTACTTAAACTTGCAATATTATGCCTATTAGCATTCTTTCATATTTAAATTTCAACTTTATGCTAAAGAAAAGTTTAAGGTCTAATAGTATTAAATCAATGTTGGGGGCATTTTGCAGCAGTATTTGAAGGGTTAATGTGTACCATTCAACATGAAAGCTAAATGCATTTTTTGTGGGTGTCAATATGTCATTTTTGTGTCATGTTTATTGAAAGTATGGTATTAAATGATTGAATTTAAGTTTGAATTTATCTGAATAGGGGAGCGAATATCAGATTTCATTTTTTTTATTCTAGTACAAAAGATTTTACATTTGGAGAAAATCTTGTCATCATTTACCCAACTTCGTGTAAAATGAGATTAAGTCACTGGATGACCGGCGTTTCTCTTCCTTAATTACACCATTCGCTTATTTACGATATCAAGTTGAATCTGGAAGTATTCCTTAACGAAGCCACGTTTACTTCTTTCTACGTGATCCTATACTTCAAGCATATTAACCAGGCTAAACCGTTTTACGTTCGTGAAGGACGACGTCTACAGAAAATCAATACCCGTTAAATTTTTTCGCTTTAAACTCGTGAATTCACCGGTGCATTGTGGGGTCATGTCTCCTGTCCTTAAACCGCGTCACGGCATCATCGCAGCGTGTCGTAGCTCACCCCAATATTCGCTCAGAACACAAAAAACTCGTTTCCTAACTCGGTGAGACGCATACTTGATACGGAGGACATTCGGCGAAGGAGGAGAGGTAAACAGAGGATTCTGCCGCGCCCCCAGCGATGCAGCTGATCAATAAACACGCAGGCGCGAGGGTTATCTCCCCGATGTCGACGAAGGGTGTCAGTCGGGTCGCAAAGAAGGACGTTTTCGGTGCACTTAGCGGAACCAAAGCAATAGAGAAACCCGAATAAGAATCGGTCATAGTCATGCCAGAATCACTAACAGTTCCACCTTTATAGGACCAGTTTGTCTTGATTCTCGCGGTCGGAATGTTGGGCTTTCGATCGGTAGAATGACATGCCACGACGGGCATCCTCCATTGCTCCGGTGTCTGGTGGCGGGTGCCACGTGGCCGTCTGCACCATGCCTCTCATGGCTAATGCGTCTCGGCACTCAATGAAGAGTCTTTCCCGAGCGATATTCTCGCCTTGCCTTCTTCCAAGACGGAAATAGACTGAGGCCAAGCGGGATATCTATTGTGACGCATATTCCCTATTCCTCTTCCGTTTTTTTTCATTCCTCCCGGTGAGGGAGGAGTTTTTTCTCCTCCATTCCTCCTGGAGGGTTCAAGGGCTCGTGGACTTGCTGGACTACGAGGGTGGTGCAGTCTTTACACTCGAAATCAGCGGGAAGTGGAGCGCCTCCTTCTAAGGAACGCGCTATATATACGGTACCGTTCGCCAGTGTGGTTTGTTGTGTTTTAGCGAGAACAGCGCGAGGTTTCGGAAGTCACCCCGTCCCTGTACTTAGGCGGCGGCGGGAAGTCGATTTCGTCTCACTCGCGTCTCCCCATGTGATGAAAGGTAATTTGCAACGGAGTACAAAATATGCTCGACCCGCTGCGTTACATTCGCTCGCTGATTTTTTATTGAATGTTTATTTTGTGTGGCGCGCGATTCGACGATTAGGTGATTTAGGAGTTTTTTTCTAGATTGACGCAGCACCGCTGATCCTGAGATACTTATTTACGATGTGCTTTTCTGTATCGACCTCTTTGTCTTATTTACGTCATTCTTTCATTCGCTGACGCAGTAAAAGTGAGGGAAAGCTCATTGGCGTCGTGACTGAACAGGCTATTGTTGTCGCGAGTGGTCTTCCGATCCTCCTTACGCCTTGATGGAGAGATATAGGCTGAATCATTTCTATTGAGCCTTTGCCTTTTACCGGGAATTCGCTTTTGCCGAAAAAATTGGAGCAGCGATATGTTGACCCATTTCCATTAGTTGAACAACGTAGTTAAGAAGGATGAGGTTATTGTTAAAGGGCCAGAGCTATCAGAAAGTCTTTTGTTCTAGAGAATATTGGATTTCTATGTTCTCTGATAGTCAGGAGAGCTCTTATTATAGACGAACGTGCTCGGGCATGACGCCAGTTCTTTATTTGTCTAAGGTTTGCTTGGACCTCAACTGCTCTCCTGGAAAAGCTGATTAAGATACGTCGTAGAAGTGAGGAGACATATATACAAAGTAAATAGTTAATTTAGTTTATATTAATCGAATCACAATGCATAATGTATAATTTACGTCTGTATCTTTAGCTGGTAAATGATCGTAAAGCACATGTCAAAATGTAGGAACAAATAAACGTTAATTATAGCGATGACATTCTGATATCTTTGAAACATTCAAAATCTTTAACATTTTTTCGGTGGATGAAAAATCCTCGAATTTTACTCGAGTGTTTTAATTTTCTCGATGGCTCAATTTCTACAATTATCGATGACGTTTTCATGGCATGGTTTGCGTATGTATCCTAAAAATATCAAATTCATCTATTGTATTTTTCATTTGCACGAGTTACTTTGTTTTAGCAGTTGTGATGCTTTTGCGAAGAGATGCGAAGTTGATAGTTCCTGTTTCGATAATTTAATTAGCAGTAAGGTTTAAAACAAAATGTTTGCTTCGCTATCAATATTAGAATAATTAGCCGCTGATTATCATTGAAAAGATTGATAGGTTATTCTTGCTGTTTTAGTAAAAATTAGGAAAGAAATTATGGACCCCAGTAAAATGGCTTTTCTAAATCGAGCTTTAATTCGTTGGGAGACATATGCTGTAATTAATCGATAAATTTACATTATTTTGAGGCGAAGGGATTCTATAATCAGATTATAAAGTCTTTCACGGCTGGATTTTTCGTAAATGAAGCATTAACCTCGCAATTTATCATTCCAAACTACTATTTTAGGAAAATCGAATCAAGCAATCGAAGGACGACAAATGTTCTTATTTTGCAGCAAATTGTATATTGGTAATAACACAAAATCTGTGATAAATTTATCTCAAGATTTTGAAAATGAAATGATCCGCCATAACTCCGGTATTACGTAATAAATATTCCAAGTTAGATTTCAGAACGATTAGACTTTAATGCGGAAAAGATTTGATTTTTCTCCTGTTTTGCATATGGAGACAACTTTTGGAAGTTTGCGATCTTATGGATGGATAGGAAGTGGAAGGCACCTTTTTATCTTGTTCATGGGGTACTTAAGGAGTCAGGGATTTTTATCTCTCGGATTTTATTCAAGAAATTCATGAAATCTAAAAGTGTTTAAGTACATACAAGTAAATTCCATTTAGTTGTGATTAAACTGTGTAATCCCTGTGACTATGCTCTCCTTAGTATCCGTAGAGATGCTCGAGAGGAAAAGTAAACTTGACCTACGTATAGAAGGTAATAAAAGTGTCGCAGCGCGAACAAACTCAAATGACGCTAGCTTCCCTGTAGTAGTGTGAGTTACCATATTGAAGTCCATGTCTACGTAGACTTGTTTCTGGTTATATTCGGATACTTTATATTTTATATTCATAAAGAGTGAGTGTCTTTCCTACTCCCGCTTAGAAATCAACGTAGCAATTGACACAATTTTAGTCGTATGAAGCCAATATCTGATATAAATTAAATTGCTTAGTTTATTAGCTCATAACATGTAGATACAGTTTAGAAATAGTTTTTGAATTTTTAAAACTGTCTCATTAGTAAATGGACATTATAGATGCATTTAGAACGTAGAATATAATGGGACTTTGAGAAATATTAAATGTTGCTTATTCAATTCTAATTAATATCTCCATTTTACATACACATTTTCCAGAAATTAAACATTAATTTATTAGTTTGGAGAATCTTTTATCCCATAATGAGATTTAAGTCAAACATGCTGTTAATTAGAGACTTTAACCGTTGAAATAGTTCATTCATTTACTAGAAGATTAACGAAGTAATGAAATCGGTTAGACCAATTTAACACCGTGACTAATATAATTCTATAAACCCTAGTTCATCTTCTTTTTAAAAATCTTCTGCGTAATTTCAAATACAAATCGTTGCATTGTGATGAGAAAACATCGATTAGACAGCGGTTTCCTTTATGTCACTCCTCTTATTTTCTTTCGATGACTTCAATGGTCCGCCGTTAAACAATAGTCTCTCTTACTTTCGCTTTCATCTTCCACGTTGAGACAAGGGGCTGGTTCAACATCTTCCTGTCCTCCCTTTCCAAATAACGCTAGCTGACAAATCTGTCTTCGTTCCAATTCCATGCACCTTTTTTTTTCATTGAATAGCAGTTAAAAGAAGAAATGCACACGTAGCGGGCGGAAGCAACTGCTATATCTTTATTATTTTGTCTACCTCATGCTTTCCTAAACTTGCTCTCAATTATATGTAATATTTGGTAATTTTTTATACCTTCTTGTTGTTTAAAAGTTTAGCGTAACTTTTCTATCTAATGTCAGGGACTGAAACTTAGAGTTACATCTTTCTTTTAGATTCTTGCTGCATGAGCCGCATTATGGCTGCGGACAAAAGACGTTGTTTCAGCAAAAATTTAACTCTGTAAATTATATATTATAATAAAGAGAACTGTTCTTTGACTGCATCTAATACTCGTATAATTATTGTAATTCCGATACTAGATAATCAAATATACTACTGTAAAAATGACGCTGTTAACTGAATGAGACCTTAAGTCTACATTGCAATATTTCCATCGTGCAGGTGACGTTTAGCCAAGCGACGGTCCTCCACTTTCGAGTCTGCGTATGTCAATAGCATAAACAGTTGAGAAATACTTTTGTCATAGCTTCTGGTCTTGAATTGTCCGTTTTGATTTGATACTTTTCATTTCATGATTGTATTTACTATGAGGAATTTATATCTCGATTGTCGATTGAGGTGAAACTAAATAACGGTTGATAAATTGAATATCCGATTTTTCATGCTTTCATTTTTTTCATGAAATTATAGTTGAAGCACATCGAAGTTGCTAAACTGAGATTTTTTAATTTTGCCGGATTTAAAGTAAAATGCTGTGCTGATTAATTTAAGGATCTTTCCATTTTCTCACACACTACTGTTTGTTTACTTAAATTACATTTTAAATCGTCCATCACCGTATTTTAAATTTGCCCGTCATGGTGCTGGATTAAAGGAAAAAAGCTTTAGCAATTATTTGAGTCAAATTAGTTAACAACGTAAATTATTCTTTTGTTGTAACTTCGGGAACTAGAAGCGTCCTTGTATAATTTATTAGAAACTGTGACTGTTACAAAGATAGAAAATACCTTCGGTCATTGTGAGTTGTGATTATATCCCTAATATTTTTCTCATTACATACAATTTAGAGGCCGAGGAAGAGCTTACAATTTCGTTGAATCGTGAATGCCTTAATATTGTGATAATCCATACACAATGATAAAGGAAAACAGGTTTATTCATAATTTATCTGCTGTTTTGCTAAGTATTAAGAAACATAATTTTTAATCACAGCTTAAAATTTCCTTTGACATTCTTGATACTAAGATTTTAGAATTTAGAAATAGATTCTAGAATTCTCTCTGGAGACATTAGGCCCCTTTACGACCATCAGTTTCAATAATAAACAAGCAATACCTCGATAATAAATGCTATCATGATAACTCTCAACAATTTTCCTCTACTATTGAATTGAATTACGTTATATTTGCATATGAATAAATTGGTTAATCTACTATGTTATATTAAGCAATTATTTACTCAGATCTACTGCCAGAATCCCCGAAGCAAAAATTATGTAAGCTTATTCTGTGGAAAAATTGTGGATAAGGTACGGTTATACATTTGTATCTCCTCGCCTGTATCTATCGTGAAATACATTTTTGACGCATCAATAATGAACATTAGAGGGAACAGTTTCACAACCTGTCTTTTTTGGCTGATTTAATTAGGCAAATTACTTTGCCTTCATGACGTTTTTACATAAAATGACCCGGCTATCCATATATTTTATTTTTTTAAAGTTTTAGCTAAGCTTCAGTGACGAAACTTTCGAACCACATGTTTTTATCAGTACTCTCTTAAAACGGTCAGAATAGCGAACAGTTTAATAGCATCAGGGATATGTTAGGTAACTATCCAGAGTATCTTTAAAGCCTTTGATTATTACAAATTAAAATCAAGTCCTGACGAAATTAACAATTTATTCTTCACCGTTTGTTCACATTTTGTCTGTTGTTTATACGGCAGGAAAATTAAGTCCTCATCGTCAATTATTTGTAAAACTGAAACTTTATTGCAACTTTAACTGGAACCCACTTCGGCGCGGTTTAAGCAGACGTGAATCAGAGTCATTGATGGTCTTCCGCCCAGAAATAAATCACGGATTCGATCCCTCCCTATGTAACTTTATAGCTTACATGTGCGATTTTTAGAGTAGATTTTTTTTCTTTTAGTCTACAAATAAGACGAACTCTGAAAGCGTTGTGTTCGCAGGTGCAGGGAGTCAAGAAGGTTTTCCATGTGGGTGGTGGATTTTAAGGCTACTCTAAAATTATCTTTCGACCTCATAGTGAGTCATAAGCATTTGTGTCGAGATGAACTCCTTTTCGCGCTTCTTCCTTGTCATTCGCACGTGGTCTATTCCTCTCTACCCCTACTTTTCCCTTCTGCCTTTCTCTATTCCGTTCTATATTTATTTTAAATTCCTTTTTCTTTTACTCTCGCAACAAATCATGGTCCTCTTTCTGAATGGACTGGTAATGCGGCACGCAGAAAAATACGTTGATTTTGAAAACTTTTGTCGAGCCCTTTTTATGACATCATTCAGGGGAAATCAGTTTAGGTCGAGGCCGACTCTTCTTTACCTTCATACCTTCTCTTCATTTTTGTTTTCGTATAACATAGCGGCTATTTCATCAGGGATGGATATCTTTCTTTTAAAATGTATGTGATTGATTTCCACAAGATGTCGAAAAATAGCTGAAAGGAAAAAGATGGGAATTAATTCTTAATATTATCATATGAGTCATATTATCGTTTATGACCCTTTTATGGTGTAATGCACCCCTCACATCTTCGATAGGCGCGGCTCTGCTCCTTTTACCCTGCGAAAGATCTAACACTTGCTAAGTCAACAAAATACAGGAAAAATGGGTCATTTACTGCCTTCACTTGAACGTTGAATATTTCAGGAAAGTATCGCTTTTGTGCCAGGTGATGCCTTGGTAACCCAGTGTTTGTTTATATGGTATTTTTTGTTAGTTATGAAATTCTTGTAAGAAATTCTCGAAAATACAGCTTTTACTGTATAAGGAGAAAAGCCTCTTCCAACGTCGAGGAAGAATATAGATGGTAAACGCTAAACAAGAAGTCTCAAATGCCGGTATAGTTCTTCCAGGGTCCACAAGCTGAACTATTATTTTGATCATACTTTCATAATCTCTACTCTCACTGCTTAGTGAGAATATTTCTCTTTGTAAGCATCGTTTACGTAGAAAGAATTTGATGCTTACTTAACAAGTGTTACCGGCTGAGCATAATTATGCGAATAAAAATTTATATACCAATATTAAGAAGAAAGCGAAATTTCATCTTCTGTTTATGGCAGAAAATGTATGACTTACTTCAGCGATCGGCCTAAAAAAATACACTTTGAAGGACATGGGATGAAAAATTTGATCGAATGAAATTAAATATCGCCGGTAATCATTCCCTACCACACGCCGCTAGTGTGGTACACATGTGCAAGATGATTTCTGCGCAGTAGTTTATCCAGGTATCATCTTAATGGGGTGGGGCATGAGCATCGCTGGGCATCAATTTAAAAGAAATCTAAATACCGGCTCTAAGTGGTAACCGAGGAAAGCAATGCATCGGAGTCCTCACGAATAAGGTGCGCCCTAAACATTATTCCCCAAAAAATTTATAGATGGCCAAAGGTGCCCCTTCGTTTGGTTTAGCTTCGTATAGCCTGAGTATCTTGAGCCGGCCGTCGACATTTAGACTCGAGATAATTTTTTTCTGGAAGTAAACCTAGAAAGACTTCTCCAAACGTTAGAATTCATTTGTCTCTCTTTATCCGAAGTTTAGGAAATCGTGTAATTGCTTTGTGTTTGTCGGCGCTCACCTTGAAACGACTTTCTTATGAGGAGACGTAAAGGCTTCCCTCAAAATTTTATTGTAGGATACGCGACTCATCCCTTATCAAGATACTTTTTTTCCGCGCAAATGGCCAATTTATTAAAATTTGCATTAATTTTCAGTATTTTGATTCTTGAAAAATAATTGCAGGGAAATGTTAAATATTAAAACAAGTTTCCAGTGAGCTTATCCTCACTTATAAAAATAAGTGAGAGAATGATGCGTGCTCGTTGGGAGCGCGTGAAGGGAGAGGATGAATGGTGTGCGCGCGCATATGATCTACACCCCTTCCTCACGTCTTTTACCCTTTCGGCCCACGCCGCCCTTAGCCGGTTAATCGACGACGAAACTCGATCGAGATTGGATGGCTGACGACGCGCGGGAGATATACCGCCTCGGCGAACATTAAACGATCGTACGTTAATTTGTCGCTCTTCCCCAACGGCACCTTTTATTATCTTTGACACCGTTTTTATCTTCCGACGTGCTCCAGAATTGCACCAAAAAATCTTCGATTCATTTCATGCTTGATTTTTGAGAACTAATCTTTTGCACGTGATGAGCTGTATATTTCTCACTTTTCAACGTTGCTTTTCTAATTTAACACCGATTGACATTTTCGGCAGTGTTATTTTCCATGCTTTTGAAATTGTGTGCATTCTACGACGGGGTTATTTCTTTCGAATTATTTGCGACATGCTTATTAAAAGAATAGAAGTAAATTTGGCTTATACTAATCTTGAAAGATTTCATATTGATGGTTTCTCTTTGATGAAAAAGAGCTCGAGAATATAATGGATGGAATCGTTATTGGCATGCTGAAACGATTCTAAACCGAGCTTACCATGCCTCATTCTGTCAAAAATTCATGACTATTCTTTCAGAGCTAATGAAACATAGGGATATTTACTCTGCCGTGTTTCATTCAGACACTTCCCCTCTTTTAATTCCTTTGAATATTTCATTTTAATTTACATCATGTATGTGTTACTTAACTTACATCATTCGGATGTAATGATTCCCTCCATTTCGGCCTACTGTAGATCAACCACCCCTAAGCGATGCTTAGTTTGATCGATAATGAATGCTTGTGGAGATGTGTTATAAAATTTTGTTTACAACATGGTCAATAGGACATTAATGTGATTTGTACTGAGAGGGAAATACGTGGTAACTCATTTGTATTACGCTGAAGGATATCGTTTTAACTTTCTCTAACAAAATTACAATATTGATCGTTCTATGCAACAGTTGTCTCTGACTTGGAAAAGAAATACGCCAACAATTACTAACATTACAATGTAAGGCCTACATTTGTGTCAGTGGATCAGTTTCGGAGCGTACTTCAAGGATTGCAGACGCGGCCTTATAATACGCTCTGTGTTAGGATGGTAACCGGGCAGCGGGTTTTCTGCAGCCCTTGGGTGTCGGCCAGAGAAGTCCCCAGGCGAAAGACACTTTTAGACGTGATGAACTAAATTTCGTTCTTGCTTGACTTTTTCTTTTGTAGTCTTGCGCTTATTTCCAGAATATCCCAAGGTAATTCCATTACAATTCTTTCAAAACTGACGGAAAATTTGATAATTAGTTTTAAACTTATTGGAAAATAGTAATTGTCACAATAACGTCAACGTATCATAAGTGATTCTATAATTTTGTGGATTAGAAATCAGCTCATTTAAAATCAGTTGCCTTTATTCTACAAATTGATCTATGATGATCCCTTGAAATCGTAGAACTAACAGAAAAAATTATTTAAGAGGAAATGAGTTTTCGGGAACTCAACAAAATTTACTGCCAACAACATTTTGCCTACAAACGGGTTTTCGAGTGAGGTATCCGACCTCCGTTAGACAGACTTCGCTTACAAAATACGCACTTACCATGAAACTACCCTTTCCGCCTGACGGAGTTTAACCGTGTCGTCTGTCGTACCTGTCTGTTGTCTGGACTTATACTTACTAGTTTTTTTTAAATTCTGTGACGTACTGCACCCTGTCTTTGGCTCCTATTTCCATCCTACCCTCTTACTTTCGTATTCGCTCCTTCAAATATTACCATATTATTTACTTGCGTTTTACCCGTTTTTCTTAGTTTCTTACTTTCCTCCACGTTTAAAAATATTCTATTTATTACGTAACACGTCACCTTTTCCTCATAATTAGGGTAGTCAATCAACTCGCCGCTGGATCTACCATTTAAAGAATTCTTTATAACTCATTAAACCGTTACCCAAACGCTAAACCTCACATATATTTTAAGTTGGTAAAAAGTAGGTTATATTTCGCTGCATTCATCTACATTTTGAGCTACTGATATTTTTTTCTGCTGCAAAAAAAACCGTTATCTCAGAAAAACATCCTATATCAACAAAATATAGCTTTTTGAGAAGTAAAATCCATGTGTGTATATATACATCATTTTAATGAAAAAATCTATAAAAGGAAAAATAATCAAATAAAAAATGTAAAATTTTGTTAGAACTTCTGTTCCATTGATTAATATAGGAATTTTAACTACATATCTAGTTAAAAATTTCTTCCTTGAAATATTACAATAATACTTCATTCAAGTTTATTATTGCATGGAAATTGGTAGTATAAGCTCACAAGCTTTAGGTCTCTCATAAGGTACCCCGAAAGTAACAGCAGTGTAAAAAATAGAGTATTATAATTAATTTTTAATCGATAATATAGAAGGATAAAAATGTTTCAGATATTGAATACTTTTTCATAAGTTATATGTATAGCATACAAAAATCTCTCATTTTAATAATATTGATGTATCATAATTTTATTTATAGCTACCATTCACTAATTTGATGAAGCAATATTGAAAATAAAATGGCTTACAAGTCGTAGAATATTAGTTGCATAACTTCATAATTTATTGAATGTAAGGAAGTTAACTCATTCATTCTGATTCCCTTTGTTTTCAGGCTTGCAGATTCTCTTCATAAGAAGGTAGATAAGGTAAAGGAAGATATCCAGTACATTGAATACTTGGAAGAGGAAATTCAATCTCTGAGGAAGAATCTATCAGATCTTCTTCAAGACATCCAAAGTGTTCATGTGTATGATATCAATCAGGACAAAACTGAGAGCATATTGCATGTAAGTTTTTTTTAAGCAATTGATATGTATAAAGTTGCAATGCTGTTTTTAAGTGTATTATTCTTTTTTTGCAGGAACTAGCTGAAAAAGTTGAGGCATTAGTTTCCAAGGCCAAGACTATAAATTCAGGGGCTAAAGAAAAGTATATCTCTAGTCAGAAGTTAGTGCCAACAGACATCGCTCAATTGGTAAATATTTCAATTGCCTCTGCATGATCGTTAAAAAATAGTAATTATATTTCGGCTTATCTTAAAATGTTATTTTCAGTTATCTGACCTTGAGCTGTTAGCAGAGACGGTGCATACAGCCATGGATGAAAAGAAGCAAGAATTTAAGAAAGCCAGGACAGTGCGATATGACTATTCCAAGGATGTTAAAGACATTCAAGAATGGATTCAAAAGGCAGAGGCTAAAGTTCAGGACAGATCAGTGCAACCTTTGAAGTTGAAGGAGTATCTTCAAGTAAGGATACTACATGATATTAATCAGCATGAGCTTTTTAATAGCTTTATCTTTAGATAGCAACACAGGTATTTTTGTCTATTAACAGTCCAAAAAAAAGATCTCAATACAATTTCATTTTGAAATTCAGCCCTTTTGATATATCATAATTTTAATGCCATTACATTCAGCCAGTAAAATTAAGTGATCCAGTCCTTTAACGACACTCATTGTCTTTAATTTCCTTTATTTCTTTCCCATCCATGGTTCATTGTTCTAAAATGTCAAAGTAAAAATCCAGTGTTGCACTAACTGCTTAGCTAAATTCCTTTCCAATTGTCTCATTTCTACTTTTGTTATCCAATGTCTTACATTTACATATATCATATAATAACTGAATGAAAATTTCCAATTATTACTGCTGAGAGAAATATTTTCTTCAGAAATTTACACTTTCATCATATCATGTTACTAAATTGTGCATAAGGGAATATAAGCCATGTTTTCATGGTATTGAGTCAAATTAGCTTGAGTAGTAGAGTATATGTATAATAGATGAGTAGAATTTAAATAGTAAGAAGAAAATTATTTTAGTATGCTCACCTTAATTGTGCAAATTACATGTATTTTAGGAGATTCAATCTGGAATTGGGGACATTGAGGACAAGTTGGAGCATTCAAAGAAGAATGGTGCCTTGATTTCTGAAAACCTGAATGACGAAAATGAGAAAGAATTAATAAGGAAAACACTTGCTTCTCTATCTGAAGAGTTGCAGCAAGTCAAATCTTGGCTTGAGGAGAAGAAACACAAGGTATAGTATTAATGAAACCACAAAATTAAGTATTTTCCTTTTACATATAATATCTGAGGGTAATTGTCTTTCTGTTTTGTATGTTTTTAGGTTGGTGACTCCTTGGATGCATGGGAGAGATTCATGCAGCTGTATAAAGAAATATGCTCTTGGGCAGTTGAAAAAAGGAAATTCATTGATGAGCCAATGTATCTGAATAATCTACCAACTGCAAGGAAGAAGCTTCAGGATTATTCTGTAAGTTCTCAGTGGTAGAAATCATTTTGTTAAATATTTAGTTAGTTAATATGAGATTTAATTCTTGACAATTATTCTTTTTCATGAATTTTTCTAGGTTGCTACAAAATCTTGCAAGCATATGAGCAAAAATATTAGCGACATGTCCAAAGAGTTAGAACTAATCCGACAAGTCACTACTGTGGAAGATCTTCCAGATAAGTTAGAGGAAGTGACTGAGCTGAAAGGAGATGTAGAATCGCAACTTCTTGAAAGAGTGAGTGAAATATCAATGCATCTTAAATGGATTGATTTCAATGCTTGCCATTTCAGATTCAAGGCCAGACATGCATAAGTCTTTTTTTAAATTAAGAATTCAATTTCTAATAGTGGATTTTATTTTAAGTTATTAAATTTTATGATATTCTTAGTGGCTAAATGCTTTGTAAAAATCAACATCTTTATTTAAAGTTTGCATTTAATAAACCTTTTAAAATAAATATACTGAGTAAAAAATATAAAATTATGTAAATATTTTGAAATCTTAGAAGTATTTCCAACCAATTGTCACTCTCAGCACTGCAGCGCATAGAAAGAAAAACGTTAGCATCTTTGGTTTAAATTTTTCATCCATCCTCTGAATAGACACAGTATTCCTAAAATGATGAGAAACTGAAATACAACAGTCCTACAACAATTTATAATGATAAGATGGAGATGAATATTTATTTAGGGCATATGTAGATTATTGCTGGATAAGATTTTGTTATTGCATAAAATTATCAAAATAAAATTACATAATGTTCGAAATGCAAGTGGATATTTTCATCCAATAAAATTTGAAGTTGTCCTGATATCTCTTTTGAGCTGTGGTATATATTTATTTTGTTTTTGTTTTCTTGTTGTTGTTATTCTGTTATAGAGAGAATTTGCATTATTTACTTATCTTGATTAGTTTTTTTACTGAATAACTAATTGTTATATAGCTAACTTTAACTAAACCTGCTTACCTGCCAAAGAGTGAATTTTTAAACAGTATAATAATTTTTTTTTCAAGTTTTAACTCAATAAGCATAAGTTAAGTTACTCTTAAGAATTAATAGGAGAGATTTATTGTGACATAGTGCTGGAATATTGTATGTTGTCTTTCCAATTTGTAAGTTTAACTCCTTGGAATCAAACCAGTAATAATATATTGTCATATTATTGCACTGTATTATATTAGATAAATGTTCTCCATTTTGCAGCTGGAAGTATTTCAATTGATGATGGTATCACATGAATAAGTTTCATTATTTTTTTTACTTAAAGCATAACCAGTTTCAATCCATGTATCTAAATTATAGCTCGAAGAGTTTTTATTTCTAATTTTATAAATTTAATTTAGAACCTGTTAATTATTGAACTATTTCTATTTCTTTAGAATGCCTTGCTTCAGGAGATGACTGAAGAATGGGAACAGTTTGAGAAGAAAATGAAAGACGTCAAAGCTTTCATGGAAAAATCCAAACAAGCTTTAGAATCTCCTCAGAATAAGAAGCGTCCCCTTAGGGACCAGCTTAGCATCAGAGAAAAGATTATTTCTGATATTGCAATACAAAGAAAGAAGATACAAATATCTGTCGAAAAATTGCATGTCAGTATGAATGATTTGACATACATTAGAAATTCATTAAATTTATAGTAAATTTTGTTATTTAACGGTTTTTCATTTACAATTTAGGTCCATTTCCGTACCATTGTTGTCGGTGAAACAAATGTGAACGATTCAGCAGATGAAATGATGAAGGAACTTGATCAGCTTCAAGGGAAGGTGAAGGAGCAGAATGTGACTTTGGAAAAATGCCTGACTCAAGTCGACCAGTATCTTCAGGTAAGTATTTATGGAATAAGTGAAATGCCTCATCTGTATTCCAATTAACTTTCTTTCTTTTTCTTAATAGTTGATTAAGATGAAGTTATGAAGGTTGACTTCATTTAAAATCTAATATATGTATTTTCTTTTTATAATTGAGCAAACAGCTCTGATAACTGACTTTCTTAACTGAACTGAAATTTTACATTTAGAAATATTTGTTGAAACAACCTTTCATTTTTAAATTTGAGTACCTTCTTGTTGTGTGTTTTTTTGATGTATCAAATATGAATCACTAAATTAGTTTGAATTAAGAAACATTATTCAGTAATGAAGAATTGATACGTTTCTCTGAGTATCTTCCTTTTTATAGCCTTTTTTGTTCAGTCTTGGTTTGGTTACAAAGTTTTAAGAAATCGTTCATGCATATGCATAAAGACTGTCTCAGGAGCGACTCAGTGGAATTTCTTCACAATAATATAAAAATCATTTGTAGGACTCATACACATATGTATGTATTCCACAATGGTGTAAACATCTTTTTCTTTGGTTGCAGGAAATACAGAATTTACAGCAGCAAATGGCTCAAGTGGAGCAAACTCTTAGAGTTGTTCTGACCCCTACGTATTCACCAAACGACAAAGACAAGGCTCTTGCTGAACAAAATGTAAGTGAAATTTCATTATCATTAATAGTATTTGAAAATATGTTTTTTTAATGGATGCACATTTCCATGGTATATAAACCAGTTTCACCAGAAACAAATGTCAGTGCACTTTATTGACAGGCAAATATAGCAACCTGTATGCACAATTGTCTCGTAAGTCTCAGATTTAATATATTTTTATTTTTATAATCCCAGAACACAAGCATGTGTTTCTTACAGTTCTTTTTGTCAAGGAAAATATTTGAAAAATCAAACCTGAAGTTGGAAATAGTAAGGATTACTTAGAATTTGCCTTCAGATTCTAACCATGGAAACATTTTGATGAAGATATATCAAGTTGGAACGCATGGTGGCTGTGTAATCATTTCATCAAGGTGTTTCCACTATCTTACACACATTCTTTCTCTTGTTTTCATTATTTCTCCTTGTTTCATTATACACATTTTTATCATATTTTAACATGCCTCTCTTCTTTCTTTGAAGTTTCAACATTATACATTTTCAAATTTATTTTACTCTCAATTTCCTTAATCTTCTGTTAAATTTATTAATCATTTTATATGAGTATTTTTGAGATCATTTCATGAGTTTTGCATCAATTAGTTGGTTTTTCTTTGACTCTTACAAGTTTTCTTTTTACACCTGGCACCAATCAACTTCTGTAGGTCTGCCGGGAGAGAATTAAAGCTTTGCAGACCAAGATAACTGCCCACAATGAGCGAATCAAGCTTCTTGTCCAACGTGGAACTCCTGACTCAGAGCCTTTAGACTCTTAGTTAGATGATAGGCATTTTTATAGCTTTCTTGAGAGAAAATGACATTTTTGTCAAATATTCATGCGTGCGAAAGAACAGCATTTCGTATATCACACTTTGAATGAAATGAGATGCAGCCACCAGCTTTGCAAAATGAAACTTCCAGCCACATTTTCAGTTGCTGAAAAAATAAGTGGCTGATGACTGTGATTTAATTGCCGTTTACTGAGATAGCCCCTCTTCTTTGCCTGGAATGGTCACACAGGCTCTGCAACTGGACTTGGAATCCTTCCGAAAGCAGATCCATCAGCTGACAGGAAGAATCCATGAAGTTGACCCCTACCTGGTGTTAAGTCTAGAGATTCTTGGACAAAATGGCCATGGTGTGACCAGTGGTGTTCCAGATAAAGAAGCTGTGAGCCCGACTAAAGTAATTGGGGCAGATGGACAAACTGAAGGAAGGAGGAAGCAGAAGACACAATCCAAACTACAATCTGTAACTAAACCCACAGAAAAAGTTTCTACTTTTCTGGCTCCTTCTTTGGATAAGCCCTCTTATGCTGACATTGCTGCTGGACGAACAAGTCCATGTATGTTCCAAGATGATGATACTGATGAGATGCAGAAATTTTCTCCATTGAAGGAAATGCCCATTGCAACTGACTCTGATATTCATGTTAAGTCAATAGAAGATGTTCCAGTTGCAGAATCAGGCAACAATATAATTTCTAATGAATCAAAACAAGAAGATCAGGAGATTCCCTTAGTTGAAGCATCCATTTTATCAAAAGTTGAAAAAGAGGAGAGAGTATTTGAGATAAAAGATGATAAAAAAGATGAGCAACAGCAGTATGAATCAAAGAAGACTTCCAACCGTGGAAGATCACCTCTGAGAAGGCAACCTCAAAAGAAATCAGGGAAAGGGACTAGAATTGTAGCTATGAAGTCACAGTCTCCTGAAGCCACAATAACAATGGATGTCAAAAGAAAGTCTGAAAAGACTCACATTATGGAAGCAATAGGAAAAGAAATTGAAGTTGATGAAAATTTACCTATAAAAGTATGTGAAAAGGAAATTAGAGAAGATGAGCAACAGTCATCTTCTGCAAGAATACTAGAAAGGGAAATGGTCCCATCTCCAAGTACCAATGTAAAGCCAAATATTGAAGTAATGCATATTGGAGAAAATATAACAGAGAGATTTTCAAAGAGCCATAGTAGCAGAAATCCCACTAAAAAGCAACCTACACCTGCTTCTCAAAGTCAGTCACCAGCTATGACTATTTCTGTCCCAAGCAAACGTGGTAGATCCCCAAGTCCTATCTGGATACCCGGATCTGATCAACCATCATATGCTGACATTTTGCGTGGAAGACAGGCTTCTCAGACAAGACAAGTTGAGACCACAGCAGAATCAGAAATGATCAGGCTACAAGCCTCACAAAACGTTTTCTTAAAAGAATCTGAAAAGAAAGAAATTACTAATGAACAAACAGTAGTTGTAGGTTTTACAGAATCTGATGTATCCTCAACACCAGTGCATGATTATGAAACTATGAATATACCATCCTCTGAGAACTTGGAAATGTTTGAGAAAGAACAAATTACCTCACCCCAGAATTACACCAGAGGTGAAAACATAGTATCATCTGAGGAAGAAATGATTGAAAGTCCCCTGGAAAGTAATGTTTCACAAGGATACTCTGAACAACCTCTAGAAATAAGTTCACCAGAGTTTATTCCTAATGTAGATCATGGTATGACTTACACTCTCACTGACACCCCTGATAACACTATTCATCATGCAACAGGAGTGACACAAGTTGGTCCCCCAGTTATGTTTGAATTCATTCAACCATCTCACCCTGACTTGGTTGGATTTGTTGCATCTGGACAACAGCTGCTTTATTCAGGTCTTGGTACTTACACCTCATCCAATCAATATGTGGATGAAAATGCTCATGAGTCAGGAGTATATTGTGAAGCTGCAGAAACATCAGATAGCTTTGAATCTTCTCCGGTTTGTCACTTCTCAGATGAAACACCTCAGGAATTAAAGCAATCTGATACAGCTGTTTCATCCTTAGGCTATAGTGAGGAGGAGATAGAGAAGAGACTTAAACCTGAAGAGGAGTTAATTAATGTTAATGCCAAACTTATTGATTCTGAGTTGTCATCTGACGTAATTGAGTCTAGCTGTTCAGTACAAAGAGATCATTTTGATTATGATGACGCCCATACATCTAAAGATGAGGATTCAGTTTCCATGCCTGTTCATAATTTAACAGAGGAAGCCTCATTTGGTAATTTAGAATTGCTTTCTGATGGTAAAGATGAAATTAATGTTCTCAAAGATGCTGATAAATCTCATTTGTCATATGCCCAAATTTTAGCTCAAGGATTAGCTTCTCCAGCAAATCTTACTGGTGACCCTATTTTGGTAAGTAATAAGACCATCAATTTATCTTTTATACCAGCTTTAAAATCATCTAGCTCTATTACACACCCTCAAACTGCAGAAGATTTAGGATCGACATTTTCAAAAGGATTCATTGATTCAGAAAGTAATGAGGACAGCAGTGATAGAATGGACTTTGAGATAGTTAGTAGAGAGCAGGTAACAGAGTCAGAAAATACTTTTGAGGTCTCCCAAGATACTTATGATGCTAAAGCCTTATCTCTGATTAATAAGAGTAAGAAAAAACCTAGTCAAAAGCTTTCTTCCGATTCTGAAAGAGTTACCTCAGTTTCAACAGAAGATGCTAAGAAAATTTTGGATACTGACTCCTCCGTGTATTCTCTCCCAAATCTATCTGAGCCAAAACAAATGAATGAAAATTTGAAACAAGAAGAGAACAAAATCAAAAAAGAAAAGAAGAGTAAGAAACATTCACCAAAAGGTGACTCAAAAGATCTTATCAATAAAAATGCTCCTGGAGGTGAAAGCACATTGCAAGGAATATCATCTGAGGAAAATATAGTTACAGAATCAACCATCATGAATATTCAAGTACGAAAGGATGAAGTAGCTCTTGAAACAATAGAAGATTCAGGGGCAGATTTGCCCTCCATTCCTCCACACACTCTTGAAGATGCTGCCTCCAAAGGTCTTAAGAAACGCAGCAAGAAAAAGAAAACCTTTGTAAAAAGTGAGAAGGAAGATGAAATCGAAAAAGCCTTACAAGAAATTGCAAGTATGGATCAACCAATCAAGGCAAAAGTGAAAACTAGAGAGAATGGAGTAGATGGCAACATTCCTGCTGTAGATGTTATGAAGACAGATACTTCATTATGTGATCCACTAAAAGGAGGAATGAAAATAAACACATGTGATCCACTTGCTGTAAAAGTAAATGAGTCCAAAGATGAGTCATCTCCCACTAAAACAGTGACCAAAAAGAAAAGAGGTCCAAAAGTTGAAAAAACAAAGCAGGTTGATAATTCTAATGAAGATTCTCATCAATCAGAACATGGAAAAGATTCAAATCTATCTGTTATACCTACCAGCTCATTGGAAAGTAGGGAAAAACTATCCATTAAAAGTATGGAGGTTTCTGAGAGAAAAATTAGCCAACCAGTTTCTTCTCAACCTGATATAGGAAAAGCAGCGGAATCATTGAAAGAAATCATCACTGATTCTGAATCTAGACAAAATTCTTGTGCTAAAATGATGGTTGAATTGAAGGAAGAGGAACCAGGAAAGGAAAATGCCTTGACAACTAAGCGAAGGAGAAGACGAAGAAGAGGCAAAGGAGGAAAGAAGAATTCTCTTAATCTCTCAAATACAGATGTTATATCTACTCCCAAATGTCTATTGACTGACTCCAACAAAAATTCTTTACAAGTTGCAGATCAAGTAAAATCCAAAGGGAAGAAGGCCTCTCGAAGAGGTCGCGGAAAGAAATCTCAGTCTGATATGACAAAGGATAAGAATGCTGAGAATATAGCAGCAGTAACTGAGGTATTGAAAGAGAAATCAGGAGATGATTATGAAACCACAATTAAGGAGGAAATTAAAACAAAACCAATACTTTCCAATTTATCAACTGAAAAAGAAAAGGCATCCATTGAGAGCAAGGGGAAGAGAAAAAGGAAAGTGAAATCTGGTGATGTGAAAAAAGATGATGCCAAAGATGATGAAAACCAAAGAAAAGTTATGGCACCTGTCAAGTGTGAGTATAAAGATGTTTTAATTTTAAATGACGAAAACAAAGAAACTTCAGTCCATGAAGTGAAGGAATACAAAGTGGAAGAGCAACTAAAAGATAGTGAAAGCTATGGAAGCAGTGATGTGAAAATATCAACTGAAGATACTCCTAAAGAAGTGTCTATAAATGAACCAGTTGTTATCAGTTCTGATTTGGATACTTTGAACTCTCAGAAAAGATTTGATTTTCCCACTAAAATAGTTGATGTTTACTTAGAAACGGCAAGTCCAGAAATAGGTATTAAGGCAGCAGATGAATTAGATATCAAGCCCTCTCCTGTTGTCTTAAGTGACACTCAAGAAAATATCACTGAAGATTTTCATAGTGCTTACCACACTCCTGTATCTGAAGAAGCCCTCAAATTATCCAATCAATCAGGAATATTTGGCTCAGTCAAACATAGGCCAAAAAAGGAGAGGAAAGGTCTTATAAAAGATAAGGGAGATGAAAAGCAGGCTGAGACTAGTGAAAAAGCTGATACTCTTCAAACAGTTGAAGACAGTAAAGACGTTGCCATTGCAGGTAGCACCCATTCAAAAGATTCTTCTAAGAAACGGAGGCATAAAACACCAAAAACACAGATGAATGCTGAACCCTACCCAGTTGAGGTTTCTGAGAAACCTCTTTCACCCACAAAGGAGCCCTATTCATCTGAGTCATCCAATGTATTAATGGAAGAACCTTTAACTGCTTCTTGCAAAGAAAAATCAACTGAAAGAACTCAAACAGAGAATGAGAGTGACCTTATGTTCATTACAGAAAAGGTTCAAGTTGTAGATATTGAAGATAAATCTGAAAAGAGTAAAAAACAAAAATCTCATAAATTAAGGCATCAAACTGAGGAGGTTGCAGGAGCAGCAGAGGTAGAGCCAGAAATTCAGGTTATTATGACCGAAATTCCACAAGGCGTAACAAATTCACAGTTAATAGATGCAAAGGAGAAGGAAAAAATAAGACCTGAAGAAGCTGGTATTATAAATGGCATAGTAGAGGAAGGGTTACTAGAGAATGTTATGGAGTTAGAGGATCAGAAGTCTAAATCTTATTCTGAAGCAGAACAGAAAACTGAAAATGAACAAACCGTTTCAACTCCTAAAGATGCCTCAAAGAGGAAGAAGAAAAGTAAATACCATAAAGGAACAGATAAATCTGAGCCTTCTGAGGTGACTGAAATGGAAAAGACACCCTCTACCGAAGAACCTTTTGAAGTTACTGTTTCACCTATAACAATATCAAAGGAAGAATTTACTGAAGTAACAAGCAAAACTCCTCAAGAAGAGAAAAGAATTGTTGAATCACTACTCTCAGCATATCCTGATACATCAGAGAAGGGAGCTGATGGAGGAGAGTCAATAGTGTTAGACAAAAATAAAAGTGAGACAGAAATATATAAGAAAGAATTGAATCTTGAACAAGAGAGTCCTAATATGAAAGATGCTCAAAGGAAAAAGAAGAAACAAAAGCCCCAGAAAGCAGCTGTTATTCAACATGATCAATCTAATATTTCTGTTGAAGAAAATGTAATCTTTACCACTGAAACTTCTGCTGAAAATGCCCCTGCTAAAGAAAATATTGAAGATTTATCAATTATTCCATCAAAGGAAATGGAAGTTGAAGTTAAAAGTGAACTGCCAGTAGAACAAATTAATGAAGAAAACATTAAAGATAGCCAAAAGACTATTGAAGATTCACCCTCTGGACTTGATAGTCCTCTCTCAAAATTAAAGAAGAAGAAGAGGCAGAAAAGTCAGAAGTTAGACACCAAATTTGAGCCCTCTTCCTCTGGAGAGATTGTTTCAACTAAAAAGGATCTAGAGATATCTATCTCCACTGCAGAGATATCAGAGAAGAAAGAGCAGTTAGAAAAATCTGTTGCAGAAAAGATTCCTGAAAAAATTTCCTTGATACAAGAAATATTCAGTATGGGTGATGGAACAGATAAAGATGTAATTGAACATCAAACATCAAATACAAGTGTGAAAGAAATTTCAAAGAAAAAGAAAAAACAAAAGCCTCAAAAATGTCCATCTGGTTCAGAGTCTGATTTTAAAGGTACCTGTAAAGAACATTTTCTAATGGATAGCTCTCTAGAAACTCAATCAAAAGACCAACCGGTCTCTCCTATTCATTTGAATGAGAGCAAGGAGCCTGAATCCATTCCAACTATGTCAGAGAGAATTCAGGAAGATACCATTTCTGTTGAAAAAACTAAGGATGAAATTGAACCAGAAAGCCCTAGCTCTAAAGATGGCTTACGGAAAAGAAGAAAGCAGAGGGTTCAGAAATCTGAAAAATCTGAATCAATATTGACATGTACAATTGAAACAATGCCAGTAGATTCTTTAGCTTCTTCAAAGGAAGGAGAAACTACAGAAAGCTCACAAAATGACATTGAAGTATTAATTGATATTGTATCTCCTCCTATTCAAAAAGAAACCATCCCAAAGGAGGAGAACCTTGTTCAAGCTACAGAAATTCAAAATGAAGAAAAAGTGGTATCACCAACCACTAATCCTGGAAAATCAGATTCAAAGAAGAGGCGGAAAAAATCACAGAAATCATCTGGAAAACATGATCAGGATCTTGAGAACTCTGGAACTGTGGATGAGGAAGTTTTGAGAGTGGGAGATGTGATTACTGCTACTGAAAATGAGATGACATTAAAAATATCTGAAGTAAAAATGAACCAAACAAAAGAAGACCAAGGCATTAAAGAGATTCCTGAAGATGCAGCATTAAAGAATATAGTGGAGCCAGGCAGTCCAATGTCAAGGGAAGCTTCCAGGAAAAAGAAAAAGCACAAATCTCTCAAAGTTGACACTTCCATGTCTTCAGTCACAGATTCAGTTCTTGCATTAGACCAAAGAGAATTGCCTAAAACATCTATTGAAGATACAGAGCAATTAACTGTTAGCAGTGAGCCTAAAACAGTTGGAGTCTTGAACACGGATATAACTACTCCAATGGAAGATTGCAAGGCATTACAACAAAATGAAAATTTAATTCAGGAGTCAACTACAATTGCAAAATTACAGAAAATAACACCTGAAATTCTTAGTGATGTGCCAATTATACCAAAGACTTCCTCTTCAGATAACATTTTACCAGTGGAAATTGGTCTGTCTACCTCTCAAGAAGCTCTATCTACATTATTACCATCAACTCAAGTGAAATTATCAGAACTACCTACCCCGTTAGGAAAAGACTCATGTGAAGAAGTTACAGATCTATTGATAGATAATGAGACCAAAGCTTCAGTGAAGAAAAGAAGAAGACACAGATCACAGAAAAAGTCTGGTAAACAGGAAACACCCTCAGAACAGAAATTTGAAGGGAGAACTATTGAAGAACCATCATCTTTAGAAGAAGTGAAGCCAGAAAATATCAAAGTTTCTTCAGAAGTAAATGCTATGGCTGTAGATGATACTCTTGATGAAGTCATTCTAAAGCCAGAAAGGACTTTCGTGGAAACTATCTTCGGTGCAAGCAAAAAGAGCGAGAAAACAATATTTCCTACAGAGCCCCTTGATAAAGAAGAAAAAGTTCAACAAAATTTAGATTCTAAGAAATTAGATGTAACTGAAATTTCAGATTCTGAAGTACCTTGTGATCATACTAATCTTTCAAATGAAGTTCCACAGTTTGATATAATTTCAATAGGTGATGCAGAAAGAAAATGGCATGAAAGTATTAGTAATAAACAAGAAGATTCTATCTTGTTGTCTCAAGGAGAAGGAAATTGCACTTTTGACCAAACTTCTGTCAGTCTGTCTCCTGAGCATGACTCTAATTTGAGTATTAAAATGATAGTAAAAGAAACTAGAAAAGAAGACTTGCAAGAGCCACCAAGGAATGATGACCAAGAAAAAGAGCGACCAAGGAATGAAATTGAAGGGAAACTTGCTGAAAGTTGCATAACTGAAGCAACTTTCTCAGACCATCTAAACTCCGACTCTCATGTCATTTCTAATGTTTCTGAGGTTGAGTATCTGCAAGAAGAGACTACAAAGGAAATAATCCCATTAATTCAAACTGAATTAAATGTGAAAGACCAAGGGAAATCCTCTTCATCCCCTTCATTGCTAGCTTTAACTAACCTAAGCCAAGAAAATGTATGGTTGAGCTCCAATAAATATTCAGATGCAGAAAGAGAATGGAAAATGTCTTCTCCTGAAAAGATTCCTTGTGCTGAGCAAATGAGAGATGAATCTTCTTTGAGTAATAGGGAAGATAACATTGGCGAGGAAGTTATTGGTGAAACGGCCATGGAGAACTTAGATGAACCTTTATCAAGTCAGCATACTGCACCATTAAATGAAATTGAGGCAAAAGTCAAAGATGAGGATAAAGTTTCCTCACCCTCTTCATTGTTAGCTTTGTCTAATCTGAGCCAAGAAAACATTTGGTTAAGCTCTAGTAAATATTCAGATGCTGAGAGGGAATGGAAAATTACTGAAAAAATTCCCATTACTGATCAAGTGATGGATGAATTTTCTGTGGATGACAGGAAAGAAGACATTAGCGAGGTTACTCGATGTAAAACAGCCATAGGCAGTTCAGATGAGCCTGTCTCAAAGCTAGAGGGTGAGATTACTTTAGATAAAGAACATTTAACACTTAATCAGAACTTGAAAGAAATGTCACCCAAGTATGATATTTTCAGTCTCAGTGAGGCTGAAAAGTTGTATGGCTTGGCAGTTAAAGATAGTTCTTCCTTATACTCAGTTGATAAACCATCAGAAATAAATTCATGCCATGATGTTGAGGCTTCCTCTTTCAGCATTACTAGTGATGTCATTAAATCAGTTAACAATACCTCTCAATTATTAGATAAACCAAAGTACAATATACCAGAGCTGGAATCTGCAGAGAGAAACTATTACGAATCATTAGCAACAGCCCCTTCTTCTATTGAGGCAGATACTCCAATCATATGCAGTGTTAATGATGAGATTCGTATGCAAAAAAGTCTTCCCATTGAGAAAGATTTACCAGCTCAAGATTTGAAACTTAAGTCAGTTACAGAGAAAGAGTCAACTGCTGAAGCTGCATCTATGTTAGATGAAGCAGGGTTCCAAGAAATATCTAATCACTATGATGTAATGCAAATAAAAGCAGCTGAAAAAGACTTTTATGAATCAATGGCTAGTTTAGCATCCCTTAAAGATAGTTTTACAGTTAGCGTTGACAAGTTGAAACAAATGCCCAAATCCATCCCTGGTTCTATTTTAAGCCCAAATGTAGATGATGAATTTCTTGAAACTCCTAAGAAGGAATTAATAGTACCAACTGAAACTTCTCAGGAAGAAGCAGAGTTTGGACAAATTGATGGCGATTTTCAAGTTATTGATCTTATTTCCTCAAAAATGAATGATGAAATAGAAAAAACTGAAAGAATGATTGATTTGGAGGCTTCTCAGGGAACACCCTATGAGAATGAGCCAAAACTTAATGAAGAGTCATTACCACTTATCCAAAATGAAGAAAAGAAAGGAGAAAAGATCTCCAAGTCAAAATTGATAATGCAGAGTGAGGATAAGAATGATCCACGTTCTTCAACTCTGGCTGAACAGGAAGTACAGCTTAAGTCCTTATCGAATTATCTTCTTCTAGACTCCTTTTGTGTTAACAAGTGGATATTAGATGATGCTGAGCTTAATTGGCAGTTACAAATAGCAAAGAAATCAAAATCTGAAGTGAAAGACGCAGTCACAAGGAAGGATGATTTTGATGATGATGGGAAGGGAGAGGGATCAGGTAGAGGTAAACCTTATGAAAATGCACAGGATAGCTTTACCTCTTCCACTACACCAACATCTGGTCCAACACAGCAGTTGTATGCAGATCTTCCTGGTGGTCTTGGTAGTTGGAGGGATGATAGCACATATCTGAGTTGTAGTAGTGATGGTGTTGAGATTCCCTTGGATGGACTGCCAGGGGCTGAGAAACTGATTCGAGACATAGTAAGAATGGAGGAGGTCCAATCTGTTGAGAGAGATGGCCAGCACAGCTTTGACCTGCTGAAGGTGTGGTCGAGTGATTTTCTGTGCTACATGTGGCTGTTTGTTTTAATTTTTTGAATGTTATTCTTATCGTGAATCTATCATCTAAAAGCATCTTTTTGTTGAACTGATTCAGATATACTACAAATATTATTGAATGTTTGTGTAAAACAAATAACAGCTTCAATAGAAAATTTTAAAATTTTGGTGAATCTTCTATGTATTTTTTTACAATCACATGCTTTTAGATGTGTAACGTTGCTATTGATCCATTGATGTATTCGTCCCAATTACTACAAGTTGACTATTATTGTAGCTAACATTTGTGTAGAAAACTATCGGCTGAGATTATGGCTATACATGCATGTAAGGTAATCTAAAATCCATGCTTGAATGTAATCAGGGAGGAGTGAGAAGAGTTTTCTGCAATTTCTTTAAATATTCATTCTATTCTATTTCTTTATAAATGGAAATGCTTCAGCTTATTAACAGATTGATTTATCCATAACAGAAATAATTTAAGATGCTTTTCCAAGGTATGGAATATAATTTCTAAAGGTATTTATTTTTAGCTATTTTAATATATATATATATATATAATTCAGTGTATTGTGTATTTTTTCATTCTAATGTTAAATGTAACAGTTTAGTGAAGATTATCTGCCTTGCACTTTCCCTTTTAATCAGGTAAAACTATTTAGTTTACTTCAAATGCATGTTTGATTTTTGGATGGATTAATGTTTTTTATGTTTTTATTTTTGTGATGCTCATTTGCATACCTTTTGCATCATTTTCAGTTTTGGCCTGATTGAAGTGCTATTTTTGTTAGTGGCATGCATACGAAAATATGACCAAATTTTTATATATCTCATTCTATTTTAGGCATCACTTCTGGTTGATATTGGAAATCTTGATCAGTTTGCCCAGAATATGGAAACGCAATTCATTAATGTGCCAACTAATGATTTGATATCCATGTCTGAATCACTCAAGGTAATGTAAGGAGGTATCATCTAAAATAAGGTAATTGGTAATATCATATGCTTTTACTAAAGTAAATTTTTAAAATTTTCACTCAGGAATTGCTTAAGCATCTTGTTGCTGGAGAAACTGAAGTTATTCGCTTAGAAGGATCACTATCAGGCCTGCCTCAAGATTTGGAAGTTCAAGAACTAAATGCAAATTTGGCCCACACCAAAGGTCATTTAAATATGTTGTTATCTCAGGCTAAGATTGCTCTAACTACAGTGAAGGTGAGATCTGAAAACTTTTCATCTATTCAGTATTTAATTCGAGATGTAGTTATCCCCATATCACTTGAAAATAATTATATACTAGCCAGACTTCCTTAATGGCAAAATAAAAGTTGAATCATTAATTCTAATTGTAACATACTTGAATCTCAGGAAAGCATTAAATGATTAAAATATGTGAGGGTGAGTGAAAATAAATGTGAGGGAGGAATAAACAACAAAACTATATATTTTGTAATTTTGTTGCACCATTATTTTTGAGATCATGTTGGTGAACAAATGTACACTTTTAAAGGTATATGTGGAATATGCAAATGAAGGAATAAACTGAGAGGAGGAAACAAGGATACAGAAATTGATCAAAGGAGGCCCTTAAAAAAAGAATACAGGTGTAAATCACTAGTTAACCTTAACACACAACGAAGTTTTCTTAACACTTTAATTTTTGCCTAAAATCATCTTAGGTTTCAAAGAAATGTTACCTTTTTGACCCTCCATTGATGAATTTCTTATTTTCTCACTTCCTTTATTGTGACAAAGTAGTAAATAACTGTCCTCCTTGTGATATGTAAAATCAAGTTGATAAAGGAACACTTCTAATTGCTCTAAAATTTGACCCTGCAATTTATCACCATAAATGCAAAATACTAAAATTATCTCCTATTCATATAGTTTATCATTAATCTTTACTTTTACTTTAAAATGGGACTAATTTCTATGTATTTTAATGGGAAAATATATGAGTTTGGATTCAACAATTCAAAATTCTTGCAATTTTGCAATATTCCATGACCAAAAAGCTAAATTCAATTTCCCTTATTTTGTTTCTTGTCTCAATTTTGTACAGCTATATTTTCTAATTTAATTTTGTGAAAGAAATAAACACTACATGGATAAAAGTGAACCTTACATGTATTTCTTAAAGGAGTGCTTTTACTCTCCAGGGATAGAACCAGGGACTTTTAGGCAAAAACAGGCTATTTTCTGCGCAGGGAGGACATTTAACAATATTTTAACTTCGAAAGTCATGCAGCTTCTGTTTCTAGAATTTTAGGTGAACACACACACACACAAACAATCTACTTCATTTATACTCATAAGAAGATTTAGCTTATAAAAAGCATATGGAGTGACCAAGTGCGTAGCATGGTCAATCCATATGCTTCTCATATGGTTGGTCACTCTGAAGAAAATATATATTACTCTACATAGAGTAATATATATGTTTCTTAACTATTTAAGTTCAAATGGTCTTATTCAAGTTGATACATTTGTTTTCAATATTTATGTATGTAAATTTCTCATGTTGCCTATGATTTCTGAGTTATCCTAAGCTAAATCTTGGAAAGAAACATTTTCTTTTATTCTGTAATTTGAAATCTCTAAATTAAGTGTGAATTGTTTTTTTTCTGTGTATGATTTTCAGGAAAAAAATATTATCATACTGTTTAAAATTCCTTTGATGGATGGCTGGATATCCTATATCCATTAAATTATTTGTGTCAGTGATAATTTAACATTTAACCTAGTCATGAAAGGAATGCATAGATTCAAGAAATAGCTTAAGTTTTAGATTAGAATTAACCTAATGGTGAAAGAGGAAAATATTGTTTCATATTAGCTCAAGATAATAACGAGGATTTAATGTTTTAATATAATTTTTATTTTGTCTTATCTATGTTACTGTAGCTATGAAACAAAAATTAAGCCTTTAATATTGAAATTATTCTCTTGCATAAATGTTTAACTAATAATTTATTGACATCAGTGTGTATTATTCAAATGGTCATTGATGTATACTTAAAAGTTTCTTATTACAGAGGTATAATCCTGACAGGGAAAATCTTTAAATTTCCCTTATCCTGAACTTTTACTTATAGTAATATCAGTTCCTGTTCATACTCTTCTTCCAATTGTCTTCTCATTAATTAATGTAGTTGGTTGCTATTTCTGTTCATCAAGTAATTAAATTCTAATTGTATTCTATTTCAGAATGCAATTAGTGTGCAAGAGAGCAGACTTAAAGAGATTTCTGAATATCAGAAACTTTTAACAGAATTGGAAGTTTGGCTTTCAAATACTAGTGCAGTCTTATCAGAAGATATAAAAAATACCAGTACTCCTGATATTCAAAGTCAAATTTCCTCTCATCAGGTAACAGCTATGCGACACAATGTAATCAGTAGTAGTTCATTTTGTATAGTATTACTAATAAAGATGAATATTTAATTTTCAGAAACTATTACAAGAGCTATCTGCAAGAGAAGCTCAACTTTTAGATATCACCAACCATTGTGAACAATTGAAAGTGTTTCAAGATGTTCAGACTCTGGCCAGTGACTTAAACCAGCATTTACTTCTTATAAATCCATCGTTTAACGAGGTCAGGCATCTTATTAATGTTCGTCTTGAGAGTCTTCAGGTACGAGACTTATGTCTTCACTTCTGTTCAGGACGCTTTGTTCAGAATATTACTTCTTTGCAACCTGCCTTGGGTTTCTGACTTCCTCTTTTTATCTCTTATTCTATCTCTCCAATTATAAATATCGATTTCTTCTGAATGGATCTTCTTTATAGTGGCTCTTTGGTAGTTTATTTCTTAGCCTCAGCTTAGATTTTATAATGCTTTTAGTTGCTCTGCTATCTTCATGCTCAAAACTCCTATTGTAAATTATGTTCCAAATTTTGAAAGAAAATTCAATCTAATTTTTTGACTTAATCACCTTTTTAGGATGCCCTAGTGAGTGAAAAACCCAAGAATCTGCCAAGTGAACCTCCCTTACCTGAAGAATATAAGAAAACTACTGTTGAGACCTTTCAGCATGCCCCAACTCCATCCCCTCCTGATATTATTGATGAGGGTTTCATTGTTATTCCTTCTCAATTACCTGTTGATGACACCTTTGTCAAGGGAGATAAGGAAGTTGAAGATGAAGCTTCTGTTACTCCCAACCTTCCAGTTGAAGTTGTATCTCCTAGCCCTGTAGTTTCACCAAAATCTGCTTCATTAGGTACTCCAGAATTAGCTGTGGATGAAATAGAGAAGAAAGAAGAGCAAGATCAAGAATCTGATATGATTGTAATTGAGCATTCAGAAGTGAGTGAATTAGAACAAGCTGGGGAAGATTTAATTCCACATTCTACATCAGTATCTGAAGCAGTTGTTCAGTCCATTGATACAACAACTTATCCAGCTGAAGTTATCAGAGAAAAACCCATAGATAAACTTACATCATCTGACATCCCCATCGAAAAACCTGTCATTGTACATCCAGTAAATGTCACCGACACTGAAATTCAAGTCAGTGAACCATTCAACCCTCAGTTAACTGAAAGAGATTCTCAAACATCACCATTACCTGAAACACACAAAGAAAATATTCACATTGTCAAGAAAATTACTGGTGAAGAAGAAACCCTAGAAATTTCTACCAAACCCAACTATAGAAGAGAGAAATCTGATGATGCATCATCACCTAGTGAAACAGATGACATTGTGGTAGAAATGTCATATGATGGAGATAAAGTCAATGATCCTCAAGTAACTTCTGTTTCAGAGTTAAACATTATCCACACTTCTCCTCAGTCTTTTGAAACTATTGTTTCTGATCCTGCTGAAACCACCACTCAAGTCATTATTGATGAAGATGGCACAAAAAGGATTATTGTCAGACAGTTGAGGAGAACTGTTACAACTAGACAGCAGCAGCAAGTTGCCACTGTTCAAAGACTAACCACTGTCACCTCTGACACTGGAGAAGTTGAACCAGAAACATCTAGTACAATGGCATTTTCTCAGGTTGTTCTTCAAGGACAACATACAACTACCTCAGACACAGCAGATGGACAAACGATTACATCAAACACTCAATCTTTTAGTGGAAGGGTAGCTGCAGGCATCCCAGGTGACATTAATGTAACTGAATTTTCATCTGGTCCCCAAGAAACTGTTACATATCACACCGGCAAAACATTACCTTCTTCTATTCTACTAAGAGGACAAGAGCTTGTGCAAGGAGAAGATTTTCTTTCCTCACCAGCAGATATGATGACTGTCCAACCTTATACGCAGCAAGTAACTATTCCTGGTGATGATAACATTGATTGTCAGTCAACTGCCACTAACGTGAGAGCTGTGGTGCAACAAGTGACAAGAAGGACTGTTAAAAGATCAAGAAAAATTATTAGGAAAGTGGTGATAATTGATGGGAAAGAGCATGTGACTGAAGAAGTTATTGAATTACCAGAAGAAGTTGAAATCTCAGAGGCAGATGTCCCATTGGTAAAGATTGAAATGAGTCAAAATGAATTTGGTGGTCCTAAAGGAGAAATTGCTTCTTCAGTAGAGCTGAGTCCAGGTACCATTCCAGAAATTGTCACTGCTATTGAAGTCAGGGAAAGTGGAGCTGATGGAATGCAGCTTGAGAAGGTAACAGAAGTGCCACTAAAATCAGACAGCAAAGTAGAAAAAGAGATTTTAAAATCTGATCAACAAGTAGTGATTGAAGAGGAAGTTCCTAAGGATTCATTTACAAAGAACAGAGCTCTTGAAATGTTTGGTGAGGGGAGTGGAATCTCTGATGAGAACCTGAAAGACAAAGAGAATGTGGTCAGTGAAAGTTTTTCACTTCCCAGAGTTTCCTCAACAAGCAAGGTGGAAGAGGAGGAGAAAGAATCAGATGATATCCTGGAAAAAATAGATCAAGTGGAATTACCTCCTCCTTCATTTAGTGAGGAGCATAAATTAGTAAGAGTGGTTGATAAAAGCTTAAGGAAGGACTCTGAAAGTCCTTCTCAGCAAAAGCCAAAGGAGGACATTTCTGAGGAAACAACTACTGACCACAAGGAATATAAATTGGTGAAAGTAATAGAAATTGCTCCTCCACAGGAAATTTTGCAACCAGAAATAAAAGGAGACAATAGAAGTTTTGAGGATGTTACTTCTACACAAGACAGTCTTTCTGAGAGTGGGAAACCAACTAAGGAAATGGATTCTCCACAAGACAATCTTTCTGAGAGAGGGAAACCAACTAAGGAAATGGATTCTCCAGACATTCCTGAAAGAGTAGAGGGTGAATACCTTGAAATTCCTACTGATGAAGAATATAAACTAGTAAGAGTAATTGAAATAATTCCACCTGTCAGCTTGATGCAGCAAGAAACTGAGATAAAAGAAACAGAGAAAAAACCAACCACAGAGCAACCTCTCGAGAAAGAAGAAATTACTGACAGAAAACAAGAAGAAGGTGCCATCAAAGAGAGTGACATCAAAATGCCTCAAACTACCATGAAAGAGGAGTACAAATTAGTAAGAGTGATTGAAATACCTCCTTCCATTTCATTTAAAGAAGAGGCAGGAATTCCTGGGGAGGAAATGCCAACTTTACCTGTTGAAAGTGAGCTCCCTCACACAAAAACAGAAAGTAGAGAACATTATGAAGAAGTGCTTGATAAGCATTTTGAAACACCTGTTGTCGAAGAACATAGGTTAGTGAGAGTGGTTGAAAAACTCCCTCCAGTGTCAGTAGAGGAGGGTTATGTGGAATTAGATGATGATAAGTTAATCACAGAAGAAAGATCAGAGTTGGATATTCAATCCAAGATAAAGGAGAAGGATGACTTGCCCAAGGAAATTCTGGCAGGTGTACAAATTCCTGTCATTGAGGCTGATAAATTGGTGAGAGATACAACAGTAACTACACCAGCTGTTGCTAAACGAGAGGAACTTGAAGAGAAATTGCCAATACCTGAAACCTCTGAGAGTGAGAAGGATTCAAGGAAGGAAATAGAAGATGAGCCCACTCTCATTGAGCCTGGGTTAAATATTGGTACCATATCTGACGAGGGGTATAAATTAGTTAAAGTTATTGAAATTATACCCCAAGATAGTTCTGAAGAACAAGATACTAAATTAGTTGGTGTTGATCTTGAAGAGGAACTTATGACAAAGGTCCAAAAGAAGGAACATATCCCAGAAGATACTGAATTAACAATTCATGAAACTCCTTTTGGTGATGAACATGAATTAGTAAGAGTCATTGAGGTTATTCCTCCTACAAATGAAGACAGAAGTGATGAATTGAAACCTGAAGAACCTTTGAAAGAAGAACTGGAAAGCCATATTAAAGAAAAGGAGGATTTTAGGAGAGAGAAAAATCTTGAATTTTCTCCTATGGCTGCTGGAGATAGAAAGGAGAAAATTACCATAGTGCATACTTCAACAGCAGTAGATCCTTTGGTGGATGTCTCTGAAAGCTTATCTCAACCAGAAAAGATTTCAGAAAAATCTGCAACACCTGTTACTTATGAATTAAGTACCCAAATTGTAGAACTTAAAAGTGTTGAGTTGAAAGATTCCCACCCAACTACACCCTTGCATGAAACAACCCTAAAGTTGGCCACAGATGTAGAAACTGAAAAACCTTCTGATTCAATTACTCCAGTCAGTGAACCATCAAAGACCAGCAATGAAATGTCCTCACAGACACAAGTAGTTGATAGGTTACCAAAAATTGATATAGATATATCTGTTTCTACATCAATGATCTCTGATTCCAAGAATAAAGAAGAAAAGGTAACTGGTGTTATACCAAAAATGTCTGTATCTGTGGAAATGGAGAAGGAGCCAAGAAGTGATGAGTACAAAGAACAACCAACTGCATCTCACTATCACATTACAAAAGAGAAAGTCAGTATTGAATTTCCAGCAGACGTTATTAGTACAGAAACAGTAAAAACAGAAGGAATTCCTGATGTTTCATCTATCTCAAAGGAAGATGACTTTAAAGAGGCTTCCATAGAAGAAACTATCTGTCCAATAGGCATTGAAGAATTTGATGAAAAAGACTCTGAAAGTTCAAAAGAACCCTCAATCACACTCAAAGAACCAATGAAGAAAGATCATAGGAAAGGAAAGCCAAAACATAAGAGCAAACCCAAAACTCAAGCTAGTGAAGAAGAGAAATCTGAAGCTGTATCCACAAAAGAAAAGGTCCATGAAGCTGTTACACCAAAAGCTAAAGCTGTTGAGGTTCGGCAAACTGTTACTGATACTGAACCTTTGATTTCAGAAAAAGTTGATTCTCATGCACATACCACAGAAGTTGAATTAGATATTGATGAGAGTGAGGAAATTTTAACTGACAGAACTCATGATACTGGATATGATGCAGAAGATAAAACATTTGATGATCAAAAGCCATCAGAAGACGATGCCAAGAGGAAAAGAAAGAAAAAGAGGAGAAAAAAGTTTAGAGATGTCAGTGAGACTCCTGATGAATATCCTGCATCCACAACAGACATTTCAAGTAGATCGGTAGAATTCACTGCTAGTAAATTTGAAATTACCACTACAGATTCAGATTCAAATAAAGATAAGTTAGAGGTAGATAAGGGCACCTTACATCAGCCAAAGTCAACAGATATTGCCATTCCAGTGACAGCAGTGAGCCTAGATGATACCACTGTTAGTGAAAATTTGGACTCACAGGAAATTCCATTAGAGCCAATTGATATTCCCTCCCCAATTAAGGAGTTCAAGAAGACCAAGAAGCATAGGAGTAAAAGAATCGTAGAGAAAGGAAGTCCTCAAAGTTCATCCGAGCCATCTATAGGTAATGAACCAGTTTCTGAAGAAGTGCCTGAATTTGTTCCTGATACTTATCATAAGTTAGAGAGCTTTTCAGAAATATCAATAGGATCTGATGCCACTGGAGATTCAATCAACAAAAAGGAGTTGGGAACTTCTTATAGTGCTCAATCAGCTGGAGAACCTAAGTTTGAGAAAGAGGATAGGGTTCCTAAAGTAGAGGAGGAACAAATTGCAGCTTCATCCTCAGACTCTCCCAAAGTAGAAATTTCTCAAAAATCTGAAAGTAGCTCCCAATCACCTTCTTTAGATGAACCTATGGAGATTACAGTAGAAACAGTGGTATCATTTGTTGATCCAGATCAAAGTAAAAGCGCATCGATTGAGGAAGAAGAGCCAGAGTCTGTAGTTGACCAAACAAGGAGGGAAGTCCCTCTTGAAGTACCTCATCCTTCAGATACATTGGGTAATGAAGAGGAATCGAAATTTTCCATTGGAAAGAGTCCAAAAAAGAAAGCAAAGAAGGCAAAAGGAACCAAAGAGGGAAGAATTCCTAGAGCAAAATTTGAAGGAGATACCACCACAATTGTTCAAACAATTGAATTTGAAATTCCTTCCATGGACCCTGTACCACAAGACACAAGGATGCAGGAAAGTCAGGAAGACTTAAAAACTGAATTCCCTGATGAAGCTGCCAAAGTCACTGAAATTCCTGATCCAGTGATTGATGTAACATCTGCTGCTATCAAAGATCCTCTTTCTCAGAAATATGTCAGATTTAGTAAAGATCCTGCAGATTCAACTCCTCCAGGAGCTGTAAAAGAAATATGTGAAAAAGTGACTTCACAAAGCGTGGAAGAGGACCATCAGAAAGATTTCCCACCTGACCAAGTTTCTGTAACGCAAGAAGAAGGAGACATCAAATTCACATTATCAGTTTCTGATGATTACCGTTCACCCGAAGAACATCATGAAGGAGTTCAAAGTCAAGTTCCAAAAATTGTTAAAGAAACTGTACATGACAGAAAAGTGGATGATGAAAAAAGTGATGAAAGACATCCAATTAGTGAAGAAAAAGATGAAGTGACTTGTACTATACATCCTCATCTAGAAGATGAGAGATTTGCTGAAACTCAGCCTTGTAAGGAGATCTTACTTCTTAGAGAATTGGAGCCAAAAACTGTTTCAGTAATAGAAACAAAGCATCTACAGTCCATTCCCTTGTCTCACATTGTGAAGGAAGTAGTTGAAGAAACAAATTCTTCAATGCCTCCATCCATAGAAACCGCTCCCCAGAAAGATGATGAAATTGATACTGTAGCTAAATCAGATAGCATCCTGCCAAGCAAAGAGAGGAAAATGGAAGGAAATGAAGAAGTTGTACAAACTATAGCAGCTCCACCTCATAAACCTGGATCTAAGTCTAAGCACATGCGAGATGTGAAAAGGATTAAGTCAACTCATCAGCGTCAAGATTTTCCTGAAATTAAAACTCAAATAATTGGACCATCAATTTCAGAAAAAGACTTCCCAGTAATTGGTATGGCACAAAGAGAAGTTTTAGCACCAACTAGTGGATTGCTTTATTCTGAGGTTGTTAAAAGTGCCTCTCGGGAACCAAGCCCAATCAAAGAATCAGAAGTGAAAGTTGATGAAGCAGCTGGTCCTACAACATCCAAGATAGATGTGGTATGTAAGAGAGATGATTCTCTTCCAGTGTATACAACTGAAGTAGCTATCCCAAAAAGCGAACCAAATATTTGCTATACATCTGATGATAACACTATTCATTCACAACCTCAAATGCAAGTCAAATGGCAACTGACTGAAAATACATTAACTGAGCGTCTCAAAAACCTTCAAAATTCCCGTAACATTCCAGAAATGTCTGGAATGATTTTCTATGCAACAAGAACTCAAAGTCTTCCAGAAGATACATCAGAAGTTCAGCTACAACTAGAAGGAAACCTTGCTGTTCTTGAAAATGCAATACAAAATAAGAATGTAGTTATCATTCAGAACACTTACATAACTACCATAGAAACAATATCTTATTGGTTGGAAATCATAGAGCATCGAATTTATTCATCAAAACAGGCTGGTGATATCAAAGTCCAAGAGAAAGAATTATCAAATATTGATGAGGAAATTGTTAAAGTGCAGCAGAATGTTAGTGCTCTAGAAGAGAACATTGATGTTATAGGGGAAATTTGCAATGAGAATGTGGCTCTTCAGATTCAGAACTGTTTATCATCCTTAAAAGACCAAGCAAATGGGGTAAATGAGGCAGCAAAAGAAAATGAAGATATTACCAAGTATGGAATAGAGCAATGGGAAGAGTTTCAGAATCTTATAAACAGCCTTAGTTTACTAATTGAAGAATCAAGACAACAGCTTGAATATCTGAGCCGTTCTTATGATTCTGCTCATGCCAAGTTACAGGATCTTGAGAATCTTGAGGCAGCAAATCATGGTCATCGTCAGGAGTTAAGGCGTTTGATATCTATAGGTTCAAAGTTATCAAAGGAATTTCCAGGCGGAGAGTTTCCTCAAGAATGCAGCAGAGCTCTTGAAGCAGTGAAAACAATTGAGTTTGGCATATGTAAAGAGAGGGAGAAGATACTACAGTTACTCTCTCTCACCGATGAGTACAAGCAAACACTGGATGAATTTGCTCAAATAATAGAGGTTGCAGACTCGTTAGTGGAAGGTAGTATCAATGTCAATGGGCTGATTCATCTTCAAGAAGAGATGCAGAAACATCGCAAGTTCTTTGCCAATCTCAGCCACTGCAGGCAAATTCTTGAGTCTTTAGAGGGAAATCTAGATCCAGAGACCCGCAACAATCATGCTGCTTTACATGGTAAACTACATGCTCATGCTGCAGATGCCTTGGATAAAGCTGCAGGAAGAGCACAGCAGATGGCCTTGGCTGCCTCACGATGGACAGTTCTTGAACAAGGTGCCAAAGAAGAACAAGGATGGGTGAGAGTTGCACAACAGAGGATGCCAGACCTAGCTAATGTCAAAACAGATGACTGTGACCAATTCATTTCTATGTATCAGGTAATTAAAATGTTAATGATAATTTTTTCAAGGTTATATTATGTTCCTTAATTCATTAAGATGTGTCATCAATTTTGAATTTTGATTGATTATGCTATTTATATATAACATAGTAAAACAAAATCGTCTCTAAATTTAATATTTATAAATTGCTTGTAACTTAGGAGTGAACCTTAAATTAAGCCTTCTTTTTTAGTATTGGTTAGGGATTACGATCCCCTTCCCAATGAGCTAAGGAACATTTTCTTGTAATTATCATATATCTGGTATATATTTTGCTTATTGATATGCACTTATGACTTCTTATCCATATTATTACAGGCTTTATCCTCAGACATTGTCATTCACCATGCAAGAATCATGCAGCTGATGAATATTGCCAATAAACTTCAAGAAATAATAACATGTACTGGCTTGGATGCCACCTATAATGAATTCATGGAAATTATCATTAAGTTGCAGGATAATGTTAGTTCCAACTTACATAGACTTCTAATTTTCAAAGAAGCTTGGTCACACTTCAAAATGCTCTCAGATAAACTTGAGCAGTGGATAAGTGAGGCTGAAGAAACACTCGGCAACATCACAACTCCAGATCTTCTACCCCTGAATGTGCGCCAATTTTGGGTAAGTGTGAATAGTTGGACAATATATTTAAGCCATTTCAAGTTTTTCTTTGTTCCTGATTAATTAAAATTTAAGATCATGTTTATTTTAATATAAATAAATAATGTCTTTATTTTGGGCGAAATTGAGACTTTAAAGTGTCCTCTTCCATTTAACCCAAATATACAGAAATGTATATACTTTTAGGTATATAAAATTAAATAATTTACATTCTTCTTTAACTTAGATTGTCAAATAATTATACTATTCTTATTATTTAACAATAAGTACTATTTATTTGTGCAATATAATAGGCTTCTCCTTTTATCAATGATCATCTCACTCATATAGATTCCTGCATTGTTATTAAACAATGCAGGAATCCTCTCTCAGCTTATTTGATACATCTTGAAAACGTATTTTCTTTCTCACTCCTCAACAATAGAGTCCTTAATAATTAATCTACAGATAGGTTTTTGTCTTTCGTTTACTATTTTGTGGGATTCGCTAGGAATATTTGTGTGAATTTGCCATTCTGGATTAAAATTATCATAATCTGATAAAATTGTTTCCATTAATGCCCTATTTGCTTTGAATTTAATAGGAGCTGAAGGCCCAATTTGAAGTGTACAATTACATACACAAAGAAGCACATAGGAGCTTCAACCAAGCAATGGTAATCCTTCCAGTTGCTGATGAGGATTTACAGAGGCAGATTTATGAGAATCTTGATGATAGGTGGAAAAATCTGAGCTCTAAGATAGAAAATGTCCAAACCAATCTCAGGAACAGCATTACTCAAGACATTCCTGCCAATGAAAAGTTGCTGATTCTTGAAAGAGAACTAAGAGAATTGAGATTGGCAATGGAAGATATGCATGGTGTTATAAAGACTGAAGAAGATCTTAATTTATATGTAGAAAGAATACAGGTTGGTAAAAATTATATTTTCATTTAATATGAAGCATATAATTTATCTTTTTCAAAAGGTTCTGTTATTTCTTTGGTCAACTTATTCTTTGTTTCCCCTGGTATTTTAGAGAAGTTACCTGTAACTGTTGCTCTTTATTCTATTCTGTTTAGGTCCTCTGCACGCAAGTTGAAAGTTTAGAAGAGGAGCTTGGATGCTTGGGTTTTCTGCCTGCCTCAGAGTCTGAGCATGTTGGAGTGCTGCTGGGTTCAGCTCGCAGACTAGGGCTGCAGCTTCATGAAGAGCTAGAGGCTGGGACCATCGTAAAGGAAAAGTTCCACGCAATTCAGAGGGGAGTTGCCAAAATGAGGAAATCGCATGAACGAGCAGATGGCATTCTACAGCAGTGTAATGAGGCAAAGACACTTGGAAGTGAGGTGGTGGAGCAAGCTGTGAGCAACTGTCAGGTAACTTTCTCAAAATTTCTTTTGTTTTAAAGAAAAAGGGAACAACATTGTGAATATACAGATTGTATAAGAGAGGATGGAAAAGATATTTATCAGTCTTTCCATAAAGATATTCTATCACAAATTGAAGCCCATCTATCTATCTGATTTCTTGGAGGAAATATATTTTATTTCCTATTCTTAACCATAAAGATCAATTTTTCACCAACAAAGTTGGTTAAATGAAGTGAAAATCAGTACTTTGTATTTTCACTTCATTATGTCTTTCCACAAAGTACGACCAAAATGGTTGATTATAAAGTTGGTTTATTTGAATAGTAGTTAGATTGTGGGAACGAAGAATTTTTAATTTAGAAAGTTATCATAACCGTGAATGTATGCTCAGCCTTAGTTAGATTTTGTGATTGATTTTCATCTTCTTTACAAACTACCCTTTTCCAAATATGTAGTCCAACTCTTAGCTTTTAAATTAGAGGTAGCAAACCTATGTTGAATCTTCCAATTTGTTGCATTTCAAGTAAAATATAATTGGTTCAAACATTCTTGGGTATGTAATTTATAATAATGATTTCTATGCAGGCCCTTCTGGAGGAACTACATATGCAATGGCAAGAGTTGGTGCAGCTTCGGCAATTGCTTCATAGTCTGCCTGTTCGCCTGATGTGTGCCTCAATCAGTCCAGGGAGACTTGAAAGAGATCTCTCTGCATTGCAAGATGCTCATCAGTCTCTGGAGCAGCAATGCTCTCAACTGCTCAACTCTCTGAAGGAGCGCTTAACTCTGTGGCGGAACTTTGAGAATTCTCTTGAGCTTGTACAGCGTTATGTTGATGAAGTAGATTACATGATGGAACTTCTCACTGTTAAAGGATCTTTAAATTATGAACATCTGTGTACTGCAACTCAGAGACTAGAGGTAAGTTTCATGTAACTCAATCCTTTTAAAATCAGTTTAATTTATATTCTCAGCAGTCATGAATTCTTATCATAGTAAAGTAGATGACATGCCATTTGAGTTTCTGAATCATATGTTATTACTGAGACGAATCCTACAAACAGTTGTTTGAATCTGGTGATGAATTCTATCCTCATATGAGAGGGGATTCATTAGAATATTTTTTTCCATTGTAACTAATTTCAGGAGGATCAGAAAAAGCCATTTCTACCGACAGTCTTCTTGCATTCTGTCGATTTTATATAACCTCTGTTTTCTTTAATATTAAGAAATCATTATCAGCAGCATAGCCAGAATCTTAATAGTCTACATTGGTGTGTTAATTCAGTGGTCCCACACATGTTATATTATTAACATAATTTATGTCCAGAAAAGGCCTACCATGTTGTCAGAGTTGGTAATCATCCAAGGTGATCCTAATCTAAATCTTATCGGATTATGGAGGAAACGTTCTATGTAGTAGAATAGCATTCAGTTATACCAAATTTAATTTTATGAATCTGGAGTTTTAAGCACATTAAAGTTGATAATATCAATATTTATATTTTCATGGTATATTAACTCACACTTTGTAACACACTATAATTTTTTAAATATATAGATTTTCTGTTCAATTTTGCATATTTTAGAAGATAACATTACAAAAATTAAAAGTTTAGATGATACTTTAAGACTCCTAAAAAATATCAATGTAAATTTAAATTTAAGAAATAAAATGCTGATATATATTAATCGTTATAAATGGGTTTGGATCACTAATGCAGAATCCAGTCACAGATTTGCAGCTGTACAGTGGTTGAGGACTCAGCCCTGTATTGTTATTCAGCCCTACAATGTGGAAACTAATTTAATGGGATTGTTTGATTCATTACTGACTCGATTAGAGGTGATCATTAATTTGATTGTCAGTAATCTTGGCTAACTAAAAACTAGGCCTCCATTAAAATCCAGGCAACTTTACAGACCCCACATGAAGTCGAAAAGTTTCCTTTTACAACGATTTTTTTTTTTCAAGAGGCTAGTGCTACAACCAATTCAGCAAAGAGACGTTTTTGGAAGGATATTCTGTACTCACTTATTCCATAAGTTGTCAGCGAAAGTGGAATTCCTTGGAAGATGTCGTCATAATATATTGCAGTCATGAAAGAAACATATCTGTTATATATATCAGTTATATTTTTTTTGGAAACTGCATGACCATGAATCTAGTTTGACCTCTAGTATTTAAATATAGAAATAATACTCACCAGAAGATTTCTTTTTATGGTTACTTCATTCTATAAGTGCACTGTCCAATTTTCTGTAATCATTACTTTCAGTTCAGAGCTTAGAAACAGTTGTAGAAATTTGACCAAAGAAGTCTTTCCATTAGATTCAAGAGCTATGTTTGAGTGTCTGATCGAAAATTCAGTGCAGGTACATACCTATATATATATGCCATACCAAAAGAAAAGTACGACTGTGCATGTTCGTGCAGATCTGGGATCGCAAAAATATTTTTGTGTGTATTTTAAGACATGAAATTCCAGCATTCCGAAACATCTTTCAGCGCTTACAGTCACAAATATTCTACTCATCTGTTATTCACGAATTTCTGTTCATCTATTTATGACTGATGTGTAACTTGATATTTTACTTAGATGGGTAAACGACAACACGCTAACATATTTATCTAGGGAAATGAAGATATATTTTCATGAAAATTGAAAAAAATTAAAGATCCCCAAATGAAAGATTTAAAATGTTGTTTGTGTGCGATTTGAATAAAGGCGGTCGCACAATGGTAGGACGGCAAAGGTGTCTAGAAAATTTGAGGGGAGCCATACCCCCCTCCCTTCAAATACGCCCTTGTCTATGGGAAAGTATACGTTCGAGGAGGGGACCATAAGAACGTTATCGATGGTGCCAACAAAGATGGATCAAGCGGAAGTTCGAAAATTGTTTGTTTATTGTTAGTTTAGTAGGGCATAAAGGAAAGGAATTCATGGTGAATTATTTGTAACTTATTTGGGAGATTTGAAGGGATGGAGATTTTAATAACAGTGTAATTATGATAGAAGGCGAATAATTAAAAAAATCAGCTTCTTTGTAATCATACAGGTTACAATGGTAAAAATACGTCTGTTGGAAATAGAGAACAATTGAGAAGGATGTTAGTTATATACTTAGGTGATGGTACGTGAAAGAGTTTTCAAATATTTCAGTGGCCTCAACCACGTTCAATGCATTTCAGGGTCAGCAAAGAATCTTTCGAAATAATGGCACAACTTCTTGATAGCACTCTACTGTGTCGCTTTACCTTTCCCGTCTGCTATTCGATGTCATTTTAATCCTTGGTTGTCACGAATCTGCATCATCTTAGAAATCGATAGAAGAGGTGGGCTGTATGATCTCAAGTCGCCGCCAGCGGTGGCGGTAATGACTGTGGCGTGACGCGGAAAGTGGAACTAACAAACTTTCCGCTTCGCCCACCATTTAATGATCTTTCGATTTTTCGAGCCCCTCTTTGGAATATTACGTTTTCGAATTCATAAATCACGTTCTCTTGCAGTTCTCTGTTTCGAATGAGATTTTTGTTTCTTTCACGCGATGGAAAGGAAATTCACAGGGCGCCGATTTTGCCTTTTATAGCGTTGAAAATTCGTCGTATTTATTTACATAGTCGAGCGCCATTTTGAGATCATTTTCGACATCAGATTTCCCCAAAAATGTACCTATTTGATGATTTTTCCTCTTTATTATCCTCGCTAAAATTTCGGTTGGAATTACCTACCGATAAATGTTATTAAAAACGTTCCCTTTTACGCCACGTAAAATGCGAAGCTCACTGAGTTGATTTGATTTGGTTCCAGAAAAATATAACCTCTTAAAAATTTTCATTAATACTTTCGTGTGCTCATATGATACGTCTGATTAGCTGTTACATTAATTTGTGAGGCAGCTGTGCATGATATTGGGGAAAAGTAGTATCTCTTAGATGAGAATAGTAGAGCTCTTGATGATTTCAAATACTTCAAAGGCTATAGTTAAATGTATGGAAAAATCTTACGAGACTTTGGAATAGAGGTTAAATTTTACCTTTATTAGCAATGAGTACGATCTGAAAGATTTAACTTCAATCATAGTAGTATTGCTTTGACTCTTTGATTATAGTATAGTATCGCATAGTCTTGCTAATAGGAAAATGGACTCATTGGATAATCGATCTAATGTTATTTTTAGAATCTTCATGCAGAAGAAGCTGTGTAGAAAAAAAAGAAGACGGATAACGCATGATTTTCCAACAATACTCTCTCGACAATCACATTTCCTAAATCCACTCGGGAACATGTCAATCACGACTGTCGATATTAGTTGCGTAGTGATTCAAGAACGTTATTTTCTGAAAAGCCCGGCTAACATTTCAACAGCTATGACTCTATTTGTTATTGAAGAGGATTCGTATGTGTTCGTTCGCCACGGAGGCCTAGTAACATTCCAATTGATAGATAAGCAAATTTAATCAATATGATTAGACCTTACTTCCTGGAACGCCATTTGATAAATGAGTGAATAGAACTTAGTATTTTCCACACGATTTTATTACACTATCATGTACCTGATGACGGATGTAATGCCGAAACCGGTAGAATAATAAAATCGTGTGGAAGATACTGAGTTCAATTTACAGGAAATACTGCCGGGATAGCTCAACGGACAGAGCACCCGACCGGCAATTGGTTCGATTCCCGGTCCCGTCAGACTTTTTTCAAGTTCATTCTTCCTTGGGAGTTCAATTTACTCATTATTATTAATTAATATTAACTCATTATGCTCTCCATCGGACTCATAGATCCCAATGTTGACGATTGCTGTCAACCTGTTAGTATTGTAGTCACTTTGGAGAAAGAACCAACTCGATCGAAAGTAATATAAGTTGGGTGCCCCTGTTCCAAAGCAGGAACTGAAGAATCTTGGCTATGGTGTATTACTTAGGATTCTTCCTTATTCCTCTCATGGATCAATTCGAAATCCAATCGCTCGAAAGTAAGTCATCCTTTCAGGGTTTCCTTTGAATCAGAATCGCGTGGCGCACGCTTTCGCCATTAAGCCATTCCTCATTCGACGCCGTCTTAATTAAAAGTGCTCCTGTTCAACCCTCTCCTTCCTTAAACTCTTGAGTTTAGTGGATCCATGTCACGTGATTCCTATACTTAGGTATAAAAAGCATCTCGAGAAAACTCGGCACGACAGCACTTAATGAGGCGCTCTCCCATCCCGGAATAGTTCTTCCTTTCCCGCCTTTTTCATTTTTTGCCTCTGGATCACTCTGGATCACTTATGAGCTGAGAACGTTTTTACAGCGCGCTTCCATTTTTATCGAACGGCATTAGTAAGAAACGATTTTTTCATCTAAGTCTTGTTTATTCAAACACTGCGCAGGGAGACTTCCTACATTTGTCATTTTTGCAGAATAGAAATGTCTATTTAATTCGTCATTTATGTATTAAATACGTAACTTTAATTTGCGAGGTAGGCGTTTCAATTTGAGAAAATTACCTTCTCTATATGCAAAGAAGTAAAATTTTTAAGACGTACTTATGATGAGGCACAAGCGTAGCATACACAATGAAGCATTCAAAGAATAAGGGTTTTAAGGAAACATTTCTATAGGTGAAGGTTTTCTAAAGCAGACCTTTTCTGCTGAACACGCCCAATAAGGACAAGAGACTATATCTTAAGTGTTGAAAGAATTTAATCATGAACTCGAAGAGCTATTTATCGATTCTTAAGTAATTATCCCCAATAATTTATACACATTCAGTATAATTAATTGTAAATATTGTTCCACAATAGTACAGATATGATGTAGTTGGACTCTCGTCCTCGATTGAATTTCTCTCGGCGGAATATCTTGTACTTAATGATCTCATACGGAAAAAAATTGTTTGGAAAAAGGAGAGGATAGGACTGAGATAAAAGCTCTGCTATCAGCATTTAGAAAGAAAAAAACACTCGGGAAGTGTTGTCTCCCGGGTTAAAGAATTAAAGGAAATTTTAGAATGATAGAAACTGGAAATTTTTTAAATTAAAAGTAATTTTTAAAAATTAGATGACGACATTTTGGCGTTTGTTACTATTGGTTATTAACATTATTATTTGGGTGATAATAGGAAGCTAATTTTTGTTGCCGATGGGGATATCTTGCCAATGAAGATTAAAAAAAAATAGACGTACAATCGTGACCTATAGCTTATAACCTCGCGAATTTTATGTAATGTATTGTTGTCAGAAGCTCGAGGGAGGCAAATGAAGCTTTTCCTTGTCTCGATTCACCCAGTCTTTTGATCGGTCGGAACCGCGCTCCTAAGCGCGCATGTGTGGCGCAGTGCGATCGCTTTCATTCCTCCAGGTGGCGCTGCGGTCAATTCAAAAGCCAAACCATTTGTTTGAGAATCGCGCTCATTGCCTAGCGAGGAAATCTCTCGCCGACCCTTATCGTGCAATCGCGGGAGAATTCCTCTCCCCTCGAAAGTGCGGCGGAAACTAATTGCGGCAACATGGCGAGCTCTCTTTTTTCGTCCCGCCTTGATAAAGAGCTCTCGCCTTTTTCTTTGTACTTGATGGACAGTAGTGGCACTGCAGGAATTTATTGGACAGAACTGAACTGAAACAATGGTAAGCAATTTGTCGCGGCGGAATTCGGCACTCGATATTGTAGTACACAAATACGATCCAAATTGCGCCAAGTTTTTCATTAAATTTTTAAGTATAATTCGACGAATGGGGCCGTTAAACCGTTTAGGATCCATTTCGAGAATACCTTAGATAAACAAAATTGACATCGAAAATAGTTCGTTCATATTTGAAACTAATTTATTCTTTTATGCTTATGATTGACTCACTACCATCGAAAAAATATGCGAGCTTTCACACATCAATTACATTAATATTGTAAAGGGTAATCTTGAAAGAAAAGATGTAATACTTCTTCTTACCGACTCGACACCTCTAGCTTACTTCTCCTAGCGGAATTGTATGATAACCATGTTTCTCCTTGGCTTAAATTTCATTTCATTAGGTTTATTCCTACTCGTAACTGTTTAGAGGGATTTTTTCTACTTTTTCCGGTCCCCTAGCTTCCGGTACCTCTACCTGAGTCAATTCTACCCGAGGTCAAGGCGAATCATCGATTTCCTCATTTCCCGTTTACTCTACCTAACTTTCTCATCCGTGAATTCACAGTTCTCAGAAAGGCTAGCAATTCAATCATCTTCAAGACATTCATTGAATTATCCGTCGGTCTTTCCATGTTCTTTTACTTCCTTTCGTTAACATTTTCCTTAGTATTTTCCTAACAATGAAAGTAGAATAATGCGCGTCCTTAGGAATTATGCTTCGCTAAAGATTCCCTAAAAGTAAGTCATTGGAAACCTTTTTACGCCATAGGATTACACGGGATTACGATTTTCCGGCCTCTTCTCGGGTGCGGAAAGTGTTGTTTATTGGGGCAGTTGGTTTGGATAGAATTCACTGTCCGAAATAGCAAGGAAGGTTAGAATGGTGAATATAGAGCATTGCTCCTTATTAACCTCTACGTGCTTGTAAGTAACATTAAATCGTATATCTTATTACGAAAATAAATCACTCCGTGGAAATTCCTTTATAAACCTTTACTCTCAGTTGAAGGAATGGGTATTTCACTTCCAGAAATTATTTTGAAATTTCTTCGTAATTATGCCTTCCGTCACCAAGGAATCCTTCAATTGCAATTAATGTCTTCCAAACTTTTTTATGGCGTATTTGCTTGTTATAAAAGTAATGAAATTTCATTCACTAGAATCGTTCGTGATACTTGGAGGTGATGAATATTCAATTCCATATTTGTTGTTGACAATAGTAATTCGAATTTCGTTTTCCAAAATCAATTCAGTAACACCGACGAAACAGTCGACACTTCAGTAATACCTGCGTGAATTATTTCGGTGTACTATACCTAGAGAGCATACAAGAGGGGGAGCTTCGAGGGTTTCCCGAAGTAAATGCAAAGGAAAATAAATTAATCCCCTAAATTTTCTTTTACACCGAAGTGTTTTACTTTGCAATCGAGAAAGTTGAAGTTGCTCATTGCGAGCGTTCCTAACGAGAGTTAGGCATTCAAAGTTTATCTAGAGATCAGAAGAGGAACGTGCCCTACGCCTCGCTGCTATTCGAGAGCTATCTCCGAAGACGCTCATCGGTAAAATCCCAAGGGGTTCATTGAATGCTGCACGAGCCATAGCTCATCGTGAACGTTCACGAGCCGCCCGTCACGGCATCCGCCTCTCTTCCCCTTTTTATTCGCTCCCCTTCCGGAGGTACAGCGATCGTGGTGGGGATGCGAAAGACACAAAGAAGAGAGCGCGGATGCGGAGAGGAAGTCTTGATTCTTCCCGCTGCTGTTCGCGAAACAAGAAGCGAAACGTCACAGGAAACTCCAGAAGGCGGTAGCGAGGGCCATAGGGGGTGAGTGGGTCTGCATTCTTCTCACGGCGCAAGGCGCCTTTTCGATAACCAGTGCATTGCCCCTTCCATGGGCTATCGTCACGCGCCTTCCCCTCGCGGGTGCGTCGAGGCGCCGCGGATAGAGGATTTTCGCCTCCGTTTCTTTCAGTTTTCCTCGCGGAGAAAACGCGGTCGTTTGAAGATAGCGCCTTCCGCTTTGGAGTCATGTGTCGGAGGCCTTCGTGGGAGGGTTCTCCCGTGTGCCCATGTGAAATGAAAGTGCTGTCGGCGGAGGAGTGCATTCATGCCTGAAATATATCAGTTTTTCGCCACCATCGAAAGTGTGCGATATTGATAGTGTCGAAGGGTACATACAACAGTTACTGGTAGATTTAATGTATTTGGGAACCCAGTGAAGGGACCGCTAATGCCCGTCGCCCCTAGTTGCGGAAGGAAAGAAATCATCGTACGCTGTCATGTGCCGTTCAGTTGACGGTTCGTCATTTTTGAGGAGGAATAGAGAGCAACGGACGGAATTTTGTGGGGTGTATATCGATTCATTTCGCTCCGATGGAATTAAGCAATTGGTTAGTCAGGCGCTTTGTCTATGAATAGGATGGACCCCAAAGTGCGGGAACTGAGCAGACTCCCGACGAAGCCAGCTTCTATAACGTAACGAATTTGGCTGGAAAGTCCATCGTCTCCGTTTATTGAGGGTGCGAATGCGGCGGCGGAAGGAGCCCTCGGCCCATCCGCGGCCTCTGCTGACATGTCGCGACCTTTCAATTTCCCGTCGGCGACCTCATTGGCGGGCCGCGGAGAGAACGGCGAGACGGTGAGTGCGAATCTTGATCGTCCTTTGTGAGGAAACGCATTCGGTCACGCGTAGAGAGACCACAGGGCAGCGTCAGAGGGGGAAGGAAGACATCGTCGGATATTGCAGGGGACTTTATTCTGAGCAAGCGAGGGCGCTAGACGCTAGAGGCCACGTGGCTCCTCCTATCTGCTCTGACATTCGTACTATTTACGTACGAGGAGTCGGCTATTTCTAATGCTCTGCGTGAGGCGTCGCCCCAAGTTCCTCTCGACCTCGAGCCGCCTTTTTTTCGATGGCACACGCGCCTCGCGAGGGCGAGCCGCCGGGGAAGTCTTTTGCTCCTACTGTTTGTGCTATCCAATCCATTCTTACGAGCGGTCACGTCGTCCACCGAAGTGATCGCTTTATCGAAAGTTTTAGCGAATTACTTGGACTTGTTTGGTTTCGGGAGCTTCGGAAGATCATTGAAAGGTGGAAACCAGTATACGCCGTTGATTCATGCATCTTATTCATCTCTTACACTTTTTTAGTACTTCCTTTCAAAACAGGATTTTTTCCTTGCCGTGTTTCTTTTTTCAAATTCGACTGCATAAATTAAAAGTTTCGAGAAGCCCATTGACATATATCGCTTTTTATACTACATTCTGTTAAAAATAACCAAGAGTTTTCGAGTTGCGGTTATAATCAAGATGGGATAACTGTTTTGGCTCCAAGAAATATAATAGGCAGGATATCAAATCGGACTCCATGAGAAACACTTACAAAAGCCAACATTTGTACAAATTCCACAAAAATTGCAACAGGGTTGACCGGTTTTTGTGTCAAAGCACCATCATCAGATGGTTCTGATGGTAGTTCGTTGGTCTTACTTCATTAACTGAATGTTCTTCAAGCAGGTGAGCGGTGTTGAGATATTTGTTGACCGGAAAGAAGGGCGAAATTTCAGCTATAGAGTGGGAGTACTTTATGTCGAATGAAACTAAATAATACAGGAACCCCCGCTTGAGAAACTGCTTTTTTGTGTCGCTCTTTGTGGCGTCTATACAAAAAATACATTTCAGTTACGAGGAATGTTTCAGTAATAGTCAAAAGTCAGAAATATTCTTTGTATAGTGTTATATACCACGTATTCATTTCTTTCAATCTCGCTTCTGAAAGAAGGCTTTGAAGCTTTAGTGATTATTTCAATATGCTTGTTACTCCAAATTTTCTCCGAGCGGCAACTTCGAAAATGAGTTCAAATTCACGGTCACCTAAAGATAAAGACATCGAAATATCGACCCGGAATCGCCCTAGATACACCTGAAAAAGGGCCAAATCTTGTGCAAACAACTTGTATATAGCGGCCTTGATATATGTCCATGGCTATTCATAGTTTCCGTTGAGTAATCTCGTTTGTTTCGGCAGTTGAAACTTCAATAAAAGAGATAACAAACTTCTGAAGCTATTCGTCGTATTCTTTCTTTTTATCGCCGATCTAATATGTCTTGAAAGGAGCGATTTCTTAAATGTATCATCATACCGAATAACGGCTTTATGAATGTGAGGGAGTTGCGAGGTTCTCATCGTACCGTGCGATTCGGGAAGTATTTAGACAGCAATACATTTCGAAACAGTAACAGTCGCACATGAGGTTAAACAGCTTTCTCACCGAAACATTCTCTTCATTCTTTCAGTAGAGGAGGTGTAATTTCGAATTCCAAAGGAGGTTAATTACACTTTCATACGATTAGTATATATTTAACCGTAAGGCAGTGAACATTTTTCAAAATAATACTCTCACAATGGATTTAATATTCATCTTATATTCTTTCATTATTTTTCGATCGTATTTTTGATGGTAATTGACTTTCAGCATCAGATTAGTGCTTCAAGATATGCATCATAAACTTATAGAGTAAACTTGTTCTAAATACCTATTTCTCTTATCAATATTTGCTTTTATGAGTTTCGAATAGTAATAATAATAGTCCGTCGAAAACAGTGATTTTAGTAGACTTTTAGGATTACGTTGAGTAATCTTCTGGGGCATCTTATAGATAGTAATTCATGGTATATACCACGGATGCCCATACTTCATGCCAATGCGAGCCACACATCACCACAACAATCTTCAGATATTAGGATCCACAAAAGGATTTTCATGAAACGAATTTCAGCGCTTCAAAAATATTCATTATAAATATTACTCGTAATAACTTTGATTGATTTATATTATTTCAGTAAAATATGCTATACATTTTTATCATGGTATAACATATTGTTTCCTAAGTAATTCATAACTAATTATTTGCGGGTTTTATAAAATTAGTGACGATAATCGCCACAAACACGATAAGGTAGGGAGCCGCGTTCAATAGAACAAAGAGCATTTGTGCATTCGGAACACCAAGATAGCCTATGAGCTTTTGACATTTTTAGGCTTGTAGTCCATATTTTTAAAGATAAATGGTTAATATTTTTGCGTATTGATTTTATATTCTAATTACGTTACGTTTCCTCTGTTATTTAATCAAGTTTCATTTCTGCCTCATATCACCTCCTATACTGGAATAGACAGTTTGGAAAGTGTGACAGTGTCCTCCTTTAGAATTCGGGAAATGTACCAACCTTTTTATCCATACTTTAATGAGGGTGTTTTTGCCGCGCGAGAAATGTGTATGTTTGAAATTCGCTGTCAGTATTATTTCCCGAGTAAAATTCTAACGAAAATGGGTTGGAAATGGTATATAGTTGAAACTTGCTCCTAATTCTGATATGGAATGAGTATCCAAAGAGAAAGATCTGAATAGACTGTTGAAGAGTTGGCCTTAAGTTACCGATAATAAGTCAAATTCTCAATAAACTCCTCATTTCCCTGTAATTCTATGACATCATTCCGCAAAAGCTCGGGCTATTTTGAAGAAACTATGTCGTTGTAGTAGCCCCTCCTTTTTCTGCCATATTTTCTATTGGAGCAATCGAAGCCTGAAATCTCATTCTGTGAGACGCGATTCATGGCGGCTCGATGTTTTTTCAGGACAGAAAAAGGCGGCGGGAAAACATTGAAAAGTTGCCTTTGTGCGAAGTTAGGAAGAATCAGTCCGACGACAGTTTGCCGAGAGAAAAAGGTCTATTTTTAGCGCTGACGGACGCAGGATTCCTTAAGTGAAGCTGACTAACACGTGGTTCCGCCGAAGACCTCTAATATTTGCGTGACAAAAATAGGAGAGATTTCCATTTATCATTCCATTTTCCTGTCCCTAATACCTGAATGTCCTTTTGCATAGTAACCTTCATTGTGTTTTCAAAATCTTTTGTTGCCTTCTATTTCATCTTAGAGAGTAAAACGTTAAATGTTAATTCGGTGTTTATTTCGATGGATGTTTTTTTTACTTGGTTCCGTTGTTTTCTTTTGTTAGATTGATCATAACGGGTGTGAGTATTGTTGAAGCTTCTCTTAAAATACATCTATATTCCTAGCACACAATCGAAGCGTCATTTGAAGAGATATATTAATACCATTTTAAGATTAAGTTCTACGCTGGATTTATTGAAAAGTTACATTGGAAAGGTTACGCCCTCGTTGATTTTTTCTTGAGAACTTTTGAGAACATTTTTCATACGTTTCTTAACCTTCCTTTTGAATGAAATCTATTCTTGATGCTGACGATACTCATATTACTCTGACAATATGATGAGCCGTTTTGATGGCAATTTGTTTGGGCTTCTTTTACCAGCTATATATGTATGAAAGTCTATAAGCGAAAATTGTTAATCCCGAAATGTCTATAGCTTAATAAAGTTTAAGACTAATTAATAGTCATGAGCGCCTTTATCAAATTTAAGGTATTATTATTTTTTCAATATGCTGCACAACTTTAACCTACGTATTCTCATATCTGTTTAAGTGGCCATTCAAATCTTTTGTGTAAATAGTAAACCATTTCCACATTTCTTTCTGGTGAAATGCTCCTATGCTTGCACTTTTTGTTCTTTACTCGCGAAAGCAAGGGCAAATAAACGGAGAGCAGCGTTACTGATGGCATATTTGTCATAAGAGTATTCGCGAATGATTTACGATTGGTCAGGTTTGCGGTAGAATTTCGCAATTCGGATTGTGCTGATTGCTTTTGCTTTATTTACATTGTAGTTTAAAGAGGAATAATCGAGTTAAAAAAGGGACATCTCGGCTCACTCTCCTTTTCCAAAATGTTTAAGAAGCGCCTTTAATTTCATTCGGCGGATGTTGTCTTTTTGATATGTAATCAAGCTTTTCTCTCCCGATAAGAATAACAGCTAAAAAGGCGGGACAAATCCCTCCTTATGGAACCGCCAATTAAACTGTCGTAATGATATATGAAAACGCGAATTAAATCCACAGCGGCGCCACTAGTACGCCTTTCGTGAGAATTCGGCCAGCGTAATTGAGCGACAGCTCTAAAAAGCTTCTTATCGATGCGATAACAAATGTGTTGGAAACGGAGACGCTCATTCAGTATACCTGCTTCACACAGATCGGTTGCTCTCTTCGCGTGTTCCGCGGGATTAATTATGCTTTTTTCATCGCTAGAATTTATTATTTCTTCTTCCGCAAACTTGTTTTCCATTTGGATCAATGAAAAAGGACGATGAAACTTTGCAAGAACGTTCGGTAAGCTAGAAAATGAATTTCTATCACATTAGTTCGAGCTGGTGAAGAATAACCGTTTACGATTGCGTTGTGAAAAGGACGTAGCGAGGCGTTCCCGCGGTGTTCACTAATGATTCCGGAATCTTATGTTAATATTCTTTTAACGCCATTTATTTGGTCTGACTGAACTAGTACACCTCAAATTTAATTTTCTCTAAGGGGAGGTTTTTATATTTATTTGTTGTTATATTTTTTGTAATTTGGGTGGTCGATCATTGATGGATTAAATGTTCGAAAATTTTAATTTGAGCTCGTTACGAAAATTCCTCGCAAAACGAAGTAAGTTCAAGCGATATCAGCCCTTCATTTATCTACAAATGTTTTTCAATGTATAATTTTGTTTTTATCTGCAGACGCAGGTAAATATAACTAAAATTATACTTAGTGCTCCACTGAGTCAGGATATAAAGCATGGTTTTTCTTACGCCCCCAACGAAACCCGTGTCAGCCTCATAAGAGAACTATTCCCCAGGAAGTTAAACATCTTCACCTCAGCAGCAAATGCTGACTTCCCAAAATTAGCCCCTTTATTTCCGGTTTTTGCGCCAAGATATTCGAATGTGTCGAAACAGTTCACGCACCACTCTTATCGAATCGTAAATTTTATTTAGTTTATTTATATACTCGGTTCTAATATCCAATAAATAATAATTTTTCATGTTTCCTGAAAGTAAGCCTCAACGTTGACGTGGTAGTCATCTAGTTCCCTTCGGCAGTTATAGTAACATTGATGTAAACTTTCCGCATTCCATTTATTCGCAATTATTGAAAGGCGTCCAATAATCTATGTGATTCTAGTTGACAAACTATTAATTTCGCAATTGTGAAACTCTTGAAACTTGCCGTCGAGTCAAATTTAATAGCAGAGAACACATCTCACTGGACATTACCACTTACGCGGCCTCAGCTCTTCACGCGTTGCCATCATCAATGTTATTCGTTTTAGAGTCTTTCGGTTGGATTCCTTATCTTTGGTTCATGGCAGTATCTTCTCAGCGTCCTTATCATGTGTCGAAGAATGGTGATGTCAGCAACCGGTTTATGTTCCACTGAATTCCTCTTCGTTCTCTTCAGGATTTGTGCGGCTCCCTCGGGCAAAGGGAGAAGGACTTGTTGGCGGACCTTCGGGCGGCCGCCGCTCCCTTGGCAGAGTCGTGCTCTCCGGAGGCCCGCAAACGCGTTGAAGAAGCAGTGCAGGAGGCAATAGCTGCATGGAACGAGACGTGCGAGTCTCTAGCAACGCTGTGTGAGCGCTACCAGAGTGCCGTGCGCCTCTGGCAGCAATACCGGGAGGCGAGCGAGGCGGTGAAGGAATGGGCGGAGCAGCAGCTTGGTTCTGCATCTCTCTTGGAGCAGCTCCACTCGCCGGAGGATTCGTTGCGGCTGGTCAAGGTAAGTCCACGTTCAATGATGTACAGAACTCTCCGGGATATTCAGAATATATTGCTCTCCGACCTCTTTTCCATTTCTTGCTGCTCGGTAATTCCTTAGGTCCTAGGTTTTTTTTCCGGATTAGCGATATTTTCAATATTCTCCCATATATCAGCTAATTAAGAAAAATTATAATTATTTAAGGAACTTTGACCATTTATATTATTTTTCGTTCTTAATTTCGACAAGGACGTTTTCTTTTATTTTATCCTCCGGGTTTGTTTGTTTTATTTTGGGATTCAGTACTAAAGACGTAAAATGAATTAATATTTACTTAAGTTCAATCCTAGAAATGTATTATTGTGTAATAGCTTTTAATTCCCTCTCCTTATGTCGCCCCTTCATAAATTTTATATGAACTATGTGACTGAATTCCATATTAACCATTTTTACATGTATCCAAGTCTTTTATCTAACCTTTATTTGCAAAGTTTTGTCCGAAGAAGAACGGAAACTTATGCTTATTTACATTCCGTAGTACTACATACAAGGAGCTCCGTCTCCAATACTCTTAATTTTTACGTACAGGATGTGTCTGATAATATAAAAGACGAAGCTGAGGATGGGTAAGGGAGGCTGGGGATATAGGATAAGCAATGGAAAGCCAGTATCTCTTATAGATGCATGATAAATTAAATTCATATATCTTCGGTGGAAGATAGTGAATTTTTTAGATTATGATAAACCTTTTGTTATAATGAAATGAAAAGGATGGCTAAGAATGTATAACATAGTATATTTGTTTATGGTAAGAAAATAAAAGTTTCCTTGGTCGATTTTTAGGAAACAAAAGATATTGGAAGTTCCCATAATAAAAAACATTAGAATATATACTGAAATAACACACGAAAGCAGCTTTACTCTCGTAACTTAAATTTTCCTATGGTTACACATTTTCCTAGCGGTAGTCATTTAATAATCAGAAGTAATTTATGAAAGGTATTTAATTCTAATTTCATTAAAAATTTTATTATCACAGGTTTTCGTAAAGAGATCTTGTTGAAATCGATACATTGGCTCTGAAACACCCCACTAAGTACTCACAAGTAGCTTTGCCAACTTCGTTCAAAAATCTAGTCCTTTAAGAACATTATCTTCTAGTAGTTGCGGTTTTATCTTTGGAACCCTGCTAGTTTCGGAGTTGACACAAAAAGAAAATACGCTGCTTTCTGATGTGTATTATCGACATCAAATATCATGCTTAAAAATGAATGCATCATCGTGAGAATCTGTATTTTTCATTTTATCTTACTCTTCGCGTCCTTTTTTAAGTTACACGTATAAATGGTGTCTGTCCCATAACTGATTGTGAAGCACATGCTAACTTCCATTAGCGTGTAGAGGGCGCTGAACTTCGTACAACGGCTCTATTATTTACCTTCAGAGCGGCAATTTAAGAAAACGTGAATGAAACTAAGAATCAGTGCTCGAAATCAAGGTTCAGCGGTCGGTTCGAGCTGACGCGTCGAATTTTTCGCATATCTAGGATTTCGAAATTAATTAAGTGCAGCAGAAACTGATGTTCAACCAAAGTACTTCCTTCTTTCCCCTGTTGAATTCTACCCTAATTTTCGACAAGAAAAAGAACCATGATCGATCCCCTTTCAGCATGAATTTAATGAATTTCCTTTCCTGATCTTTTTATCGTTAAATTCTGATATGGGCGGGAATGAATACGAAATTTACCCATAAATTATTACAGTTCTCGCTGACCACACTAAAGTCAATGACGATTATTTTGACACGATTCCAATTTACCTTTTATGTAAAAGCCTATTCGAGATTACTTATTGTTGGAATTTTTAAAATCTATGAGTACGATAAGTCGAAGATAACTCTCGGTTATCGTCAACGGTTCCAATTTTTCACATCAAAGTGGGATATTTTAAGACTCAGTCATGACATATTTAATATCATATGTTTTATCTATGCATATCATTTGGAGACGTGATACTGGGTGCGATATGATTTTATGATATGAATCGTGATTAGCTTCATAGTAATTGGGATTAAGTGTCATCCTTGGCGAAAATACTTTATGAAACACGAGTACAATTGTAGAAAGAAAGTTTGAAGTAAATCTTTATTGTGAAAAATGGTCTAAAGCCGAAAGAGGGAAAGAAATCTTTTGGTTAAACAAGGTACGGACACACTTATACGAGTACTGCTGATTAGTTTGCAAGAGCGGCAATTGAAATACGTAGGGAAATGGTAAGAAGAATATCCCAAGCAAAGAGAGCATTTCACGAAATATACTATACTTCAAAAAGCGGAATAGCCGCTGATAGCATAAAATGCAGGCTTGGAAGTTAGGAAACAGTTTATAAAAATCAATATAATCACTAACGAGCCGGCTGAAAACTGTACTGAAAGAAATTGTGGGAGGAATTATACAGGAATACAATTTAAATAATGACAATGTGAATGGTTAATGTTAAGGTTGGGAATTATGATGGAATTAAGTCATCGAGCCGAAATAAGACGGCTTGGAGAGCTGCTATACACCATTCTTCGAATTGTTTATTCTTAATGGTGATGAAAAACGTAGAGGATCTGGTAACTTTTTGCAAAATATGCAAAGGCTGAGCTATATGTAATGCCATTTGAGACTTAAATTCCACCTTAAAGCAATTGCAATGTATTTTCGTAAGATTTTAAATTATGAAATGGTTGATTACCCCCATGGTTAGAAAGGAAATAGTTTGCAAGGTGGCATTGTCCTTGCCTGCTCCTGAGCTGAAAATTACTTTTGAGTTGAAAAATGTGTAATGGGGAAAATCTATGTGTAGCGCGGGTATAGAAAATTTCTCAGCTACCTCTTTAGGTGGTTCTCTTGGAGCCAAAGGGCTCCTAAAACGAGTATTGCTGGGGATGGTAATTGGCGATGAGTTCAACTACGCCGGCGGGGGGTAAATACCTTTAGGCATTGTGTGACCTGTAAGGATTTTCTTTTCGTAACAAACTCGGTTGTTTTATTTTTATCAGCCTCAATTATTATTAAAAGTGAAAATCAAATCGAAAGTATTCGGTTTAAATTTCCTTAGCTATGAATTTAATTTCAATTCGTACTCTTTCGAAGTTAGACAGTTTGATCACACTGCGTCGCTCAGTGATGTCTTGTTTTCGTATGCAACCTAATGATACATCCGATCTTCCCGAAAAAAAGGTGGACACTTTATTTTATTGTTCTTCTTAAAAACTAGGTAACCTGTTTTTGCTTCCGTTACCCAAACCGGATTTATTGTCAAATTTTGTCCCGGTGATTTTGTGGAAGCCTCAGGAATTTCGCGAAGAAGAAATGAGCATATTCTGTCTGGTATAAGCGATTTACAGGGAATCGAAGAAGACCTTTAATGATTACTCTCTACAAGACAAAATTATTGATTGAATTGCAAAAATTATGGTGCTCATATTTCCGGATTCTTTTAAAATTATCATTCTGCCAGTAGACTGAGGATTTTGCTCTGTTATTTAACTTTGTCTTAGAAAAAAACACGGAAGTTAAACGTTATATGCATTGCTCGAAATGGAATTGAGATTACATATCCTGCTAGTTTTAGAAATTTTAATGCTATGGATTTTTACGTCCACAATTTCCTATTTTCCCCTGCTTTGGAATGCACGTTTTTCGTAATGCGTTCAGAAGATAATGAGTTCCTCAGTAAGGAGAACCAGATTAGCCCCCACGTTCACTCGTTATCTCACTCACCGCGATTTCCGGACGTAAACAAACGACCCAACAGTCTTATTGGTCCCAATGCGCCACCTGGAGCCCAAGCCCAATGAGAGAGGACCTACACTCTTTGACTCATCACCAACATTTAGTCGTGGAGTCATCCTTGGCCCTACGACCGGTATTCAAGGACGAGTCTCTCCACCGTTCGCTCTTCCTTATGATTTTTGCGGACAAACCTTCCTTTGGAAATGAATCCACTTCGTACAATGGAATTTTAGCGTCTGACTTCTCTCTTCGGATCATTTTCGCGGAGATTCGGTCGAATTGGCAATAACCATAAGAGGAAAATGTACGGAATCGCAATTACTAGGTCAGAAGCTTTCCCATTGACGCTGAGGAAGATCAGTCCACAGGTAAATATTTATATAGCTACCATCGTAGTAAACGAGTTTATGATGGAGAAGTTTTATGTGCTGCTAAAATCGATTCCCTTGTTTGGGTTTAATCTTTATCGTAAACAAGTGAATGTGGGCCGGAGCCAAGAATCCCAAATTGGGAAGTTTGAATTGCCATTTGAAGGGGATAAGTCCTGTTTCCATTCCTTTTCCAGCGTTAAGATATGTTTGCGCATCTTCATAAATTTTAGGTAGGGGAGACGCTAGATTTCCTTTTCTTCTATCCACTGCCATACTGCATTCTTTCTTTCATAGGGGGATTTTAGTCTTAGTGAAGGGAAAATAGGGTGGAAGCTTCCTAATTATTGGAAGCGCTCAATCTTAGTTTTTCTGTACTTCATAGAAGCTTCCGCGATATATTAAGTGAACTATACTCGATAAGATAAATATCTATTTCGTTAATAAGATGAACGGTTCGATTCCTCCGTCATAGCTTTCGGTTTTACGTTTGCTGAAGGCATCGACCTCGTTCTTACAGCACCTTATGCGGTTTATGGCAGGCGTGCCTTACCCGATCATCAAGCTTGCACCACGTGATGCGCCTTCGCAACTGGTGTTTACCATTTGAAGCATGGTGTCAGGTGTTTATAGGGCCTATTGTCGTTTTAATGCGATACATAACCTTGCGATATACGTATTCATAGGAACACCGCCGTAAATTTAGGAATTCGATATTTCGAGCCTAGTTTCCTTTGGTTGGCAGCTTCATAGTATGTGTATGCCTTGGTTATTTCAGAATCATTCAAATAGTTGCTGCCCCTTATTCCTCTAATATTTAAGCTCTTAAAATCTTTAACTTTACTCATAATTTTGATAGTCAAGGACGCTTGAAATTATCTTTTATTACTGCCATATTTTATATTTGATTTCGAAATCTGATGTTGCTCATCGCCGTTTTTTAATGCCTCTTTCTTTGCTGTTGGCAGGTTTTCTCTATTGTGTCTACTGCGTTCTTTCATCTTATTTTTACATTTCCATTAATACCCCACAAGCCGCTATATGACATATGGAAGAGGGTGCGAAAACACCAAATGTATTATTAAGCTACCTGATTGGTATTCCTAATACTTAACTCCTTATATTTGACCATCGAACTTCTTTTGTGGCAAAAGCGGAGCTGTAAAACCCTTTCTTATCAGTCCCGATTTGTCTGTGAATTGAAGAATAGGCTTAAATTTTGTATTTATTTCCTTTGTTTATCAAATTTGAATAATATCCCTTGCCATATGCGGTTGTGGTGTGGGACACGTAATGGTAGTTTATAGATGACTGTATGAATTCTGCTCATATAGAGAGTAAAAAAGTAATATTAGAGTCTTAACCTCTGGCCTAGTTTTATTTGAATCAGGTCAAATATATAAATTTTCAATATATTTTTTCAAATACCATTCTCATCATGTCCATTCAGATAAACTGCTATTAAAATGATAAGAACTATTTCTTTCGAAAATGGTTGGCTTCCGGAAAGTCATACGGGTAACGAGTTCGACTTTGGTGAAAGCGGTTTTGGGTTGGGTTCGATTCCTTGGGGGGAGCTGTCGAAGCACTTTTAAAATTACTAATAGGGACATATTTTAAAATAATTTTTTCTCTGAATTCAAGAAGCACTTTTACCCCCCTATCCACCTGCATTTTTAAAGATAAATCGAAATTTCATTGCTAAGTGTTTTCTTTTGTCATTTTATATATGTAAATGTACGTTTAACTTCAGATTTGTTGTTGTTTTTTGAATTCTTCGAGTAGCTCCAAGCTGACCACTTCGCTTTCTTATACTGCGTCCACTTTAAGCATTGTTTATTTTTAAAGCGCACATGTTTTAATGAGCAGGTCACCTATTAAATTCACAGACGTAATTTTACATACATGATCGGTGTTAATATCGTTTAATTAGAGGAATGAGATTCTTTCCCTCTGGGGTTCTTTAAAAAAAAAAACCCGAAGCAGTAGATGCCATAAGTTTCAGAACACACGGGTATTGCAAAGTTTCTTTCGAAGAGGTGCTAATATATCCACGGTTGCGTGTCGTGCCCGAAGGAAGTTTTCGTGGTCACGCGTCCTTTTTGTCACCGAGAGAAGTTGGCTGTTTGAGGAGGCGCGCTAACTCGTCTGCCTCTCCCACAACCCGCCCCCATTGTGCTGCTGCGATCACTTCTTTTCAGGTCTCATTCTGAGGTGCGCATTATTTTTTCTTTCGGAAACTTCCCTTCGACGGACTCCCTTACCATTTAAAGCGATGATATAATTCTCAAAGATTTCCCTCCACTCCTTAGTCTATTTATTATTTAAGTATCGTGCTTTATTTGGCAACGCTCGGCATGTCACGGGAGCATTTTGGTGGCGAGGGTAGATGTTGATTGTTTTCTTTATTATTAGCCAACTGAGCATTCTTTCAACGAAAATTTACATTTATCGTCAAACTGAATAAAACTGCAGGGAAGAAGAAAGCACTCATAAAAAATAGTTGTCTAAAGCATTCCTACTGCGTATTTCTGACACGCATTTCGGGCTAAAATTAAAAATAAATTTAAATAATACCTATTCCATTAGACTGAAGCTTCTATGCAGTAGCGTATCCAGCATTTTGAACGGAAATATTTGACGCATCATTTCAGGTATTTTTTCTCAAGCTTTCGCAGAATATTCATTCATATGATCGAGGGATTTCTTAGATTTGTTGTTTTCCGAAATTCTTTTTCTGTCTTCAATAGCTGATGAGTTAAACGGAATTTGTTTTTGGAATAAGTCTTTTCTCGAAAGTTGATCTTTTTTACATAATTCGTTTGGGTTATTTGTCCGTAATCATCTCCGAGAGATCCATGACGAACCTTCCTTCTGATTCAATAGATCCATGTAAATGTGGATACAGTAATACTTTCTGCTTCTCATTTTAAATTAATGTATGCGCTTTATAATTTTGGATATTTTATAGTTTTATTAGATTTTGTCGCTGTAACATACATTTTCATTAATCTCCATGCTATGCATCATATTGCCTTATTGATCTATATGAAATAATTCTGAAGCTAACTAACTTATGGTTTGGGAAGGCGCTAACATACGTTGTTGTGTATTATTAGGTTAGCCCCAGAGATTAAAATGTTGGGACATTTTGGCATGTGATAGTCGTGACGATTTTACTGAAGAATAACAGGAATCATTTCTTTCATTTACGTAAGGAAATATCTCTCTAAATGTGAGAATTTATCTCTTCAATAGCCATTATTTTATAAAATTGACAGTTTGGTATTTTGCTTGATTAACATATTACCGATTCAAGTTCATGTAATGGATACGGACGCCTCAAAATGGCACTTAAGTACCGAAACCCGAGTCGAGTTCAATATATTCTTGTATCAGAAATTCTTCTCCCGTTAAGAAAATCTTTAGAAATAGTACTCGCATCGTCAGCTTTGATTACATTTGGGCGTAGAAACTTGATCGCCATTTCGTTTAGGTATGGTGTCGAACATTCAATCGCCGAAGAAATTTGAAGGAGATGTCTCTTGTATTTGATCTGTGTGTATAAACTTAAAGGATAGATGTAGTTCCTTTTATCAGCTTGCCGTTTGTTTGGACAGTTTTATGTAACCACCGTTTTAACTTAAGGTTTAATTCCCATCTACTCAGTAGTGCAGCCAAACCGATCAATAATGTCGCGGATGAGGCTGATGCTACTCTACGTGATCGTTCATGTACTGTGAAATTGGAAAATACATAATCGATCTGACCGCTTGTTAATGTATCATTTATCCAGGGGAACTCTGAAAGACATCTCCATTTATGTCATGCACGCATCATAGTTTCTCGAGTCAGCCGATCCGTAAAATGCCATCTGTTATGTGGTATTCAATGGCGTTGAATTAAACCTCATATAGCAGCCGCATCTCTTGCAATCGGTTAATCTGGTTTCATTGTAACCGCCTCTTCCTGTGCGCCACAGACCTCTTTCGGAGAGTCATGGGCCACGCCCATTGGTGGAAATTTACACGTCTTCTTTCGCGCGCGCGCAGATTTCTTTAAGCGCGCATCACGAGTCGATGCTTTCATAACGCAAAAACACCGACCTATTCGTCACCGCAGTCTATGCAGCGATTTTGGGTTTATCTTTTGGGTGAATCTTCCTCAGTATTTAGGAATTAATGAGTGCGAACTTAAATTGATAGCGTGTGTGTTCGATAAGGGAGTCTTTAGAATGGCTGATCGCCATAAGAGACGCTGGAGATGTTCACAATTGCCTTGTGAATAAACCTTTCATGTATTTTCTGTTTCTTCTGGAAAGAAATAGTTCCATATCGCGTCTGTCGTTATCATCCATATTCGCATCACTGGTGTGTGTGTGTGTGTGATAAACCTAAAACTTATGTATTTGATTTTAACGTTCTCTGTGGTGGTAAGTATAAAGGTTTCCTAGACTGTGATAGAAAATACGAAGTTCCTCTATTTTTTTTCAAATTAATCAATAATTCCGTCGTGTAGAGAGACAGAGAGTAATCATTAAAAGTATTATTATTTTTTATTTCTAGATAACTAAAATCTCTTCTTCCGATCGTTTTATATTTTTTGGTCTTTTTTGTCATCTTTGGATGTAATTTTCATCCTTTCACCTATTCCTTGCTTTTCCTCTCCTCCTTTAATTATCTGTTCATCTTAATAATCTCCGTTTTTACGTTCCTTGTTTCAAATACCTACAGCCAGTCGATTAATGGCATTCACTATACTCCATCTTTATTCGAATAAAAAAAATCACACCCCCATTCCAGTCTGTATGGCATTTTATACTTAAACTCGACAGACTGATGCATGTGTTTTCTGCTCCAAAAATTCCTGGAATTATTTTAGGGTCAATTTAGAGTTTAATTGTGTGAATAAAGATCCTAACTTTATCATCAAATGAGACAGAGAGAGGAAAAATATATTTGAAGGTCAGGAAAAGTTGCCGTTTGATATAGTTTTTTGTTTGGCGTCTAGTCGGCGGAAACAGGACAATTATTACTGAGATTTTGCTGACAATCTTTTTAATTTCTTGAGGAATCGATTTAAATTTAATTTTTCAAATACGACATTCGTGGATATCAAATTTTGAAAATCAAAGTTTTGCAAAGCAAATTTTTGAAAGAAAAAGTGGAATGAGATTGCATCCAAGGCAGTCTGAGAGTTATAGCCGGGGGATGGCGGAAAAATTATTCGTGCAGATTTTGGTCCACGTCGGGACCCCGCCCATCGTTGGCGGGGAGAAGGGGAGGGCGCCGCCGCCGTCGATCGATGCCGTCTCTGCGTCGTTGGTGGGGGCGTCGAGGGCTCTCCGGAATTGGAACACTGGGAGATGAGACGGTGGCTGAAGACGGAGGTCCTCCTCTCCGAGGTGCCCCGCTCCCGAACCTTTGGTCTTCATCGCTATTAATTCTTAATCGTCCCCTGAGGATCTGCAGATATTTAAGCGGGGATGTGCAGCGTCGACGTCGAGGTATTTCAGCTGCCCCCTCATTCTCTCATCGCTAATTGTCGCCAACGATAGGGATTTTGCCCGGTTATTTTGCGGATAGCCCGAGAAATTACACGCAAGGGAAATGAGAAATGAACTTACTCTGTCAGGCATAAGCAGTTTTTAGGGAATCGAAGGCGACCTTTAATAATTACCTTCTCTCTCTACACGACGGAATTATTGATTAATTTGAAAAATAGATGGACCTGATATTTCCGGTTTCTTTTAAGATTATCCTACTACCAGTCGACTGAAGATTTTGTGGCGTTGTTTTAGCGTTTCAGCAAAGCATTTCAATTGAAAGATGTTTGTGCCATATGTCCGCCTAATCTACGTATAGAGAAAATGAATTTCTTAGCCGGTGTGCCAGTGGGAAGTTCTATGCTAGTCGCATACTTTTCGATAATTCTGGGCTTTCGCAGTACTGCGTTTGATCTATATTTTGTGTTTGACTCCAAGTCTGCGAAGGATGTTTTAAAGACTTCAACTGTTCCTTTAATTTTTGACTCTTTAAAGTTATCATCACCAAAAATAGCATGGTTTTTTCTTTACTGTGAGTTACATACGATAATTGTGGCATCAAGGAAGAAGAGGGGTCTAAATCAATTTGCGTTGAATGTCACCGCAGGTTTGCGAGGAGAACTTAGCAGAGCAGAGGGCTCGCCTGGGAGAACTAAGGGGTTTGGTGGCCCAAATAGCCTCTGATGTCGGTTTGGAGGGAGGTGCAGTGCTCCAGGGGGAAGTTGAGGCCCTCGGACACCGACTGGAAGACGTGCGCGAGTCTCTCGCCACTTTGGCCCAGGTCGCGGAGAGCAGAGTTGCTTCATCGTCATCTTCGTCCCAAGGAGAACTCGCACCAATCACAGCTAACCTTCAATCGACTCATAACTTCCTTTCCTCAGTGCAACAGGTAATAAATTTTAACTCTCACTAATATTTTAAACTATTTTAGTCATGTTAGTGCCAAGGTTTTTGCATGCAGATAATGTCTTTCTAGAACGTTTCCTAGAGCTTAGAAATTACGATTCCAGCTGTAAATAATGCTTCTGATTTTTCTCATAAATTCATGACTTTCAAGTAATAAGCCAGATAACTAATGATTTTTCAAGACTTAATTTTAAGAGAACTTTGGATAGGTCTTGTAAAGAATTCCTTAGATTTGTGTTTGTTATTTCTTCACATGCGATTCATATGCAATCTATATTAGGGTGGTCATAAATTATATGGCTTATATATCAAGGTTCATAAGAAAAATTAGCATTGATTGTAATGCAAGATGCAGAGATTAAAAATGAGCTATATTATCTTACCATGGTTCTTGAAAGTTTAGTTTCACAATTCATATTGATCGACAGGGATGCCATCATGTCTTTCTGCAGTTTCTGTTACGCAGTTGATTTTTCTATGTATAAAAAATTAGGATTTATCTTTAATGATGTTGTAGTTAAACACTGCATGAAAATGATCATAAACAAATTTAAAAATGTATTAATGAACACTTTGTGTGAGTTTAACAGTAGTTAAATGGTGCTTTCATCTTCTCCAACCATTAGTCATTATCTGCAGTGGAGGAGTCAAACATGAAGGATGCTGAAAACCAGTTACATACACTAAGGAATCATCTCCTTTCTCTTGGGAAATCTGAGGGTCACATCCAGAACTTGAAAGAAAAAGCAATTGAGTCAAGTGATTCTAAGCCTGAGTCTTCTGTGTCCATTGTGGATATTCTTCAGGTATTGTTGCCCCTGTGGTTTCAGAATAAAATGAAATTAACTTCAAGAAGCCATTTACATCTTCATTAAATTTGCCTTCTCTACTTTAGCTTTGGCAGCAGGTATTCAGGGAAACATTCCAGCAGTATCACAGACTTTCAGCCTCTTTGGTAAAGAGTCAAGACGGGGCTGCAGCCCTGCAGCTGTGGCAAGAGTACCTTCTACATGTCCAGTCTTTCCTGTCTGAATCAATTCCAGAAGATTACAACAGTTTGACAGAGCAGCAACGTCTGTGTGAGGTGTGTATCTGTGATAACTTGCTTATAAGTTTTCTCACATGGATTAATTTACTATAATGAAGTTTCATTTCTTTCTACTCTTAGGTACATCAAAATTTATTAACTGCACAACAGTCAATATTGCTTTCTAAGAGTGATGATGATGTAGAAGGAGGAGATTTAATCACGAAGAAGGCTGCAAAAAGTGGACAAGTCATGGAGCAGTTCAACTCTCTCACAAATTTGCACAATGAAACATTAGCTCGCATAATGGAGAGGCATGGAAAGGTGCGCACGAGAATAATGGGCTGGGAGAAGTATCGCCATGATCAGGAAATTCTTCTCCAGTGGCTTAGAGAGATGGAGCAGGAAAAGCAGAAGCTGCAGCTACGCTACATTCATGTCCGCAGTCTTCCCAACACCATAAGCAAAATCCAGGTGAGAATAATCTAAAAATTATAAAAATGAAAATAGCTACTGAAGAAGTTCCAGAATTCCGTCCATAAATTTAAAATCTTGTTAGTGTGTAACTTTGCTCTTGAAATTTGACTGGTACAATTGATAACACTACTCTTTGGTCTCTCGAATTTGGGAAGAATTGATGAGGTAGTCCTCATCTAAATCAGTATCATTCCTTTATTTATGTTAGTCTTATATTTGCTCTCAAACAACAGTTATTGGGCATATTGGGTTATTGGGCAGTTTTAGCATTACTGAATTTTAGCATTCAGTAATGCTAAAATTCAGTAACTCAAACTGTAATGTATAACAGACTTTGTCATCTTTTGCTTGTTTAATTACATTTCAATGGATGGATAGAGGGGATTGTTAGTGATAACGTACTAGGAGTATTACCTGTAGACACCAAATTTTTGTCCCAAACAAAACAAAGTTAAGCTTAACTGTTAAATCATACTGAAGTGTTGTACCATTGAAAGTCATATATTAATTATCAAAATTAATCATTTGCTACTGAGTACATGAAATATTGATAGTTTCCTTAGTAGACATTCTGAGAGGTTTTAGCCAGCAAGATCGATCTTAAATTTGATTATATTTTCTGATAGTATCAAAAATATTTGTTTACTTTAATAGCAAATTAATTGTTATTAAAGCTTTTATTTTATAGCAAGACTGATACAGGGCTATCACATATGGGCAGGTTGTGCCCTGTTTAAAGGTGCCTCACTCAATCTCTGCTTTGACACATTGACAATTATTTGTTCTCAATTTCTTAACTCTAAATTCTAAAATAAAATTAGAGTTAGCATCTTACTTACATTGTGACACTAGATGAATTTCATCTGAATGGTTGAGGTATACTGCAATGTGTCAATCTGGATGTAAGATTTAAATACATGCTTTTTTTACAACAGGCCCTCCTTGATAGAATTCCTGAAGGAGAAGCACAAGCAAGTAATTTGCACATGCAGCAGTTACAGCTTCTTGACTTCTGTGATGAAGGACTTGCAACATCAATAAGAATAGAGCATGCTGCAATTGTACAAAGGATTAGTAACCTCCAAGCAGGGCTAGAGACATGGAGAGACTTCCTCAACAGAGTCTCTGGACTACAGCACAACCACGAGGAAAAGTCAGGAAGAGTCCAAGCAGTTCTTCGTGAGATCCATTCAAAGGCTGTGAGCCAAAAACCGCTCTCTCATACAGAAATGCAGGCAACTCTCCGGAATTTACATGTGGGTTTAATAAATGTTGCATTTATTATTTTGTAATTTAATACTAATAATTTGTAGTAATTAGTTCAGAGGAGAGGGAATATAAAGGACTATAATTCAACTCTCTCTCATAAACCTATTCAGTGAAAAAGATTGTAGGGTCATAAATTTTACATTATTTTGTCGGACATCGCTTATCACTCTCTGGATTTTGACCTCCTTTCTCTGTAAAGCTGTATTCTAAAATTAAGTCCTTCACTCGGCAAGAAATGATTTTCAATTTTTTATCCTGATAAAGAGAGCTATTTAAAATTGTGAGAATAATTTGAAATTTCTTATAATTTTTTACTTGTTACAGTCAGTTTATTTGTTTTATGTGTTTTTAAAATCTATTTAATGACAATTATGAAATTGAACGTTACAGGTGATTTACTTTTAAACCTCACCATTCATTTGATTGTGTTTTTGCTTCAGATATTCATTTACTCTCTTATCTTGTATAAGGATCTTCATCATTCTGCACTAATTTCCCAATTCAACTGATTTACAGAATATACTAAAATTTACAGAACTTAAATACAGAATTTACTTAAAATTTCAGTAGTTTACATAAGCTTAGTATTTTATTCTCTCTTTGTTTTCATTTAATTGGTTGAACTATTTTAAACTAGGGAGGCCCCTTAATTATAAGATTTTAGGAAAGAAATTGTCAAAGAAGAGCCATTTTTCGCATTTTAATTATCATCTTGCATATTTCTTGAGAAACACATTCCTTTGGTATTTATTGTGGAAGTAAGAAGACCTGATTATGTTTTCAGATGTTGCAGGGTGAACTTACTTCTCTAGTCGGTGAATTGGAAGATCTTGGCGTTACTCAAGAGCAGTTAAAGGACTGTGTAAGCCCAACAGATATGAAAGGTATTAGTCAGAAATCATGGCTTTTGTGGCAGCAACATGGAGACTTAGAACACCAGCTTGCTCTTCTTAGTCATCAAATCGAAGAGAAACTAGGCATGCACAAAATGTTTGACACAAGGTGAGTTATGCTTCCTGTCTAGTCTTATAAATCATTTTAAACTCCTTATTCAATCTTCCTCAATGTAAATTTTCCATCTCTTAAAAGGTATTCAAGATTTATTATTTGGGTGAAAGACATGGAGAGCAGGCTCTCTAGAAGTGCAGGAACTGAAAATGCAGAAGAATTGATTCAGCACCTGGAAGGTGAGGAACAGGAAGAGGTTCAGCTCAAGGAGAGAGAGGTGATGTGGCTGCTGGAAACAGGAGACAAGCTTCTGGAGATGTATGAAGATGATGACTACAAAAAAGAAGTGAGAGAGAAAATGAAACTGGTCCAGGATAGCTGGAATCTTCTGAATCAGCTGAGGAAAAACAGAATTGCAAAACTTCAGGAATTAACTCAGGTAAGAGGGGCATTTTTAATTTCTTTAATGTCTTCATGTTCCATTTGTATTTTACATAAATGGTTCGTTTCTTTAAATTATTGGTTGGACATATTTGCAAATTTTAAAGAATTTTTATTCATTTACAAAAGAAAAATAAATGATTTTGAATTCTGTATGCTAATATTGCTATCCATTGCAGACCTTTTTATGTCACCATTTAGGCTTATGATTGAATATTTGGTGGGATAAGTGATATCACATTTGGATGTATAAAAAATTACAAATACATTCCTTACCTTTGCCTGCTTGGATTGATCATTATTTTCAATGCACAGAAGTAATATCCATATAGCCCTGTATATGACATTACTCCAAAATTTACATATACGAGTATATCTATTCACACGAAGGCAAATGAATTACCATGTGCATCATTGACTCATTCAGTTATTTAATTTCTCTAAAAGTATATTTGTTCAAATTGCTATTATTGATGGTCAAGGTGAGAACTCATTTATTTTTGATGGAGTTATCTGAAACATCAGTAAATTCTAATTATTTGAATGAATATAGAATAAAACAATTTCTGTAAGACATAATCGAAAACTATTTTTAATTGTCTTGGGAGTATCATATTAGGTATTAACTTCTAAGTAATCATCTGGAATCTCTGAAGTTGATACACAATCCTTAGGGTTGACCATATGAGAAAAGATTCTTCGAGTAATTGATATAAACTTTGTTTATAAATTACCATATTCTTGCAGTATGCCAGAAACCTAATGAGCTATCCAGATTAAGCTATTTATTGTAATTTATTGATAATCCTAATATTTGTAGTGAGCAGTTAGGAGAACCTACCTCAAAGACAAATTTCAGAGCTGATTCTGCAATAATACACTTTGACTAAATCGATTAGGATGTCCTTCCTAGTTTTTGAATTTAATATTGGCACATAGAGAGGGAATCCCCAATTTCTAATTCAGACTGAGGAGATCGGTCATCGTGCCTGCACTTCTAACACTTTTCTAATTATCTGGATAGGTCATTGTATGCCCAAATATTCTTGCTCCCAATTTTTGAATTTCCTTACTTTGGTGTTCCTGCATTTCTTTGTAAAATATTCTAAAGAAAATTATGTTAGACTTTCCTAACTAAAGTGCATAACTATGTAGCCATTATAAATAGGAATATGTTGATTTTACAGATTATGTCCTCGTTGGAAAGCCAGTTGACAGATTTGAGGGCAAGATTGAGACATTTGGAATCTGGATTGATGACTCCTTTAACGTTTGCTGATTGTACCAAAGAAGAGGTGGAATTGATGCTCAGAAATCAAGAGGTAGGTATACCACCTGTGATAAAAATTAACATCTGCTGACATCTTTCAGTTGGGATTTAATAATCTCAATTTCAAGGAGTAAGTTCTTTATGAAGTTGTGTTACGATAAATTTAGCTTTGAAATGATAATTTGATACAGGCCATTTTTATTAAACCATAACTGGCAGTTTTATTTTCTGTTATTTCTCATCTATTTGCACTACTACATTGTAAATATCAGTAATATTAATCAAGTTACTTTTAGAATTAATATTTGCTTATTATATGTATGGAGTCCACACTTTTCGTTCGTATTTAAGATTATTCAGTTTCATTTCCAAGTTTCTGTTATTTGATATAAATATGTATATAATTCATCACCTTAAGTTCAGTTACTAATTAAATTGTCAAACAATGTAGAAGAGTGGGGAAACTAATTATTCTTGTTAAGATTTAGTTTTTCTTTCTATGTCTTTGGGAGAAATTTTTTATTTTAATCATAGTCAAATTTGTTTCTTCAACCTTCTGTGTTTTTTGCAAACTTACAAGTTATATTTAATTATTAATCATTCAGCATGTTGTATTCTTAATGGATTAATTTTTTACACCTTTCTAAGGAGCTTTCAAATCTACAATCTAAAAAGAAACCTGAATGTAAACAGTAAAGTAATACATCTATTCTATGTGGCTTGGTGGGTCACTTCTATGTTCTTTTTCAAAAGGATGTTCATAATTTGCTTACAATGGTGACGATTATCAGTAAAACCCTTTGTTTTTAATTGGCAATTAGCTATGGTTGAATGTTATTAGCAGCATACTGCCTTTTGTAGCAAATTAATGCGTTAACAGATTGGAGAATAGCACCATGACTGGCTCCCAGTTACGTTGCTATTTTTCACACCTGTTATTACATGTTGTATAGTTGTTATTTAACCCTATTATGCTCAGCTTCTGTCTATTGGTAAATGGAAAAACTACAAGAGATTCAGAGGGCAGATAGGTCATTCGAAATACCAACCAATGTTTTTTTATAAAACAAATAAGATATGGTAGTATTCTTTGGTAATTATGAATTATCAATGGAGATAAGGGATTTATGTCTCAATTGATTAGTATAGGCATAAGTCTGAGCGTGGAAGAAGGGGTCCCTTGATAGTTTTGCGCATACCCCAAGGACAGACTTCTCTGCCCAGAGTTAAACAATGTAAGCACTTCTGAGTAATTGTAGTGAAGGAAAATTACTCACGGTGATTTTGAAGCTGATTATGTGAGTTAATTTGCCGGTTCTAATACCCGTGGGTAGTCTATTCCCATGTGAAGGAAAAGTAGGCAGTTTCGTAATTCAGTTTATTCCTGGAATAGTTTGCCTAAAATTGTTTCCTTTCACATATCTCTATAGTAGCAAGAAATTGAATGTTGGCAAGTACTGAATACAGTGATGATTTTCCAAGCTAATTTTTAGCTTGGAATCTTTTTTTTCTTGAAGGGTTACTTCGATTGCTCTTAAAATACTGAAGCTTTTTGTGACAATAGTTGCATTTATCCCACCCTCATGGAAATTTTTACAGAACTGCATTAAACGAAGTAATGTTTTATTCTTTCATTTCAGGTACTAACAAAACCCCTTATAATTTTAAATGACTCTTTCTACAAAATCTTATGCATTCTTTTTAAAGGAACTGCAGAGTCGTGTAGATGATGAAGCTCCAAGGGTCAATGAAGTTGTAAGCCTCTGTGAGCAGTTTCTGGTGGATGGTGAAACCTATGATGTGCGACTAGATTCAGAATACATTCAGAATGCAAGAGATAACATAATTAGGAGGTAATTTAATACTCTCTTTTATTTTATTTACTCTGAGGTTCATTTAATATGTCCCTTAGTAAACTTAAATGTATCTACTTTATCTTAATCTTTGCCTTTGTTATGAAGGTGGAAAAATATTGCCAGTCTCTCTTCTAACAAGAAAAGGAAAATTCAATTAGTTTGGACTCTTTTGGTGGACATGTTGAAACTGTGTGATGATCATGAAGAATGGGTCAATATGGAGTTGCAGACACTTGAAGAAATCACTCAGAATGGTCCTGCATTATCCAAGGAATGCATCCTCAATGACATTGCACATGTGGAGGTAAGCTGTTCAGGTTTTCAGTAAATGATGGTAATTTGGTGATTTCTTCTATAATTTTTTTCTGCCGAAACTATATCTGTGTGAGTAAAATAAGTACTTATTGAAGTATGAATGAAAGTTACTTTGCATTCATCAACAATCCATTTCTGCATTTCCTCTTTGTGAATTTAGGAAGTTCTTAATGACATCGAATCAAGAAACCCTGGCCTGAAAATCTTGGAGCAGTCCTATTCCAAGTTGACGAAGGAGATGGGCTTTAACTATTCTGAGATGCCCATTGCTGCTGAAGGTGTTCCCTCCGAACCATTAGATGACTCAGTTTTCCCTCTCCCACTGAAGAGAGTGCGTTCCATTATCATGTGCTGGAACTATCTACCAAAGAAAGCCATTGAATCTGTTCAGTCACTTAGGTTTGTGCTTGATCTTCTGTTGGAGTTCACAAATGCTCATCAGAGGGTTATCATTTCACTTACCCAGACAGACATTCAACTGACGAACTTGGAGCACCTTTGTAATAAGGAAGAGATGTTGGATGGTGTTTTGGTGAGAAAAAGTGTTCATGGTTGATCTAAGGTTCCTTTTTAGATTATCTGTATCACTGTTTTATGGTATATCTTTTGTGTCTTTAGAGGTTAGAAAAAGAGGTGCAAGCATACAATCCATTGCTGCAGAGTATGGACAGTCAGGGACAGGAATTATTAGAGAGGAGTAGACAAGGAGAAGGTATTGCAATCCAATCTATGATGAAGGAGTACTGGACAATGTGGAAGGAAATTGAGAGGCGCCTCTACGAACTAAAAGCCAGCATTCCCCATGATGTAGAGGGAAAGGTTGGTTTTGTTTTGATAGAGAAATATCAGAGTCATCTCATTTCACCGACTCATGATGAACTCAATTCATGAAATACAAGGAGGAGACTAATTTTGGGACCTGAATCTTAATATTCCACTTTCTGAAAGATTCTTTAATAATGAATAGTATCAGCCCAGCAATTTGGAAATTAGAAATTCATTTCCTGCTGTCAAACTTAGTAGTTATGAATAGGATCAATTTATGGAACCAACCAACCAGTTTCATATTTTAATATCAGAGGGATTTTGTAATTAAAATGGGCTTGTTAAGTGGTTAAATTATTCCCTCATTGTCAGCTTTACACAATTCTGTTATACTAAGATGAACATTTTAATAAGACGCTGACTGAGAGTTAAATGTATGAATCATAAGTTCCACTGATAATGTATTAATGGATATTACATGTATAGAAAGAAATATAGAAATGATACTATTATTATTCTTTCCTATGTTCTTCAGGTACAAGCAAAGAAATACTCTGAGGTAGATGAAAGCGTTCAAGTGGACACACTGAAGTTTGAAAAGGACTCTTCTGTACAAGTGGATACTTTGAGTCCTCCTCTGAGCTTTGAAGGTGGGCAGATAACATCAAGGGAGGCCTATCTGATGGAACTTGAGACTGCTTTAGGTGAATGCAGGGGAAGCCTCGAGTCCCTTCAATCGTCCATTCAAAGTCCAACTCCTCAAGGGGATAGCGTCACTCCTGCTACTACTGCACTTGTAAGTCACTTCACATTTTAGAAGTAACACCTCTGTTCATGTCTATAATCATAAAAATTTCATATTTGGGAAGGTCAGTCTATATTGGTTAATTGAAATGGAGTTATATATTTAGGAAAATTATTCCAGTTAGTATTAACTAAGTAATGAAAATTAGAAATTTAGATAATTCAGAGATTAGAGAACATTAGGTTCTGATACATACAAAAGCTATTGACATAATGTATGACTTTGTTGATATTCATGCAGCTTCATTCATGAAGTCTTTCTTATGAATTTGCAATAGGTCAATTATGAAGTTGTCAGCAACATCTATAAGAAATACTTGTAAAGTTCATTCCCTCTCCAAGGCTTTTTCTTGCTAAAAGTGGTGAAACTTAGTAATCTAATCATTTATCTTCTTCATGATGTACAGACTTAGTATTGTTTGAAGTCACCTTATTTTTAAAACCATTTAAAACCTAAAACTAGTCCTTATTTCATTGAAATTCAAAAATCCACCTGCTATTTATTGATTGATTTTCATTGGCAGGTAAAAATGATTGGTTTATGCCATTCATCAATGGAATTGGTGAAACATCTCAGCAACCTATTGATCCGAGAATGTCGAGTCTCTGAGGAAGAGGCAAGAACTGGAGAAGTAAACACTTTGTATATGCGGTATCAAGAATTAATTGCTCTTGCAAAAGCTAGAGAGCAGCATCTGAGGAGTATTGGGTTAGTTTGAAAATTTTATTTTTCGAAGTTATTTAGTTTATAAGCAAAGTAAAAAATGATAAATGTTGATTTGAATTCCTTTCGAAATGTGATGACTATAGATATCCTATAATACTCAAAATGTACCAAATTACGTAAATCCAGAAAATCTTTGATTGAATATAAAGCAAAAGTGCTCTGAGGCTGATTTACTTATTATTAACTCTCTCTGCAGGCTGTGGAATCCAGATTGTTACATGTTTATCTGTGAACAGTTAAGTGATGAGATCAGAAATTTGATCTTAAATTGATGTTTGCTTGTAGTTAAATGTTTTGCCTTTTTTATTTTTATCAGATCGTATTTCATAATTTAAAAAGAACAAGATGCATTTTTTCTGGTGTATACTGATGCCTTTTTTTATTATGTAAGATCCATCCTTTCCTTTTAGTTACAGTGCTGGATTTTCATATGCTGTTCATTTGTTGGCCCATGCTTTTATTTCTTAGGCATTAATGAAAATGTTTTTATGCATGTTTTATCACCTATAAATATAGAATGAAGTAAATCCATTGCTTATTATTAAATTTATTTGAATTATTTTGTTGATGCAGTGCTTTGCAACCTTCCTTCTCTCGTATGAACAAACTCATACTTTTGTTTTGTATATATTGAATTTGAATTAGAAATGCACTAAGAGAGAACCAAGTATGTGATTATTGTATGTATATGCTCTCATTACACAATATAATATCTTCTTAAGTGAACATAAGAAGCGATATTTTTTATTCTCATGATATTAATTAGTCCAGTTATTGGCTGTGGCATGCCAGTTGGGAAGCACTTCCTCATTCAAATCTAAAATTTTATGAATGTAGTGATCTTGATTTATTAGATTTTTGTTATGATATTTAAGGCAAAATTCTGTAGTATGATGTAATTATTAAGCAGGTTTATTAATAGATTTTTACTATTTGCCATGCAGTGATAGGGCACGTTTGACATGTCCTCTTTGCTCAAAGAAGAATTGGCAACAACTTGACAATGATCTCTGGAGGTTAGAAAAATGGCTTGATTATGCTGAGGGAACTCAGAAGTCTCTTGGAAATGTACCTACAAACATAGAGCAACTGGAAGATGCTATTCAAGACAATAGGGTGAGTTGAAATGGTTTCATTCTTCATTGATTCGTTCATTCTCTTTATTGGTTAACATATTGAAATTCTATCATAATTTGCTCTTTCTCTTTCTACAAAGAGAGCTTTTATTAAGTTATCCATCCATGCCAATGGTCATAGACTGCCATTTTATCATAGCTGCTCATATTTATCAGTATATATTTTACTTTTCATGAATTTTTTTTCTGCTTACTTGTGCAATTAGTCTCCGTAACACTTTAATTTTCTCCTCAGATTTTGATCTCGGGAGAGATATAATAGTTATAATGATAATTAGTTATATAATAGATATATAAGTTACTTATATATTTTTGTAGGAGTGTAGGGCAATGCATCCAGGAATCCTCAGTATGTTTTACTTATAAATCTATTTGCTTTCCCCTTGAAAAATTGTATGAAACACTTCCTTTGGCAATTAATTTTTTTATACCGTAAATTATTTTAAATCAAAGGGATGAAGCAATTACTATTACTTATACATTTATTTACTTAATGATTTGTATTGAATTCAATCAATCATTGTGATTTATCTATTCATATTTTACTGAGGATGTGTAATAGAAATATATATGGAATTAATGTCTAAACATTCTGGATTAGTAATGGTGGCACTTTATAATTATTTTATAATTACCGCAAAACTTTACAAAAATTGAAGTTTTTGCAAATTTAAATTGAAAACTATTTTACCCTGCATGAAGGTGATTATTTTATCAGATATCAATTTTAAATAAATTCCAATGTTCCTGAGCTATAATTTAAGTAGAATGTATCTACAACATCCATCTTTTAAAATATTGTTGTGATACTAGAATAAAGCTTTACTTCTCTTCTCTTGAGTTTATTTCAATATAGTTAATTCTCGTAGATGTGTGGATTTTGCTGCATGTTCACAGCTTGTAATCAGTTTTTATCCATTAAAAAGCTGTGACAAGAGTGCCTTTGATTTAAAATTAGAGAGTTAGAAATAAATTATGTATGGGCGAATGACTGCTACAATTTCTACTATATTGATAATAATACTAAGCAAATAGTTGCACTGGGGATATCATTACTAAGCTGAATATTTTTGAATCAACATTACAGATTGGTCATTGAATGATTTTTGTCTTCTATAGGAATTCCTGATGGATCTGGACAGCCATAAGAGTATAGTGGTGTCATTAAATATTGTTGGGAAGCACTTAGCTGATCACACAGATGATACAGCGAAAGCTAATGAACTTCGCTCTCGCTTAGATGCAACAAACGGTAGGTGGGAGAAAGTTTGTCAAGCTGGAGCGAGATGGCAGACCAGACTGCAGACCTCGCTTATGGAGGTATTTATCTTTTTATTCACTTTTCTTTTGAATGTGTTTCCTGACTTAGTCTACTTAATTTTGTTTGTTTTTCAGAATCATGAATTCCATCAAATTATTGATGAGTTGGTTAATTGGCTGGAAAAGACTGAAAACAGCATAAGACAAACTGAACCGGTTGACCTTACTGAAGAATTGTCTGTTATTGAAGAGAAATACAACAAATTCCGGGTAAAGCATCTTTGGAAACATGATGACTTTTATATGTTGTGAAGAGTGGGCAATTGTCTCTTAACTCTTAACTTCTTTATGTTTAGGAGCTCCTGGCTGATTTAGAGAAGTGTGAGCCAAGAGTACTCTCACTGCAAGAGGCAGCTGACCATCTGCTGAAGCAAAGTCCTTCAAGACCTGGCCCAAGCACCTCTCATGAGGTTGGTGGCAGTGGACATCCTGCTTGGGAGAGACTTACCAACTTAAGGCTACGTCTTCAGTCTTTGAGACGCATTTGCAGAGTTTATGTTCTCAAACTTGGCTCAGTTCTTGGAAAAGATCCATCAGAGATTGGCCTGGCAGCTGTTGGAACTCTTGGATCTGAAAGTCTCTCAAGGCTGTCTGAAGAGGTTGGTCCTATTAGTTTAAATTCAGTTCCTGTTATTACAAATATGGTTTTGTGTTATCAGAAACTTTCCATAAATCATAAAATTTTCTGAAGCTTACTCAAGTCTGATGGAATTTTTAAATATATGATTCATGCCAAATATGTTTTTTCTTCATGTTAGTGCTATGTTAAAGAGCTCAAGGATTTTTGAGAGATTAATTAAAGCATTTCTCCATTGTATCTGTTATTGTGGAAAAGGTCACATTTCTAGTTAAACCTCATAACATGTTCATGGTGAGTCACCTGCCTAGCTCTTAAACTGTTTCTCTTAGGTATGGCGGATTGATTCATGAAACCTCCCTTCTTCTTCTTTAGGGTTCTTTTATGATTTGAGATTTTTTCCTTCAAACTTGATTTGAAAGCAGAAAAATATTAATTCAAAATATATACTCAACATGGGTGTGTGATTAATCAATTTAAGTCCAGCAGCAAATATGTTAAGCCTAGAGAATATCACAAAGAATCTAAACATTTCTGACTGGTTAAATGTTATGGTCCTTGAAAATCAAGTTTTTCCTCTTAAATGGATCCATGTTAATTAAAAGACAAAGAATACTTAGAAAAGAATCATCATAATTGGTATGTCTCCAGGACCTATAATGAAAATTGTTTGAGTGCTGGTCATAGGATGTGTACCTTCACACCTAGAAGCTATGTAATCAAAGCTTCGTTTAAACTCATTTACCGTTGTAAGCTGTCTAAAGTGTCAGGCTCTTGCTTATTATTCAGAATTGCTTATGAATTTTTATTGTTGTGGTCACAATTGAAATCAAAGTAAGCTTAAGGATCGTAAAATGTTGTTTTTGAGATTTCAACAAGCAAGAAATTCTCAATTTTAATTGGCCGCTTTTCAATATATTATCAAATTTTTTTGTATGATTTTCATTTAGAGATATTAGCTGGTTGATAACATTCTCAATTTAATTTCTTCTTTTAGATAGAGATTGCACAATTGCCTATCACATTAGCATCTGTAAAGCTTTGCAGATTATGAATATGCATGATATTCTGATTGGATGTGCTTTGCCAGGAGTTCATGTATTTGATTCTATACTTAAATGCACTTTAGTTTGATGTTGCAACCCTTCACAAGTTAGTTATCTTTGATGTATTCACTATTTTGTCCTCTTTCTACTAGCTTCTGGATCAAACAGCTCAATCTGGCCGGACCCATCTTCAAGGTCCCGTCCCTACTGAACAGCAGCACACAAAGTAAATATTTTTATTTTTATTTGAGACTCTGTCTCCTGCATGGATTTTTAAATTAATTAGAAAGTTATCATTTTTGCATGGTTAGTGTGTAGAAATTAGCATTTTGCAAGATATGCATTTCGATTTCTTCTGTCGCGCATATGGAATTACCAGTAAAAGTTACTATTTGATTCCATCTGTTTATTTTCAGTGATCGTAATTATGTATAAAATGTGAAATGATTAACTGAAATCTGTCAGAGAAGTTGTAGATTTCTTCTTCTCTGAGTCTTATTTTTTTAACTTAGATAAACTGTCAATTACTCTTTCTTTCTCTGATAACCACCAGAGAATACAAATTTAAAGGTAACATTCAAGTAACCTGCTCTCTGGAACTGCAGCTCAAGGCATTTAAAATATATATATTAGAATATGGGCAACAATGGATAATTGTTTTTTATTGTCAAAAAAGTTATCACCCTCAATTTGATTCTCTTGAGATACTCTTTTTCCAGCAAAACCATGTGTAACATTTCAATTGATTAGTTACTTTGTGGTGTTACGTTGAATTTTATTAAACAATTTCTTTATTCAAGTTAGGCTGAGTAATATATCTTAGTTGTGATGTTGTGGCAAGAATAATTTTATTTCTCAATTGAAAGGGATTCTTCTGGAGAAGATTAACTCTTGGAGTATTATGGTTTGCATGGTAATGTGTATTTCATATTTAGATGTGCAATTCACTATCTTGGAACTAAATGAGTGCTCGATATTTGAGTGTTAATGAGTTGTTTATTTTGTTGGATATTTTATCGAAATTATTGTAATACCTAAGCTCATAAGTAAACAAATAATTTCAAAGCAAAAAGAAATTGACACTCTTTGGATCACAAATCATTACAATATTTGAATTAACTTGCTTATTAATATGAGTACAGTTTGTGAATTGAGATGATTAATTGAAATCTTATTGTTGCTCACAACCCTGTAGAATTTGCTTGGATTAGGGTGAAAACACTGTGGGTGACGCCTGAAGTTGTAAATTAGGCTCCTCAGTAGCTGGCATCCCTTGGATTCTAAAAATGTTCTTGTCTGTTTATTGGAGAATTTCATTTCCTAGTTTTCCTAATCAAGAATGGAATTAAGGCTCTCTAAGTGCTTTAAAATTTAATTTGTGAATGATTGGTTTCAATAAACTAGGGGATCAGATCATGCATCTTTTTAAATGATTTAACTTTTTTAAACATTGCAACTTTTTACAAAATTTTTAAAGACATTTTTGCTAATTGAGGCTCAGCATTACATTTTAAGTAAAATACAAATTGCAAATTTCTTCCTCCATTATCAATGTAAACAAAATCAGGAAAACTAATTGAGAAGTACTTCCTATTTTTGTGGTTTTTAACTGCAATGATCGCTACATATTTAAAAACATCTTCCCCCCCAAAGTGTTTATACACCCCTGGTTAAAATCTGCTGTCTTAGATTTTGATCTTTGGCATAAGTGGTATCATGAAAGAAAACCTCTCTCATTTGCAGTGGAGATGATGAAGATGAAGACCGAACAGTCCTCTCCAGAAGCTACAGATTCCTTGGAAGGGTTCTGCGAGCATCTCTACCTATCCAAGCTGCCCTAATGTTACTCCTAGTTGGAGTGGCTTCACTGGTTCCTAGTGCAGAAGAGGATTACTCTTGTGCTATGGCAAACAACTTTGCACGAAGTTTTGAGACTATGCTCACTTATCCAGATGGGCCACCCCCTGTGTGAGCAAATGATCTAGGCAGTGTTATGAGGTGATTATGCGTTGGAAAATTTGGTGCTCTTTTTTAAATTAAGGAGATGGATATTTATTTTGTTACAAGATTGATAATACAAGAGTTATTGTCTGCTGGAGAATGATTCCATGAATGTATAGAGACTGATTGAAAGGACTTTAGTTGCATTTATTTGACTGTTGATGACAGGGGACTTAACGAAGGACTTACCTCAAATTGTGGGTGAAGTGTTTTTTTTTAAGGTTTGATCCTAATCCTCATAGCCAAGACATTGGCTTGTTTGCTTTTGAGATTTTTGATTTATTTTTACCTTAAATCACAAATATTACGATGGTCAAGGAATGAGCATTTGCTTTATTGCAAATGTCATCGGCAACTTACGGAAACTGAGTGGAGTCAACTTATGAGTTGCTGGCCATTATGACTGAGAATGGGAACAAAGATGGAGAAAACAATTTTCTGCTACATAGCTCTCTCTCTGTGAATGTCTGAAATCTTAACTGTAATTTCCTAGTGCTTTGTTTATTACTCAATGAGCGTGGTACTATTGGAGACCAATCTTAACTTCATAGCTACATCAACATGTTCATAGTCAATAAAGATGGAAAACCACCCATGCATGTAATCTGGCATGAGAAGTAAACCTTGATAGCATTTTATTATTTTTTGAAAAATTATTTTAGAAATATTGTTTTTCATTCTTTATGTCAAGGATTTGTTTTTCAGATGATGTTATTTCCTCATTTTTCCCTGAATGTATATATATGTCATGTTTAAATGATGGTCATTACATAATTTAACATTTGTTATTCTCTTGGGAAGTTACCTGATTTCAAAATGGTGCTATTAATTGGTGTTTCGCTACCTCTTAAGCTCAGAATAGAAATCTATATTACATTTTATTATTTTTTGTAGCTAGTTGCAACTTTTGAAAATTTACAAATAGTCTGATGGCACTTTTTGCTTTGATGTTTTGATGAAAATGAAACACTTATAAACTGCATTTTCCTAGTCTTTGTTTGATAGCAGTCTATGAAATTTTTCTTGCCTGCAATCAAGAATTTTACGTCTAATGCGATTTAAAAATCATGAAAAACTTCCATTTCTGAAAGAGTGCTTTGGTATTTGAGTTGTAAATGATGAGTTCTTATTTCAATGACTGTAAAATGAAGTGCCATATGATAATCTAATGGATCAGTACTGAAACAAACATAACTCATTCTGTGAGAATTTTTGGCCTGAACTGTAATCACAGGAAGACTTAAAAGGTAATCACAAAAATAAATGTGTACATCATATTGTTTGTTGTATTCATTGCTATGTGGAACTGAGAGGAAGGGAGCAGAAAAGGTGTGCTTTATAATTGTATTTACCCCATGTAACTTGCTAAATCAAACTTCAGCAGCTGAATACTGTGGTATTTTTATAAAGGAATGCTTGTACGGTGTGGAATTAATTAAGAAGGGAATAAAATTCTTGATAATCATTGATATTCTTTGATTTTTTCTAGATTGCAGTTAAAATTTCTTTTCCAATGGCTTCAAGCCACCTGCAAGCTAGGGTAGCCTTTAGTAGTTACCTTGTCTTTTCTGTCATGACATTGTAAAATTTCAGTTTCTTCAGGCAATTTTAAAGCTGAGTTGTTGAATAATAAATAGCTAATTAATAACGATACATAATAAATATGTAAGGTAGTTTCTGACAAAGACATCTAATAATACCCTGGTTGCATTTGTTATTCCATTCTCCATTAGTTTAAATGGTTGTTTCATCAATTATGAACATGATAACGATAAAATTTATAACACTACGTGTCACTCCTTTTACATCATCTTCACAAAGTTTCATCACTGTCCTGAGCCTGAAGCTCATTAATAGGTGCTACTTAAAGGATTAACTTGTCCCACCCTGACAGTTGACAGCAAATACTCCAATAGATGTGGTGGACAGCTGCAAAGAAGGGGAAATCACATTAGCCCGAAAGTGGAAGGACATGTTCACTCTGATTAAAGGAGAAGTTCTTTAACTTGACAATATTCTGTGTATATGCTCTGATGGAAGGTGCTTATATTGAAGGAGAAGAAGCATTGTATGCCCAGCTGGAAAAAGACTGCCAAGCCCATGTACATGGTTGTAAAATAATAATTTCTGGCCTAAATTCTTAGGTTAGCAAAAAAGACTTAAATTTTCTTCAAGTAAAGCTCCTAAACTGTCTTTCTTTAAACTTATAAGAGAAAAGGAAATAGGGTAGGATTGGTTTCTGCAGAGCATACAGTAAAACCTGTCTAGCAAAGAGTACAAACAGGACCATACCTTAGACAGGTAGTCACTATAGCAGGATTTAGGTAATAAGAGGATATATTTAAAGGAATTATAAAAATTAATTTGTTTGCAAATAATATTTAAGTTTAGATGATTAAAACATGGAAAAAGACAAATAAATCAAATATAGACATTACAATCAAACAAGTCCTGACTGAACTTCAATTTTTACAAAGAAGGAGATTTTATGTTTTCATAAATCAGGATGTCAAAAACTATCAATAGGGCTTAACTCATTGCTTGTTTCTGAGATGAATTTTCATAACACCTTGGCTGACACTGAGAAGTTTATTCAGTATAATGTTATTTTATTTGATTTTTGTTTATTTACAAGTTGAGTCAGCAATAATCTATTTTGCCTCATAAACTGGGTCAAACAATTCACATTTTTTAGCAGTAATTTTGATATTTATTTCCAATTCATCTTTTGAATCAAGGAACTTTTTGGTATTCTTATTATTTGGTGGAGGTATTTCATCACTGAAGTCACTACAGTTTTTATCAGCTGTTCAGTCCTAGAATTCCTCAAGCACCATAATAATACTAACAATATAAACTTCATCTGTATTAAAAAATTGAAAAACTGCCATGTGTTTATCCCTCTGTAAGAAATTATGAAAAGGCCTTGACAAAATCCATATGAACTCCTTGTTTAGAGTCCTTAAAGGTATTTAAGTAGATTATAGGGACAGGAGGATAATTCTTCATCAGAACCAGGAAGCAGTGTTAACAGATTGAAGCAAAAATATCTAATGGTGTTAGACAAGGATGTTAGACAATATCTTGGTAGCTGTATAACATTCAATAGAAGATATACAGCAGATGTGACAAACAGGATAGCACAAACAAAACAAGCTTTTGTCAAGAAGAAATCTCTCTTGATTTTTCCCCACAAATTTGTAAGTAATTTGTTAAAAAGCTACTCATTGAGTGACTGCACTCACAGCTCAGAAACATGGACTTACAGAAAAGTAGAAAAAAATAAGTTGGAAGCATTTGAAATGTGGTGCTGGAGAAGACTATTAAAAATACCTTGAACAGAGAGAGTAACCAACCTAGGGATTCTTAAAAGGAAGGAAAAAGAAACAGATTGGATACCTCTTAAGGCATTCATGTTGGGTCACTAGGAGGAAGGATGAGCTGGAAGAGGAAGACCAAGACAGGAATAAGTGGATGAAATCGTAGCAGGGAGGAGATAATCTGAAATCAAGAGACAAGCCTTGGAAAGAATGAAATTGAATGCCTACCAACCTTAGGGTTGAGGAGAAGAAGCACTTTGTTTACAAATTCACCTTCATCAGTAACATTTCTTATATCAAACCCAGATTTTTGGAAACACTTATGTATAATGTTTTTTATAGTTTTTCTTGCAGCTGCAATCCAAAAAGGAGCTTCAAGCCCAGTCTTTTTTCCAGCAAGATAGGAAACAGACTTAATTTAATTTGGTAAATGCCTATATATATTGCATGTAAATCACATTACTTATCTGGGGACCAATAAAAATTGATCACATTAAGCACTTGGGTCACTGTAGGTAGTTGGCCACATTGCCAAAAAAATACTGTAAATAAAATAGGAATTTTGCCTGAAGGAATATTGTAGGGTGGATTTTAAACTGTGTGAGGTCTTATGAAAATCTAAATTTGGGGCTCTACAGTTATTCGCATGAATTTTTTATCACCTATATCAGTAACATTTTTAGCAAGAATTTTTTATCAGCCACCAACTTTTTATAAATTTAGCTATTGACTTTTAATTAACTTCTCTTTCTTCATTCTGGAGCTAGTCACTTCAGCCTGTTCCCATCGCACCTCCATGTCCTAGGACTTCCAAAACTTCTACATAACAATGCCTTCTTGAGTATTCTCTCTGCCTACATATGTTACATGTGTTCCATCCATTTTTCTTCATAATTAATGTAATAATTATCACCTATCGCTAGGATGACGAGAAGAATAAATAGCCTTCCAAATTCCATAGATTCAAGGATTAAAGGAAAGGAAGGTGTCTTTGTAGATTGAAAACCTACGGAAAATCCCAAAGGAAAAACAAGTGTGAAAAATAGTGACACGACTGGGACGTGTCCCAGTCGTGTCGCTATTTTGGGCAGGTATTCTAACCACTGAACTACCGTGCCGCGTNTATATATATATATATATATATATATTGTTTAATGGTATATTGTAATATTTTGATATCTAATTGTATTATTTTGTGATTCAGTACTTTACAGAATATACTTTACTGGGCATTTTGATACACACATGATGTTTTGTACCATTTTATGTCTCTTATTTTTCTATATTTTGATTATATAATTGCATTAATTTGTATCTTAAAATGGGCTCCTGGCTTGTTGAATAAATAAATAAATATCACCGCTAATCATGCTAGATTAGCATCGGAATGCGGTAAGAAATTGAAGGCGAGAAATAATTATTTTGTAGCAATCAACTGTGAATTCATGACTACTTAAAATAAGTAGTTCTTAATTGACATTATAGAGAAGTCAAACTTTCTCAAAGAATACAGTTGGTTTTCCTGTTGAAAGAAAACCTTGCTCTCAAAACGAAGCCAACGCAAATTCTTGTACAAATTTTTTTCGTTGAGGTGCAATATCTATTATATATAGAGGCTTCTTCGGATATATACACGTATATACAATACAAATTCTGAGGCATGACGGAGAGCCTGATTTTTTTGCGTAAAGACCCTGAGTTTGTCACTAAGGAAAAATAGAGACATTGATTGTAGATATCATGGGTTCGGTCCCAAAAGCTGTATTTTTCCCACAAGGATGTATAGCACAGTTTTTCCAAAAATTNGGCATTGAACCAATTATCAATTTAAAAGTTCTTAAACTTATATATGAGCCATAATCATTAGTTTTATCCATTTGCTGAATATTAGCAATTTTTTTTTCAGAAGGTGTCCTGAAAAAAAGTTTAAAAAGCTACCTTGTGTTAACCCTGTGAAATCATATCCAGAAGTGGCTCAAAATATTATTAGAATTTCCTGTAGGTTTCTTGCAGAGAAATATTTAATCCACCCTGGTGTCGAACCAAGGACCAGCTTAGGAGTTCTCAGGCTTGGATGTGAAACACAACCACAAATACTCTTCATTTGCCAAATTATAGCAATTTTGCTTTTCTGTTAGTGCCCAGAAAAAAATTTGAAAAAGACTTCCTGTATATCCCTTATGGATGAAATTAGATGTGTCCTAGCATCGAACCTGTGACCACTAGAACAAAAATATTTATGGCACACAATAGAAAGCTAAATCTTTTAACGGTATTGTGTATTTCAACATTCTATCCTAATAGGAAATACCCTAAACAAATATTTGAAAATTCAGTCATATGAATTGTCCTAGCATCGAACCTGGGGCATGCATATATNATGTATGTATATATGTATAATAATTTTTTCGTATAATCTAAAACTACTTGTAATTACGAGCATATTTGTCTGTTAACTTTTAAAGAAGGTCAACTATTTCAAATTTCAACGTAGAGAAATGAGATAATTCTGAAATTCAACTTCAAGTAGAGAGGTTATCATTCTTTATCCCGCTTGTTATCCTTATCGTTTGTAATCTTATAACTGCTGCTTGAAATAGTTTTGGCATCTTGATTTCAATACCGTTTGAGATGCATTTGGTAAAGCTTAAAAGGATGCTAAAGGTAAAACTGATGCCTCACATTAGGACTACAACTAATCATTGTAACATTCCTTGAGATGAATACAGCTCTGAAAAAAGACATTTCTGGAATGCATCAATATTCTTTGATAACTCTTAGTTGAATCATGTTTCTTAGTTTATTGTTTTTCATTCATAATTAAGAGAAGTCAGTAACAGAATATATATATTCTGTTACTAATCTGTTAATCAATGGTATTTTATATACTATATATCTGTTAATGGTATTTTAACTGTCTCTATAGAGACAGTTAAAATTGATTGAGATAATTTTGCATTGAATGGAATATCATGACCATACCTATAATGTGTGAAATCTTTAGGGGATTTACTTAATTTTGATGAATAACTCTTGTTGTGCAGAAAAGAAGAAAGGGAAGTTTTTGCAATGGATTTTGGTCTCAGCCCTAATGGCTTCTCCAAGGAAGGGAAACGGTCGTTAGAAGTAAGCCCTTACTTTTGTGAGTTAGCATTTCTATTTCTCACTATTAAAAGTGATTTCAGATTTCCTTTCTTTATTCCACTTTGGAAATAAGTGAATCCAGTTGTTTGAATGGTTTTTCAAAGTATTTTTAAATTTTAAAATACATAGGGAATCATTCATAGCAACCTTTAATATTGGTTGGAAATATATATAAAACACAGCACTGGCATTAATGATGATGTCACGTTTTTACCTGATCGTTATTCTGATGCATAGAATAAACAATCCATGTTGAACTAAATAGCTGTGTGTGATGTTATGAGTTAATGTTATGTCATAATAAGTGTGAATATTATTTGTGAATTTCTAGTGAGGAACTTGTGGACTATAGATTTTTATTCATAATTCCTTTGGTTAGGGATTTTTTCTGAGACTTCGTTTTTGATGAAAATTCAAGTATTTCTGAGCCATAAAACATTTTATGCCAAAGTAAGGTTACCTTCATTACAATAATTATCAGGTTAATAGCTATGAAACAGTGCTATTCTGTTGGATATTTCTATTATTATTTCCATTCGTTGATGAATTTAACTTTAATAGAAAAATGCATTACTATGTATAACTTTTTACATTTATAAATGTACTCCTGATGCCACTTTTCTATTTCAAAGTCTTACAACATTAATTCTGATACTCTAATTGCAATTGGTGGTTTTATTATTTAGAAAAATTCACACCAAGAAAACCTTTATCATTTTACTCATTGGCATGTTTATTTATGAAATTTATAACAGAGATTGCAGTAGATTTTTTAACCCTTTAGCTGTGGGAGCCTCAGATTTTTCTACAACTGTGTGCGGGAGAAAAGTAACAGGGGTACTGGACATCAGAGTTAGATAAAAGCTCCAAATAGCCGTTTTTTGCAAAGAACCTAACCGTTGAAGAATTCCCACCAGCGGGGGTTGGGGTTCTCCATGGTCATGCTAAGGAAGTATTATTCTATACGTATACGTATTTCGACAACTAAGTTGCCATCTTTGGGAGAGAAGAATAACATTATTAATAATCGTTATTCTTCTCTCCTGAAGATGGCAACTTATTTGTTGAAATACGTATCGAGAACAATACTTGCTTAGCGTGACCACGGAGAACCCCAACCCTCGCTGGTGGGAATTCTTCAACGGTTAGTTTCTTTGCAAACAATGGCTATTTGGAGCTTTTATCTAACTCTGATGTCTTACAACAGCCGTGTTCCTTTTCCTTATGGATTCAATTAGGGGCACTGGAGGCGCAGGCAAGTCCTAGCAGGTAGTTATCCTTTATAATCTGGGTCGACCTTTTTCCTATGGGTGCGGTCAGTGGTTATTGTTTAGAAATTATGGTTGGTATCATATGTAATATATTTAATTAGAAAAATATTTTGAATAAGCATTCCAAATTCACTTTCCTCGTTTTTTGCTGATCATTTTAATATCAAACACTTTGCAGATATCTTGATTTTCATTAATTATTACTAATTTTGTAAATCTGCTATTCATAAATCAAAGAAGAATATTTTTTTTCAAAAAGAATAGGGTTTGCGTTAAAAACATGAGCAGAAAAAATAATTTAAAACATTTTATTGTAATTGTCTAAANCAGAAAAAATAATTTAAAACATTTTATTGTAATTGTCTAAAACTCTTTAAGGTAGTGAAAATCCTTTATAAATTTTTCTAAACATAGTGCTGTGCTCACTGTCGCTCAACCTACTGGATGTATCAGAGATCTCACTATCGAAATGAAACATTTCCAGAACGACATCCTCTGCGGATATTTTCTTCTTCTTAGATTAAGAAATCTAACTTCCTCTATCCATAGTATCTCGATTTATATAAACGATGCTTATTTAAACGATGATAATCACAAATAAAGTAACCGAGTACAACTACATTTACTCGATGTGTAGAACGCACTTGAACGCAGTCAAAACTCGGGAGTAGAGCGAAGAAAACTAAAAGAGAGGCATTACCAAATTTGGGTTTCCCCCGAAGTGCGAAATCCCTTGGATTTTCCCAATCTAGAACAATAGAGAAGAGTGAGCCTTTGGGCGTCTCATTGAGAGGCATGTCCATAAAATTGAGAAAGGACAAGAACGGGGAAGAAAGAGCAGATCAAACGTAGAAATACGTTTTTTCCACAGTTCTCTTAGGAGAACATACAAGTACTTTTCCCACAGCTAAAGGGTTAAGGCAAAGGCAGGATGTTTTAGTAGCAATAACATTGGTTTAAGAGATTTATTTCCTTGCTGCACCAAAGATTAGATTCCATTGAGGTAGAGGAAAAAAGAGGCCTTCATCTATTGTTACCCCATCTCTTTAGAACTAAATATAATGATAATAGTCTCATTTGATAATATTACAATAAAATTAAGTTCATATACCATCAATTTGGAAATGTCATCTTCTCGTTTGACATGAGTTGTCATTTGTTTGTTATCAACCTCTTGAATCCATGTAGTCATTCAATTCAGGGTATAGGTATTCAATAATAATACAATCTGACTGTACAAACATCATTGGAGCTCGATTAACAAGAATGTTGCCACTTCAATAACTTGCAATTAAGGGCCGATTTCAATTGAGTGATCTGACATAATAGAATAATTGAAATAAAAATTTCAAATGTAATTATGGGGTGTCAAGAAATGAAGTTAAATTGTTTGCTGCAATCAATATCATAAACCATTGTGATCTAGAAATGGATGTTTATGTGTGATTTGTTTTAAGGCTTTGAAAAATCTTGTTTCAGTGTGGTATGTGCTTTGGAAACTGCAGTTTTTCTATATTCCATAGATTATAGTGTTTTTTGTACTTTTATTAGATAGAAAGAACTTTTTCTCAATTTCAATTTTTTAGATAATGCATGCATGATTAATGCAGTAAAATCTCCATGTTATGAAAAAAATCCTGATAATGCTAATTTAGACATTCATTTTCCATTGCTTGGATCCTGCCTTTAAAGCTGCAATCATTGTGCATTAATGCATTTGTGCAAGTTGTTTGAAATCAGCCTGTGCTTCAAGTATTAATAAGTTCCTTTAATTCATTAATTAAAGATTAATTGCTGTTTTTTATCCTTTACGTATTCATCTCAGAGATCATATTTATTTCCTTTAACTTGGTTGAACAAATTCATGGGAAAACTTTTCTTGTGCTGTAATTTTATCCTATCTTGCAGCAAATTTTTCAACCCTCATGAATTGTACAATGTAGTGAGTAGACTAAATTTTTTAGTACTGTTAGAGTTCAGTTTTTAAGAAGCATTTCTTTAGCAGATTCTTTAACATGGAAATTCCCTTCTATTCTGTTTGAGGTTTTACTGCGTTTTTCTTTGGATCTACATGTTACTTCAGGTCATAAAGTTTTCAAGTCTTTTGTATTTCTTGGCTCAGTTTGTTCCACATTTTAATCAAATCAAGTCCTCTTTGCAATAGGAATACTGCAGTGCCAAAGCAATCCTTTCGTGATCCTCTTTCAAAATGAATATTTCTAGACATCCCTATTTAATAATTGAGTGTTAATTTATTCATGACATTTTGTCTTTGTGAGCATAGTGATATTTAATTTTGGTTCAATTTACCTCATACTTTACAATATACTTCAAGCGTTTTCAAGTAATCATCCTGATGGTAAACTGTAATCATGATAGCAATTATTTTCATGTTTATACTATGCTTTGCTTGTGATATTCTTTGAAATTTGATTTCTTCACCATTTCTTGGTAGTTTAATTCCTGTTCTCATGATTTTTCAGTTTTTTAAGTAATTATTCTTGAATTCTAATTTTCAGTCTTGTATTTGATATTTTCATTTCTCATGATTATGTTGAATTAAGTTTGAATTACAAATGTCCTGGAAGTAATGACAAATGTACTGGAAAGTTTCCAGAATATTCTAGAATTTCAAGAAATTTTTCTTTAACCCTTTGATACCACTTTAACCCTTTAATGCCAATACAGTTTTTAAAAATTATTCTAAGTCCACAAGGTCATTTAATTGGTTAAAAATTAACATTTTTTTCTCGTGTTTCATAATTTTATTTTTTCTGATAAATTTTTGTCTTCTGTACTTTATTCTCAGTGATGTTTTTTCAATGGCTATGCTCAGAATAGTTTTCACTTTGATTTATTCTGAACTTAGCCATTGAAAAGATACAGATCACTGAGAATAAAAGTACAGAAGACAAAATGGCTGCCACAGCTGCAGGAAAAACAATTGAATTTTTGAGCTCCGAGATAGGCCCAGGTTTGACGTCCCCTACTGTACCAAAAATTTTGGCGGGTGAGGAGTTGGACATATTCAAAATGAAACTTGAAAAGGTCTTTTCTGACATTTTTTTATTGCTCTCTGTAATAAAATGTACACTTAAATGTTTACAATAAAGCACAAAAATCAACTCCTGGTATCTTCTTTGCTGCAATTCCTCCATACACATCCAGTGCATGTTTTACTGAATTAAACCTGCAGTAGAAGTTTTGAACATTAAAATCACATTTGAGATACTGTAGAACATAATATTTGACAAAATAAAATTTCATATTTTTACTTCGAATTAGAAAACTTAATCTGAAATTGGATGTAAAAAGGCCAACAAGAGCAAGGTGGTTTGATACTTCACTCAAGAATCACTTTTTAGTGACATTACAAGCAACGTTTTTACAGGTCTTGCAAGTTTTCAAAAAATTTAGTTATGTAATATAATGGAAAATAACTTTGATGATTTTAGAAATAATTGCTTGAATTGCTTTTCACTAATAGAGATAGCATATACATTGAATAAAGAATATTTTCCAAAATGACCGAATTACAGCAGATTACGAATAAATATTTGGATTTCATCCAATGCAGCTTAAGTAAATGCTACTACAATTTTCTGCAAATGGGTCTAAAAGGACAGCTTCATTTATATATACAGATTATGTCTCATATTTAAATTTTACTGTCAGGAGTAATTTTGTAATTAAAAATTCTTCAGCAAAGTCCTGTGCGAATATGCTAGTCAGAAAATTAGACATCAAACAGCAGAGTAAATTAACCAGTGCAATGACAAAATTTGCAAAGAAAAATCGAGCAATGAAAAATTTAAGCACCAAAGCATCACCAGAATGGAAATAACTAGTGTTACTAGTATCTTTCTCAATGGATAAAGTCTGTAAGACGATACAATCACCAGAGCCAGTTTCAGACAACGGCGCAACATTCAACGGAGGCTTTATCATTTGATTATCAAATTACGAACCGATTCTATGGTAATACTTGGAAAATTCACTCAAAAATAATTTTGTTAAATTGATTTGTCCTTATTTTGCCCTTTTTCAGAGATATCGATTGATTTTATTGCAAAGAATTCATCTAGTAAGTTACACAGATGAGGCTACGTTACATTCATTGCGTCGCTGAAAGGCATGATCGAAGTAAAATGCACCAATTAGGATGTTCCTACGGTGTATCACACCCTTACGTGAACGTGTCCCAAGTCAGATTACGGATATCACTCCCACTCCTCCCATATTTTCATCTCAACGGCGCGAAGCCAATGAATTCACAATAATTTGGCATTATTCCCACCTACTATTAGAGATCACTGCAATCTGCGAACCAGAGTCTAATGCCCAAAGTTTTGTACGTTTTCAGTATGAAATGAACAGCCGATGTCAAACTCATTGTCAGACCCGGCTGTTAATTGTATTTAACTTCGATGCATCAAAGTAGAAGACATGAGAAAAACTAACCTTAATAATGAAATCCTAACATTTTTTGGTTTAATTAAAATCTTTTTCTATCCATTTAAGGATCAGCTGGTCAAATGCACATATCATCCATTAAAAACTTTCGCGAAGGCATGCCATATGGAAAAATTGCGTCAAATTGTAAAATTCAGTAACATTAAACTGGCAAGCAAGGAACGTCGGAGTCTGAATGAAACGATGTAACCACTCTGGTAGCCTTTTAAAAAGATTTTTCAGAAACAACTGTAACGTTCGGGTAACAAACTCGATCTACGACGGCATGGTATAGCTTAAATAAGATCCTTGCATAATGTAATGCATCCAAACCAAATTGGACTTATTGTTACAGACACCTCGCGGAAAACTCTTTCTTTTCATTTTATTAAAAAATTCCGCGAAGATATTGGAAACTGATCAAACCACCGTAATTATTGCAAACAAGCAAGTTTATGCACACTACGACCTAAATTAACGAGGAACAAAAACTTTCAATACTATTAATGAGACTCACAAAGAGAAGCGACCGACCATCAGGTCTTCAACACTAGGCGACGACGTCCTTTGTACTGCAGCGAGGTTTCTTCGAGCAGGGCTGAACTGTAGCCTTCAGCAGTCTATGGAAGAGAGAACGAGTCAAAAGCCTGCAAACCTTTTTGTGCTCAGAAAAAGGATAGGGGTGGCGCAGTAGGGGTAGTAAGGGGAGTGGAGGGTTGGAAAGTACTACTGTGATAGCTACAATTCTTAAATATTTATAAAATATTGCGAGAATTATACACTCCATATTAATAAAAATAACAATAAAACGTCTTTGTTGTGGGGCGAGATTGAGACCAGGTAGTTTCTTCTTCCATCTAACCCCATATTGAGTGTAAGTTTTCAAAAGAAAGTATTTAGATTGAATGAAAAACTACCTACTACTACGTTCATAATACTTATAAATAATTACTACTACTACGTTGTAGTAGTTGTACAATTAACTAGAGCTACTCTATAGATTATATTCTAGATACCGTTTACAGTATCATAACAGATATTTATCATTCGTCTTTGAAATTTTAATATTAATTTAATCGAATATAAAAAATGAATTGACTTTCTTCGATTTGTTTTGATTTTTCGAATTATCCGGGATAGGGAAATCCATCCGTATGTAGAATGTGGTCGAAAGATACATAATTTACATATTTCCGTCAGCTAATATAGGGATAAAAATAGCGTCACCATTCAGATTTATGCAAATCTGAAAACCTGAATGCTATTCCAAAGTCAAAAAACTGTTCACGTGTAAGGTTACTTAATTCGAGTTATAGTTAAACATTGCGTGGTTACCCAATTTTTTCTCCGATACCTGAATTCCAAATTTCTGATACTAGTTGGTCGAAGTTTCTGGTAGAAATTTACCTCCGGTGGGTTGAGCCCTTAACGACTCCGAAACCGTTTCAGCGGAAAGAGGAGAAGGCGGTTCTGAAGACGATTTTAAGAGATAGTTTCCAACGTGTTATCCATATATTTCAATATATGGTTCGCAGAAATATGTATGGGGTTTAAGTCGTTCCAGAAAATTCTTCAGCTCTTTCTTTTGCAGATACATTCCAGTCGCATTTTCCAAATATTTTCATCTATTAATTTAGTTTCATATCCCTGCCATTGAGATTGAGTGTAACAACAAGCATGAATTTAACTATTACTTAGCAAAATGTGGTTTTAATATCACCTGCCTAATCAAGGTGTCGTTAGGAGCAGAGTCCACCCTTAGATAGCCTTTCAAATGCTGTCAATGCTGAATGAAATTGTCAATAATTTACAGTACATTTGCACCGTAGAAAGTTTACACTACGCACTGGTTGCACCGAATGTCAGAAGTCCTTTTCTGCATGGTATACAGGGGAGCAAGTAGCTGCAACCAGCCACCCATTGCATCATTTTAATAAATGCAAACCTCTAGTTTCATCTTCATACTACCCTTTATTTCTTCAGTTTTGCATTGTGAATATATAG